>CM034151.1:596562565-596902565 GCA_019776745.2 Taxus chinensis | reverse complement strand
GTCCAAGTCTATACATATATTATTATATAAATTCCAAATTTATTTTTTACCGTTTATATAAACTCATTTTTTAATACGATCTAAATGAAAAATGTTGCCTACTCTAGTGACCGCTAGGCTATAATTCTTATTTGGATGAATTCTTCATTTACCTTTTCAAACTCGAGGATAGGTGAATTTTTTTACAAGCAACACACTTTTTTGGGTCAAGCGATTGCTTTTTTATTTCTCTCGTGTTATATATGCTTTGTTATTTTTAAGCAACACACTTTTTTGGGTCTAGTGATCACTTTGTTTACGACTAAGTTCATATCTTAGTGGTCGCTAGATTTCATTGAGTATATCACGTTGTATAGCATTAATACCTTACGGTGGGTTGGATTAAATAAATTAAATTAAAATAGTTTGATCTAAGCAGGCACTAAGTACTTCCACACTATAATATTTCAAGCTCAGTGGGCGCTATAATCTATACAGTTACCCAATTATATTTTGAACTTAGCGTCCACTAGCTTATGACACAACATAATATTTGGATCTTAGAAGTCTCTAGGTTTCAATAAAATAAAGTAACATATTATAAGCATAGCGGCGGGTAGGTTATGCCAAAACTTAATAATACGATCTTAGTGAATATTGGTATTAAGAGCTTAGAGACCCCTAGGTTATGCCACAACATATTATTTGGGTATTTAATTCGTTAGGTTATATATCGAAAACATGATATGTTATTTTAAATTAAGATATTTCAAGCTTAGCGCCCTCTAGGTTATGCTAGCACATAATCGTTAGAACCTAGAGGTAGTTAGGATATAAAAACTAAATTGAGGTATTAAGAGATTAGCGGCCGCTAGGTTATGCCACGATATAGGGGTTTTCAATTCGTTAGCTTATGTATCATGAACATTATATGTATCACAAATAAGATATATATAAATTAGTTGAATTCTTTCTATGATTTTAAGATTTTAAACTAGGATATTTCGATGATAAGTCTTCAAAAAAATTACATGAGGAACCAATCCATGATAAGTCTTCCAACAGTGGACTCCCATGATGATTACAAGCAACTTATCTTAATAAATATATGACAAAATATGGGGAAGAGTTGTAATCAGCTTTACTTCACCCACAAATACTTCCTATATCTATACACTTTGCTATACAGATAGCCATTCTGGCCCTTAATCAAAAACGAAAGGCAAATGCATATAAGAAAATTAGGTTGTTCGTCCTCTTGGCTCTACCTCATTGATGATCTCAACATCTATGTCCCCTTTACTCTGATCAAAGGAGGAGGACGAACCAACACATCATTCCAACATTTTCACTTTAGTGCAAGTAGGGAGTTCTATACCCTGATTTTCCGCATCTGCCTCCAGACCATGCACAATCGCTTGCATCCCCCGCGTCAAGGCATGGACATGATACTAAAGGCTTACTAGAAGCTCTTCTAACTTATTATTCTCCTTATGCAAGATAAACTTCCCCGAAGAGTTGGACAGTATGTTTTCCGCGCTCAACCCTTGTGTCATGTCAAAAATGTTCGTTCACCCTTTGGACTAGGTTCGGGTCAAGCATTAGCTTATGAATGCTCTCACAAATATCACCGTCATCTTCTTCTTTAAATCACTCCATGACCGACTAGACCTTCTTGAGCCAATTCTGTATAGTTACGTTCTGAATTTTCCCATCCATCCAAGAAGTAAATGATTCCCCGGTGTCCTAGCTTGTCATAGTTCTCTGCGTCTTCCTGCTAAGACCACACTCCATGCTAATCAAGAAACCACCAACACCCTTGTCACCATCGCAAAGAGACGGGAATCACAACAACCAAAGACAAAAAGAGGAAAGGGGTAGTGAGATGTTTAGCCGGCTCGAAGATATAAAGCCACCAACGCACAACACACGAAAGGAGGTAAGTGTGACGGTACCGAAGATCATCAATTAGATATCCTTATCATAAATATCACGCTTCCCATTAAAACTCTTAAATTCCCAATGCCATTTTACATGTCACGTGTGTATAACCCTTAATCGATTCCATATATCACATGAATGCAATTTATCGATGATATAAATGACCATTAAAGCCGCAGATGTCATATCCTCTTATCGCCACAAAAAAAGGTTACCCCTCAGAATAATCTAACAATTTTTATTAAAATCTTATAATTCGCTACGTTTTGACAAATTAAAGTAAGTTGTTTTGAGTTTATCAAGCTCTACGTTAATCAACCACGTTAACTTTGGAGAAATGTATAGCAATCAAGATCTGTATAAAATAGTCGAATTTATTGTATGATTTTAAGATTTCAAATTAAGATATTTTGAGCATAGTGCCCGCTAGTTTATGCCACCACACAATCTTTACAGCCTATCGGTGGTTAGGATTTGATAAAATAGATTAAGATATTTTCAACATAGTGGCCACTAGGTTATGCCACAACATAATATTAGGATCTTAGTAGTCTCTAGGTTTCAAAAAAAGAAAGTAAGAACTTAAGAATATAAATATTTTGAACTAAAAAACAATAGTATTTAACAAACAAAAGAAAGACATTGACTTTGGAGATCTTTATAGCAATCAAGACCAGTATAAATTACTTGAATTTTTTGTATGCATTTAAGCTTTGGAATTAAGATATTTCGAGCTTAGCGCCCGCTAGGTTATGCTACCACATAATATTTGGATACTACCGTTGGTTTCAGATACTTTGAGCTTAGCATCCGATAGCCTTTGCCACAACATATTATTTGGAGATTGAATTCTCTAGGGTTCAATAATTCATAATTATGATATTTTATGGAAATTAACAAATTACAGGAAGATATTTTGAACTTAGCTGACGCTAGTTTAAACAACGACATAATATATGGAGGTTATGGTCGACATGATTAAACACATTAAATTAATATATTTTGAACTATGTGGAGACTAGGTCCTTCCATAATATTTTATTTCGAGCATAGTGGTTGTTATCATTTAACATGTTATTGAATGATATTTTGAGCTTAGCCTCCGCTAGATTATGACACAACATAATATTTGGCGTTTAGAGCTCACTAGGTGTAAACAAAAGAAATAAGATATTATTATCTTTGGTTACGCCAAAACATAATATTTGGATCTTAATGGTGACTAGGATTTAGCAAATTTGAATCAACATAGTTTCAGCTTAGTGGTCGTTAGATACTTAAACAATATATTATTTTGATCTTCACAACTGCTAGGTTTTGCCACAACATGTTATTTGGTGTTTTTATCACTAGGGTTTAATAATTCATAATTAAGATATTTTACAACATCTAGAAAATTAGAAGCAGATATTCATAACTTTTTTGATGTTAAACCCACAATATAATATTTCGAGTTTAGTTTTCGCTGGCACCTAACTAGTAAGAGAATTATATTTTGATATTAGACAACGGTACGATATGCAAAACCATAAATTTTTGGAGCTTAGTGGTCACTAGGTTTTACCAAAATAAAGTATGATATTGTGATCTGAGAAGCCACTAGGTTCTACTAAGACATAAAATTTGGAGCATAGCGATATTAAGGATGTAAGAAAACTCATTAAGATATTAGGAGCTTAGCCATGACTAAGATATGCTAAAACATAAAGGTATTTGGAATTAGAGTAAAAGGGGGGTTTCCCAAATGACCCGCATACTTGCACAAAAAATCCCTGTATAAAGTAGACAATCATTATGTTCACGTATATTTAATAAACCTTGTTAATAGTAATTTTGTTAACGTCATTTTAAATTAAACAAGAGAGATCAGAAATTTCATACCTTACGGATGGGAGATATGTTAGTTGTATGATTGTGCTAGATGTGTCAGTTGCGTGATTGTTTTCATAGAATTATGATTTTTATTAAATAGAATAAATCAATGTTGCAACAAGGCCTCATATTTGTCAAATCAATACTAACTAGAAAATAAAGAAAAATATAAATAAGTTTCATGGTTTAAAAAATTATTTAAATAAATTACAAACATTAGAAAGTTTAAAAGTTATAGAATTTTTTTATTTTGATTGGTGGATTGAGGAGAAATTTTAAGTAAGATATTTTGAGCTTAGCGCCCGCTAAGGTAGCCTAATACTTCCACAATATAAATTTTTGAGCTTATGGATCGCTAGCATTTAACAAGTCAAAGAATATTATTTTTAGCTTAACGTTCGCTACCTTATGCGACACCATAGTAATTGGATATTATCGATCAATAAGAATTAACAAAATAAAGTAAGATATTGTCATCATAGAGTCTGCTAGGTTATGCCACAACAACATATTTCGATGTACAAAAGCTATGTCCATTTTTTTATATAAGGGTTAATATGGGGGTTTTGAAAGGGCCCGCATCCTTTTACAAAAAGGTCCTTAAGGCAGAATATGACATTGAAGCATGGAAGAGAGAAATCTCATAGGAAGCAAAAGACAAAAAGCCACATAGCCACGACGTAAACAGAGCAAATTTACATTTTGTGATGAGTTTTGAGGATAGTTTTTGCTTCTATAGTAACAGCATCTTAGAGTGTCCTTGTTCCTCAAATTCTCCTTTCACAAATTTGTATTTGTTCTTTTGTTCTCCAAAATATGTTTGGTTCTTCTACTCTTGCATTATCATATTTTTTCACAAATAGGTCACTGTAATCCATCACCAACACATTCAATGGCAACTCAATCTTAACATGAATATTTTCTAAAATATTGTCATTGATAATGTCAATGGTCGTAGCCATTGAATTTTGCTATGTGCAACGAAGGACTATTTGCGGACAACAATAAGGCCAACAAAAAATATCAATTTTATAAAATACATCTTCTCTTCTATTCTTGCGCACCACCATGACCATAAATCGATTTCAATATTCATTTTTTTTACTGTGCAAATTGAGCCACCATCCATACCACCAGGATTCTTTTTCAAGACTCAGCAAAACAAGTTCTTAGTAGGTGTTTTGGGTTTTTTTAAATTCTGCAAATCTTCCTCTCATGTTATTATGTATTAAGTAGCGTCGTTTCTCTGTCAAGATGTGCTCCATTATGTCCTCTTTCACTTCTCTAACAAAATTTTACTATATTACGAAATTATTTATTTGATAAACAAAACTACCTTCTACAATATATTGAATAACAAACTTGCTTCTGTTTAATTATCTACAAAATCCCTACATGGATATAAGCCCTAATCAGCTATGGAAAATTTTACATGGATATAATCCCTAATCAGCTATGGAAAATTTTACATTAACAGAATTTCGTAATTTTGGAGGGACTGAAGGTGAGAATGCATACCAATTTTTGGCACGAAGAGGAAATCAAAACGTTTCCAGAACTCGAGCACAGAATTTTCGACGCTTGTGCTGGTGAGATTTTTCTATTGATGAATAAGCTTAGGCATTGATGAAGAGAATAGAAAGGCAAATGTTAAAAATATAAACTCAAAAATTGTCTACTTATAGTGATATGTAACTGATAAATCCAACCGCCAATTTCGTTGGCTTGCGAATTTAAAAGGGCACCCATATGGTTTTACATTGTTTTTCATTAAATGGCTAATTAATGGCTGACAACAGTTACATGCTCCAAAAGGCGCACATATTTTGAATGGCGCATGTACTTTTAAATGGCAAATTTTACATAGTTTGAATTAATGGCTAATTAATGTTGAGGCAAACGCAATATTAATTAACATTTTTCCTTACAAAATGGTTATCATTAATACTGCATTTGGTATTGTAAAGAATTAATGTAAGAATTTAATATTGTAATTTTTGTACTCTAAATAAAATCCCGTATATAATTTGGGTAAAAATAAAGCCCTTAATTCTTGTGCTTTCACTTCGACGTGTGACTCTTGACGCCCGTTTACACATTATCGTTGATTGTAGCCGTAAAATACTTGCAAATCTTTGTAATAAATGTCACACGTGAATTGCATATTTAAAATTTAACCGTCAATATTAATATAGATTTATATATAAATTATAAAAAAGTTACATCAATATATATTAAAAATAATGAAATTTATACAAAATAATTGGTATAAATAAACATTGTTTTGTATTTTTGAAGGACAGTGTTGAAAAATTACTGTTACCCAAAAATTGTTTGACAGGTGAGTTATCGCACTTAGCTATGTGAATCAAGACTCGCACCTAGAAGTGCAAGTCGAGACTTTCACTTAGAAGTGTGAGTCGATACTCATAGTTAGCAGTGTCCGTCGAGACTCGCACTTAAAGTGCGAGTCGAGATATGTGTGACTCGAGGCTTGACTTAGACGTGTGACCAATCACACTTGTAAGTGTGATCACTCGCACTTATACACTACTTACAAAATTTCTAAATGACAATTCCATATTTTTTTAACCATGTTTAATATATATGAATAATTTTTTTATAAAAATGTATATAAATATTGACGATCACCTATTCAACATGCGAGTCACACTTGTCAATTCTATAAAATATGTGAAAGTATGTTACATCTAAAATCACGAAAAACGTCTAAACAGCCATCAAATTTAACACCATTCAAGGAAGTTCAGGGAAGGGATTTTCAACGTCAACGTTTATTTATTTGAATAAGGTATGCATTAATATTTTTATATGTATGATGATATTAAGATTGATATGTGGCATAAATGACAACAATCACTTACGCATTATCTTGAAGTTAGCGGCCGCTTGGCTTATGTAAGTTAGTGGCCGCTTGGCTTATGTTAGTTTGCAACTACTTGGGTTATGTAAGTTAGCAACGACTTGGCTTATGTAAGTTAGCAACCGCTTAGATTATGTAAGATAGCAACTGCTAGGATTATGTAAGTGGGCGGCCATTAGGCTTATGTGCTGAAAGTGGAATCCAATAATAGCGTTATTGGAATCTAGAAATAGTGAAATTGGAGTCCAATAATATCGAAATTGGAATCCAATAACAGAGAAATTGGAACTCGAATAAGTCCAATAATGAAAATATTGGAATCCAATATTGCTACTAATGGAATCTAATATTGCTACTAATGGAATCCAGTATAGAAAAAAATGGAATCTAATATACGCAAAAATAGAGATGGATTTCTTCCAATACTTGAAATACTGGAGTCTCAATTCACTGGAATATGTCCCTATTTAGTGAAATAAGCATTTGGGAAACAACACTAGGATCCCTTGCCAAAGGGACGAGCTTCAAGAGCCATGGCTCCACTTGAGTTAGTACATAGTGATTTGATGACTTTTCCTACTAGGTCATTTTCTAGTGAAAAATATGTATTAAATTTCATTGATGATATCACTCGGAGGACTTCAAGGACTTCAAGGATTTTTTTGAAGAGCGAGCAGGAATTTCGCTAAAAACGCTCCACAAAAAAAATGGGGAGGAATATGTAAATAATATTTTTCATGATTTTTGTACTGACCATGGTATTTGGCATCGATACACAGTGTCATACACGCCTCAACATAATGGAGTAGATGAATGGAAAAATAAAACACTCAAGATGATGGTGAATTACATGTTACGGTCCAAGAGCTTGGCAAATGTGTTCTGGATTGAAGCAATATATTGTGTAAATTACATCTAGAGCCACATTCCCCACAAGGCAGTGCAAGACAAGACTCCTCAAGAAGCTTGGTCAAGTGAGAAACCTTATGTTTCTATATTTTGTCTTCAAAAGTAAGGCATTTACATTTGTTCCTAATAATAAGCAAAAATTTAGGGAGAAAAAGAGCCAAGAGCTCTTTTATGTTGGTCAATGCAAGGATGTGAAGGCATACCGCCTCTTTGATCCCATCACACATGATGTCTTGTTTCGACAAGATGTTAGAGTTGAGAATCTTATTCCTTTTAATTCAACTTCTAATCCTTCTCCAATATCAACCTCACCCCCTACTCCTGATGGGGATGGTATACTTCCTTATTTTGATGAGGACACGTTTGATGATCTTGCACTACCTCCTCCATAAAACTTTCCCAAGTGGGAAAAATCTACTTTGCAAGAAGTTGGTTCACTAGTTGGTGATCCTTTTTATCCTCGTTGCACTTATTATGAGACTTCTGGTACTGTTCTTATGAGCTAAGCAACTTTTATTGATTCAATATTGTTTTCTGAGACAACGGGTAAACCTAAGTGGGAAGCTCTTATGTAAGATGGGTATTCTTCACTCATGAAGAATAACACGTGGGAGGATCCAAAAATGGATTAGAAATACCAAATTCTATGTATTATTTGTATTTGATGTTTGTAAAACATACCCTCAACATGTTCATTATTATAGGAAAATGGCTAAGTCGGGTTGAAGGTGATCCAAACACCTTCGAATGACAAAAGAGACCATTTCTGGTTAAGTTTTGTTTATTAACTATGAACTTCGCATAGAACTATCATGAAACTGTTGTGGTTTGGCTGTGTTTTGGCTGCGGTTGTGACTATGTAACTGCCACATAGTTTTGTCCCTTTAGCGCCAAAATGGAGAATCCGAAATAGTTGCAAATGTTTGGGCTTCTCAAATGGTTCATTTCACCTTCCTTCCATCCTTGGGGCAGAGTAACTATAAATATGAGTGCATTTATTCATTCTAGGGAAGTGATTTTGAGGAGAATTCAAGTGTGAGCAAAGAGGAGTTGGAGTTCTTTCTTATTTTTTTCATTAAGAGTGAGTTATTCATTGTTGAGGATTGTGAGCAAGTAAATACAATTAGAAGTGTTGAATCCTTCTTGAAGGCCAATTATTGGCAGTACTTTGTATTTTGGATGAATTACATAGTGAAAGGGAAGTAATTTGCTTACCCACTAGAGTTTTTCCCACCTTGGGTTTCTCCAGGATAAATTCTTGTGTCTCCTTTGCATTCTCTTTCTCTCAATTTACAGTATAGTTGTGAATGTTTATGCACATTATATTGGTTAAAAGGAACTTAAGTAATTTCCATTCAATTATCACTAGAACAAGATCTATTTATTGTATTAAAAGAGGCAGTTTATGGATCAGATTGGTATCAGAGCAGTTAAGATTTCAATTTTTGTGTGGTTAACTTGTGTTGAGATTGTAGTTAGATGCCCCTTACCCAAAAGGGAAAAGAAAGCAGGTGAAGGTATCCTTATTCCTTTTGAAGGTAGAGATTTCCACAAGGAAGTGGAAGCAAGGAATTCAAGACATGGCTTGTAGAGAAGATGCAAGATGATAGCTGGAGAAGAACATTTCTACAAGTTGGAGGAAATGTGGCAAGTATGTCCAAGGATGTGGGCAATATTTCCTTATCCATAGGGAAATTGGAGTCCATCATGGGATTACTCATGGAGAAACTTGGTGTTCCAAACAAGACACTAGGAAGCCCATGAAGAAGATGCTCATGAGTATGAAGAAGAGAACAACCCATGCCATTCCCACACCTCCTCCTTTCAAAGCAGAGGAAAAGATAGAAATTCAACCTTATGATGGAGACGTGAATGCTGAGAAGCTAGACCATTAGATAGCTCAACTAGAGGTATATTTCAGTTTGCATCAAATCAATGAGAGTCAACAGATTTCCTTTGCAAGGTTAAAATTGACCAATCATGCTTTAACTTGGTTTGAAAGCTATGTTCATTCTTTGGTTGTTAATAAGCTTCCTCCTATTACTAAGTGGGATGAATTTAAAAAGATAATCAAAAAATCAATTCTATCCTATTTGTTATGAGGAAGAGAGGTCCATGTATTGGCAGTATCTCAGGAAGAAGCAAGGCCAAAACGTGCAGGAGTACACTAGTGAGTTCTGGAAGAAATAATTGTCCATATGGGAAAAGATGTATCGGACCAGACCTTCTAATGAAGTACATTGGTGGAATTCATAGGCACTTGAGGAGACCAGTCCTCTTGGCCAAGCCGGTGGATGTAGATGAGGCTTGTTCTCAAGCCCACTACTTAGAGATGGACAAGAAAAAGATTTCATCTACCTCTCAGCATGCTTCAGAAAAAGAAGATGACATCAAGCCAAAGGAAAAAGGGAAAGGTAAGCAAAATGCTACTTCCATTAAGGATACTAAAGTTCACTTTGGTCATTGTGATGTTAACACTCATTTTGAGGAAATATGTTTGAAGCTCCACCCATAATTACATCCCTTCAAAAATAAGAAAAATAAGAAGAAGGCCATGGCTGCCCTCCAGGGAGAGGAAGTGTTTTGCAGCGAAGAGGTGGATGAGACTATGTGTTGTGCCTCCATCCCCAGAGAGGTATGTTTGGGTAATAATAGTAATGCTCAAGAGAATGAACTTACTAAGCTCTTTCATATAAAAATTTAGTTGAAGAAGACCAAATTGGATGCTCTTTTTTATACTTGTTCGCAAGCTAATTTGGTTAGTAAAGAGCTAGTTGATAGGCTGATGTTGGAAACTTACAATCATCCAAGTTTGTACTCATTGGGTTGGGTAAAGAAAAGTTGTAGACATCAAGGTTACCAAGCAATGTAAGATCACATTTGGTATTGATAAAAATTTCATTGATGAAGTTATTTTGGATGTTTTCCTCTTGATGTGTGTGGTGTAGTGTTTGTCAGTCCATATTTATATATCAGAGATGTCATCTTCATGAGAAGAGCCAACCAAATATCATTTGGTGAAGGATGGTAAAAGCTATGTCATTTTAGCCTTTGTAGGAGACTCGAAGATTTCTTTAGGTAAGTGCCACTGAAGCCCAAAAACTTAATGCTAGTGGGATATTTTCTTTACTTCTTCTAAGGGATAGACAAGTTGAGGAAGTTATTTATGAGACCACTCATAACATAGTTACTAACAAAGAGCAAGAAACAAATGGGAGAGTTTATTCAGAAGTTCAAGGAAGAGCCTATGGGGATTGTCCCTCGGATAGGCCAATTGAGCATATGATGCAGTTGTTACCCCATGGTCCACTTCCAGACTTGGGATTCCATAGGCAGTCCATGGAAGGATGCCTACAAAAAGAAACAACAATTATAGTCTTTGTTTGAGAAATGCACACACTTTAGTGGTGATTCAAGGTCACTCTGGTGTGACAGAGACTGTTGAAACACTTACACAGTATGTTTTTTGGCCAAACATGTAGATAACAAGTTGCTAACTTTTTCAGGAGTTTTGTTTCATGTAGTGAAGAGGAGTTGGGGTTATTATCAGTTTCATTTCCCGGCCATGGGTAAGTTTCTCCTTGGATTTTATGGACAATTTTCCTACTTCTAGAAAATGGTATGATGATATTTTTGTGGTAATAGATCAATTTTGTAAAGTGGGTATTCACATTCCTTGCAAGAAGACCAATGATACAACAGAGTTGTTTATTACTAATGAGTGGGTTCATTTTGGTTTTCCTAATTCTATTATGACAGACAGGGACTCATAGTTCATTGGTGATTTTTGGTCTATCTTGTGGGAAAAGATGGATACTAAGAGGTCTACCACATGTCATCCACATCTAGATGAGAAAATAGAGGTGGTAAGCCATATAGTGGTCCAGTTTATGAGATACCCTAGGACTTGGGATGAGAATATTTGGTATATATCTAGTACAGCCTTATGACAAGGGCAGTTCCTAATTCTACCAGTAAAACTCTTTTTGAGACATGTTTTGGTGATTTTCCTAAGAGTGCACTTGATGTTGTTTTGAGATTACCATGTAGAGAAAACATAAAAGTGGGACTGGAAGTCCACAAAAAGATGATATATTCATTGGAACAATCTAGTAAATATACCTCCAGGTGCAGGAATGGTATTCTAGAGAAGATGTGGAGGAAGGAATTTCCTCACCTCATCAGTCCTTGAAGATTTTAGGGACTTAAAAGCCTCAAATTGGGGAGGTATGATCCAAAAATGGATATGAAAAATACCCAATTCTATGTATTCTCCATATTTGATACTTGTAAAACATACCCTCAACATGTTCATTATTAAAAAAAAATGGCTAAGTCAGGTTTGAAGGTGATCCGGACACCTTTGAATGACAAAAGAGACCATTTCTGGTTAAGTTCTATTTTATTAACTCTGAAATAACTGTCATGAAAATGGCTGTGGTTTGGTTGTTTTTGGCTATGGTTTAGACTGTGTAACTGCCACATACAGTTTTTCCCTTTAGTGCACCAAAATGGAGGATCCGAACAGTTGCAAATGTTTGGGCTTCTCAAATGGTTCATTTCACCTTCCTTCCATCCTTGGGCAAAACAACTATAAATATGAGTGCATTTATTCATTCAAGGAAAGTGATTTTGAGTGAATTCAAGTGTGAGTAAAAAGGAGTTGTATTTATTTCTTGTTTTGTTCATTGAGAGTGAGTTCTTCATTGTTGAGGATTGTGAGAAAACAAATACAATTAGAAGGAGTGTTGAATCCTTCTTGAAGGCCAATTATTGGTAGTAGCTTTGTATTTTGGAGATTTACATAGTGAGAGGGAAGCAATTTGCTTACCCATTGGAGTTTTTCCCACCTTGGGTTTCTCTAGAGATAAATTCTTTGTGTCTCCTTTACATTTTCTTTTCTCAATTTGTTGTATAGTTGTGATTATTTATGCACATTATACTGGTTAAAAGGAACTTAAGTAAGTTTCATTTAGTTATCACTAAGAACAAGATCTGTTTATTGTATTAAGAGGCAGTTTACTGATCATGGGAGTTCGTGCATCTTCCTAAGGGAAGAAACTTCGTGTGTTGTAATAGATATATAAGACCAAATACACAGCATATGGTTTTGTAGATAAGCACAACGCCCGCCATACAACTAAGGGATTCTCAAAAATCAAAGGGGTGGATTACTAAGAGACTTTTTCTATGGTTGCAAAGATGGCTTATATTCACCTTGTTCTCTCCCTCGCTACATCACATTGGTGGCCAGTCTATCAGATGGATGTGAAGAGTGCCTTCTTGCATGGTGATCTCCAACTAGAGAACTATATGGAGCAGCCTTGGGGATTTGTGCAGGACTCTTCCATAATATGTAAACTATGGTATTCTCTTTATGGGCTCAAATAAGATCCTCAAGCTTGGTATGAGAAGATGGATATCTTTCTGTTAAATGTTGGTTTCTGTCATTGTGAACATTGTGAATCCTATCACAATGTTTATATCCTAGAGCGAGGTGAAGATCTTTTAATATTGGTGTTTTATATTGATGACCTCATCCTTACAAATAGTTCAGACTCCTTGATTCAAGACATAAGGAAAACGTTGATGGAAAGATTTAACACAATAAACATGGGACTTATGCACTATTTTCTAGGCCTCCAAGTCTATTAGTCTCCTAAAGGTATTTCTATTAGACAATAGGGGTATTTTACATCTTCATCAGTTTGGCATGGTTGATTGCAAGCCTTCCCTCACACCATATTAATTAGGTATTGAGTTGACTATTGATTGCAAAACTAAGTTGCAAGCCTCTTAGTTATGTCACGAGCCCCGTGAGATTCATTGGCAAACAACCAAGCATATTTTACTCTATATTTGAGGCACATTGAATTTTGGCATTCAATGCACACCACAAGGATCTTCTGACATTGAGGGATTCACACACTCTGATTTGGGTGGATGTGTTTATACCCACCGATCTACTTTTGGATTTGTCTTTCACCTTGGCTTTGTCCTTGTTGCATGGACATACAAGAAATAGAGTACAATTGCATTGTCATCAACTGAGGTAAGATACAAAGGTATTGTTAAGGTTGGACAAGAGGCTCGTTGGTTTCGATAGTTATTAAATAGGCTTACAATTTGTAATCTTATTTAATAGACACTATTGTAGAATGATGCGATGAATTGCAGAGAATAATTTAATATCATTATTGTTGTGTATTGCCCTCTCAGAGAATTCTGGAGTGTATCTGTAAGGATATTACTTGTATAAATCAGAACATATACAGTCAGAATAACATGAGAGAACACCAAAATATAGATAAATGATGCCAATATGCTCATATAATAGCTTTGCCACTTCGAGGGGGCGACCTCCGATACCACTTCGAGGGGGGTAACCTCCAAACCATACAATAACAATCCAATACTCAATATGATCATTAACTACAACCTTCTAACCCCTTTATATACCATTCTAACCTATGGCCAATACTGAGGCCGACCTCCTAATCATAATAAATCATAAATGAATGATATAACAAGATAAGGGGATGTGTGCCACATGTCTAGCATCTCCATCAATACATATACATCATAACATCCTTTCCCTAGGTGCATAGCATTCCTTCCCTCCTTGACATGTTTCGTCCCCAAAACATAAGAAGAAACCATGTAATGAGTGTGTTGTAAATTTTTACACACTTTGCACCATGATCGATAATCCATCCATATGTGATCTTGGTAGATGATACATATTTGAACTAATATCCATATTCCGTTGCGCTACTCTGATTCCATTCATGACCATATTTTATCTTCCTTGGATTCCATGCATAACCAACATAAGGATTCAATGCATAACAATAATAAGGATTCCATGTATAACCATAATAAGGATAACCATAATAAGGATTCCATGCTTCATAATTGTTGCTCCATTGATCCCCTGTATAAATAAAGTGATTATTCCTCCAATTACCTATATATCTATATTGGTTGGAAATGTGATGTGCCCTGGGATATCTCCATGATTTTTTTCTCTCATGTTGACGTGGATTTCCATATGTTGCAGTTGTAGTATCCTCAACCTTATCAACCTGCTTCTAAACTTGTCTTTTCTTCTTCCACCTTTGCATTTGATATTTTATTTTTCTCTTGAGTAGATGAATCATCATTTCCTTCTTTTTCTTCATGTTCCTCTTTTGAATCATCCTTATTCCCTTCTTCTCCATATTCTAAATCATCCTCATGGTCTATATTGACTTTTCTTTGATTTCCATTAAGCCTGATATCCTGTAAAGTGACCTTCTTCTTTTTGTACCAAATCTTCATAAACTTATTTTTCATATTAATATTAATTGTCCCCAATGTCTCTAACCAAGGATACCCAAGAAAAATATCCAAACCATCCATATATAAGGCAAAAAAAATATGAATGTAAAGTATTTTTGTCCATAGTTAGTTTTTAAATCTTCAAAGACTTGAATTTTCTTACCATTCACTTGAGCTTCTTTGATATTACTTTCTTGAATATGTAGATGTTGATCCATATCCTTGTTGATGAAGTTATACTTACTGTTAGGGTTTATGGAAACAATTATATTATTCATTTGAATGCATCCATGAAACTGAAATATGGTATCTTCCTTCTTGGGAGCTATAATATCTTCTTCTACATCAATATCTTGTTTTTCTTCCTCTTCTTCATAGTCTTCTTCAACTTCTTCTACGTTTGATTCTTCAATATATGTTGCACCATCATCTTCCCTTGAATCTTCTTCACCTTCCTCTTCATCTTCTTTCTCTCTTGATTCTTCAATATATTCTTCCCCATCATCTTCCTTTGACTCTTCTTCCTCTTTGTGGTCCCATCTATCCATAAAAAGTTGTTCCATTTCCTCCCAAGACAAATCCTTCCTGTCATTTTTTAACTCAGAAAACCAAATCCATGCAGGACCACCAAGATAATGTGAAAACCTATTCCTTGTCATGAAATAAGAGAAATATATATTCTTAAATTTTATCCACCATTCTTTAGCATCCATCTCACCATTTCCATAAAAATTTATTATCCCCGTGATCATGATTAGGGTTTAGGAATTATGAAAATATTTCGGAAGATGGATAAAAACACAAATAAAAAACCCTAACTGAAATTTTAAGAGCTTTCCGAAAATATAAATTTTGCTAAAAAATACCACAATTGGCTTCCTGAAAAGTGAATTTATGAAAAAACCTAAAACACCAATAACATCTGCACAAAAAGATCCAATGGAGTTGAAATTTTCAGATATTTTTACTTAGATTGTTTCCACATAATGATGTAAAACTTGGCAAAAAATTTGATACCCTCTTCAAGATATAGTCGAAACAAAAAAATAGGGGTTTTGCCCTAATTTTGGCCGAAATCATTGCTCTGATACCACCTGTATAAGATATTACTTGCATCTAATCAGAATCAATAAATTGTAGAAGATAATAAAACACAAGAGATATGGGGGGCCAAGATGTCCTAATATCAATATATGCAAAATAATACCGTTAAGGTAGGGCAACACCATACAATGCTCCTTAAGGAAGGAGTAACTCAACAATCTCCTAAGATGGGAATCCACTTCGAGGGGGACACCTCCAATATACATGGAATCAATGGAACAATAATTATATGTCATGGAATCACATGAATAATAATTATGGATATGTATGGATGCCAAGGAGGAACACATATGGACCAGGATGGAATAAGATGAGCACAATGGAATATGGAATCATGTTTGGAGTAACATCACCCACTAGGATTTCATATGGGTGGTTAGATGATCGAGCATGGTGACAAGTGTGCAATAATTTAAAGCACACTCATTATATGGCTTCTTCTTATGTTTCGGGGATGAAACATGTCAATGAGGGAGGCAATGTTACTAGTTACTTGAAATAAGATGGTGCAAGGATTTTATGGACAATTTAGGTCAATGTTGTAGCCATATGAAGAGTCCTAGTCAAGACTAGCAATTTGTAAAGTGAGTTGGTAATTTTGTTTTCCATGTTTCCAAATAGTTGATTTTTCACTTAATTATGCACACTTTGATTTCTGACTCTCTGACATAAGTGAATCATGCAAGACTTAAATAAATTTGGGTGTTTGTGTATAGATTTTTTAAAGCCTTCAAAGTAGATAGAAAAATTACAAGTCGATTAACAAAAATTGTATAGCAATAATGGTGCCAACAAAGTGCTCTTAATGGCTTGAATAGAATGTTGGATAAGTTTTTGATAGTTAAATGAGCCTAATCACTTGTCTATTAAAAATAGCATGAGAATGCTTGATAAATTCTTCATAGTCAAATGAGCCTAATCACTTGTCTATTAAAAATATCATGAATAAAAATACTCGATAAATTATGGATGGTGAAATGTGCCTAATCACCTATCTAGCAATAGATGAGAAAATTCAAACTACGGAAAATTAGCATGCATGCAATGGCTTTAAACGGAAAAAGCGAGAGAGTCATAGGCCAGCCCACTATAAGAGAACTTGGGCATTTGTGTCGGGACCCAACAGACACTTCTAGTCACAAATCAAGACGATCACAAGATGGTTGTGGGGGTTGCCCGAGAATGTTGCCAATAACCATATACAATAATATAAATTTTAGACCATGTAATCATATAGCAAATGTGCATAACACGTAAAATAATGCAAAATAATTGACCAAGGGGGGGGGGAATTTTAGTCTAATATTCATATAGTCATTTTACAAAAAAAATAACTCACTTCTTTCAAACATGTTTTTTATTTTCCGTGGTATCATTTATTTTTTAAATGGGCGACACTGTTACCAACAATAGTTTCCATGAATATAGAGTATTAGAGACCGGCGGCACTTGCACCACTTATCCAACAATAGGTAATGAAGATACAATGAAGTATTGTAATATTATTTTTCATTACGATTTATATTCAAAAGTCAGTAACGGTATTTTTTTTGGGTAATTCAAAAGACTTGGTGAATACTCAACGACCCAGATCTTCAAGGAATGAAGTTCTAACAAAAAGCGAGCACCAACAATCTACCTCAGTTGGAGCAGCATGCACCAAGCCCTCAACACTAGTTGAGAAGCAATGTTATGACTATGAAACAATGTTATGATCATGTAACAATATTATGACCATGTAAGTCATGATCAATTGAAGCCCTAGGCATTTCTTGCCATTTATCTGATCATCCAATTATCAACTTATAAACATATAAATTTCATTGGCATTCAACAATTGACATGATGCCTTCTCGTTGACTTTTGAAAAGACCTGTTTTAGGGTGCAATGACATGGCACGTTGATTGTTCTGAAGGACTTGCATGTTCCTATTGAATTCTCCATGACTGGTAGCTATAGTCATTTAATATTCATCTCCTAGTCTCCCTACAAAAGAGTTCTTATTTTTTGCTTCATAAATTCCCTCACAGGTCATTTCTAATTGAAAGCGGAACCTGCTGACGAGACGAAAAGATTCATTGCACAAAGACAAAAATTAACCATTGGCTAGAGGGGAGACATTAGCCATATTTATATATGCAAAATGAACCAGCGAATGATAAAAACATTGGTCACATAAATAGGCAGGTGTATAAAATGGTTTGGAATATGCACAAGTTATTATAAAAGCCGCCAAAGGGTAGAATCATAAACATGCCCCAAGCACCCATGTAAACACAGTGTGCAAAGGTCAAACTTCAACCATGGTTCTGCCGTAGTTTTTGTAACCGGGTGTTAGGGCAACATATTTAAAATGTCCATCCGAGGTGTGCCAACGGCAGTCAAACTGCACAGGATTAGATATTCTGATTGGCAAGCATAGTTTGTCACCCAAAATATAAAAACTTCAAAAAGTGTGCTTAGCAGATACCAGGAAACAATTTTTACAGATGCATAAATAAGTTATATAGCTTAACATTGTTAATATTGACGATCGAGTGCAGAATCTTCAACTGGAAGAACAAGTAATAAAAGACTTCATTAATACTAATTCCACACCCCAACCTGTGAAAACAATATGATAAACTTTCCAATGTAAACAAACCTTGTTAGGATGCAGTATCGTTATATTATACACACTCCATACGACAGACATTTTTTTTTGTGAAAGAAAACGTGGACGTAAAATGTACACATGGCAATGAGATTTTTTTCATTTATAATTTTATTTCCTCATGAAGTGAATCTGTACATTAATGAATTTTGGTCGATATTTCCTTCGACCAGTTGGAATTTTCATTGCTTGGGAGGCCCAAATCAACTTTTCTGGCACAAATCAAAGAATGGGAACAAAAATATCTACAAATATCACAACATAAGCTGCATTTTCCATAATTCCTACAAAACTGTCATAGTTCGCTAACGAGACCTAGGGAAACCTTGTCCAACATCTACCTTAGATCTGGTTCAGGGTGTTTGTACCCAATTTGGAGATGGCCTGGACTTAAAGATGTGAAGAGCTGATCACACCTTATTTGGATTGTCTTTTACTCATTTTTATTCCATACTTCCATCTTATGTTGCTTCCTTAACTAGAATAAATGTGTCTCCTTCCTTACCCTCCAAGGCCTCTTGTTCCCATTGACCATCCTCCTCAACTCTGGAGATGTCCTCTAAATTAGCATCCAAAATTTTATACATATTGCTTACCAGTATTGTTTTCTTTGGTATTTAGACAAAGAAACTTGCCTCCAGCGAATCTAGCACTATAAATTCGATTATACTCTCTTCTTGGCATTTTTTTAAGACTACTATATCATCATTAATGACAAGTTCTTAGACCGCTTCCTTATTGTTGTCCTTATCCTAACCTTTTGTTTCCAAATTCCTTTTTGGGTGTTTCTCTTCGATGACTTGATCCTTAAAGTCTCGATCACGATTGCGTATCTTCCAAACATGAATGGTTAGATCTTCGATGGCCCACTGTCATTAAAATGGCATAGGTCCCTTCCCTTTCAAATCCTCCTTACAAATATTCTTAGTCTTCTTGAGTAGGGATTTCTGCAAAGGCTGGACTCCTTTTTTTCCTTAGGACGTGTGATTGAGGTTATCTCACCCACTTTAAAGACCAGTTAACTCTCACAGATGCAGTGAAAGGGGACTCGACACATAGTCAGATCTTAACTGGTTGTGGAATCTCCAGGGATTCTTTGATCTGACAATGATCTATTAGTAGTGGTGTTTCCTGAGGCCAAGATTAACATAGAATTGAGAACAGAGTAAATTACCTTTTTAAATCTAGTCACAAGTGACTGGATCAAATTATCAACAAGAGAACCTATAGCCTGTAGTTTGATCCCTTGCAAGCCATATCTAGGTCTCAGATATTCTACGCAGGACACTCTGGGAATCACAGGACCCAAATAGGGTATTATTTGAATAATGTGGAATCTCCAAAGTATTTTAATCTTTCACTACCATTTTTTAAACTTGTAGCATCCATGGCAAATGCCCCCTTGAACCTATTGTTACATCTAGCCCTTGAAGATCCTTAACCAATATCCTACCTCCATTTGGAAAGATAGAAGCAAGGATCCCAGAAGAAAGCATTAGTCAGTAAAAGGCCCACTATTTCCATTGTATCCTTTCAGGCATCCATTTCCTATCAGCCCAAATTTCCTTGAAACTCTTTGATATTTGGATCTGCTACTAGGAATCTTGACCAGGATGGTATTACACATTGAGGACAAGACCCAATTGACCATGGATTCTAGTATTTCAAAATAAATCAACTTCTACAAATTAGCTGATTTAAAAAAATTTGGCCGATTCTTTGAGTATGAATGGACCCTGGCAAAGACATTTTTGCGAAAAAAATGCAATTAATCGTCAATGTCAACAGCTCAAAGTTACCCATAGACCATAACCAACAGATTGAAATTTTCCATTACCTTCAGTTGTATACTAAAAGCAATTAATTTATTCTTTCATATTTTTAAGTCAATTTTAAAGATAATAATCCTTGAAAAAAGAGGCCTAGATAACCCCTATCCTTTCTTTAATAACCAAACAAAAACATTATTATATACGAATATACCAACTTCAAAAATTGAAGATTTGAAGTTGTCTGCAATCACCCATGGAAAAGGCATTTAGAGAGAATAATAAGGGCTGTACAATTAATTTTCTCTATTTTTCAAGAGAGCTTCTCGCTAGGTATATGTCTTCTAATATGGCGTATGCTTCAATTCCATTATTTGAGTTCACCATCATAGATAATTATTAATTTTAAGGAACACTACATTTTTTAGAAATCCCAACAAATCTTTTTCAATATTGAATTCTTAATTTAGCATTCATCTGAAGATATCCTTTGTCATATTATCGATGTTGTCTTAAAAAAATGTTTTGAAGGCATTTTGTGCCTGGTTTCTCTTTGGGCTTCGGTCTTGGCCAAGCTTTTTTGACCGGGTCTTGCCCTGGTTCCTTCATGGGCTGTTTTGTTTCCCTTGCTCCTTTTTGTTTGGCATTATACTGTAGGTTTTTTGGGTCCCCTTCAAAAGCAATCTATTTACCTAATCAAAAAAAAAATCTAAAGATATTCCTTTATTTTCTTGAGATTTTATATATTTTATTTAGAATATTGGGGAATTATCGAACAAAAATATTGTATTGCAGCAAATGGGGTGAATCTTGTTTTTCAAATCATTTCAAATTGCGAATATTTTTTGGGAGGAAAATGAAAAAAATATCCCATTGGTGAATATTAACTATTAAAACTATCCCTATGAATTAAATGCTTGCTCCATTATGCTTGAGTTTAATGAAGCCCACAAACCTTCACTGCTAAGAATGACAGGCTAATGAATCTTGAAAAGGGACCTCAATACGTAGTGAGATAACTAATTCAAGAATATGAATTTACAGGATAAAGAAAAAACGCCCTCTAAAAGGGACTGACACTGAAATAGGCACTGATGATTCTACTTCAAGAACGTCAGGACCTCCAGTCAGTTATTCAGGCACATCAATGAACAAAGTGACAATTGAAACCGATTTTCATCATGTAAGAACCTGTCAATGTGGCCGACTGTATAGTCTCAGTGGAAATAGTACTCTCCCCAGAAGCTGATCATGTGGTGAACAGACTGTTTTTAACTTCAAAGATTCAGTTTTCTATCCTACTCTGAGCAAGGATAAAGCATAATGGTTCAAGTTTATTTATGTTCAGTGGACTGGCAGTCATGTCACCTTTCAAAACTCTTATTATGACATCCTTTAATCGATGGATACTACACAATAGTTTTTGGGTTCAAGGTTTTTTTATTAGGTCTCTAAATTTAATATTGACAATAGTATAATAGTAAGTGAATCTAAATTTAATATTCACAATAGTATAATAGTTAAGTGAATCTAAATTTAATAGTCATGATACCAAGCTTTCTGTTTACCATGGTTCACCCTCCCATACCCCCTGGATATGTACCCGGTACGGATACGTCCCTGGTATGTCTGGGTATGTAACAGGTACGTTTTGACGTATCCAGGATGTACCCAGATGTACCCAGGACATATCAGTACTGTTGGGCAGTGGGGGGCTTTAAATTTATTTTATTTTATTTTATTTTGACTCAAAGAAACTTCAGTTTTATTGAGGACTAGACTAGGAGGGCATGGCAACCACAAGGAAACCTGGAGATTGTTTAAAATCCCTCTAGTTTATTGAAGAGAAAATATTCAAAGGATATCAAGAATGTTTAAGGTAATTTATTTGGGATCATCACAATTGGCCAAAGAAAGAAGCTATTCATAGAAATTTGGACATATATCTGAGCCTCCGTACAATTTATTTACGAGATCAAATCTCAGGTGATCTTCAATACTAATAGAAAAATTTGCGACCACAAATTGCATAGCTTAAAGTTTCAAAGAGCATCCTTTCCGAGGAAATATTACAGCACAGCATTGACTCCTTCGCACATCCTTAAGGAGGATTAGAAGGTGATTTTGGATAATATGAATGCAAGAACCAACCATTGGACTGACCTCTTTAGTTATCATTGGCAGGTTAGAGTCAACCTAATTAAATAGGTCCTTTAGGAGCTCCCTATACACATCTTTTATGGCCACCATCGCAACACAAAAATTAATCTCGAAGGAAATTGATGAAACACAAAGGAATATAATATTCATAATCATAGAAAATGTAAAATGTTAAGTATATTGAATGTTTTGAACATTGATCGTACTATATTTTTCAAGTTTTGTATTTCTTATGGACTAAAATGTGAGTAAATTGAGTATATGAATAAAACGTGTGTGAGTACAGACGTATCCAAGACGTATCATACGCAAGGGTTTTTTAAAATTGAAGTATCCGCGTATCGAACCTGAACCCGTACCCGTATCCTGGCAACATAGTGTTTACAACATATTATAACTATGTTTTTGCTGGCCAAAAAAGCATTCATTGTTCCAAAGAAACAGATATCTGGGTAACAACGAGTTCAGGTCTAATTTGAGTATGAATGAGATTCTGAGTGGTGATTCTATGCTGTAAAAACAAGTCAGTTATACTCTAGCCAGAACTTCCAACAGAGAAAGATGGGGTATTGGTGTGTATGAAGAAGCAATGGATGGCATATAGGCTTTGTCCATTGGAGGAAAATATAATAGAGTTGATGAATCTAAATAAAGTCTCATACCATAGGATTGGATTGTTTCTTCTACAACATTACATGACTCGCAACAAGTTGCTCCCAGACATTCTCTCTCTTTCCAGACTCAGTCACAAGAACCTTGTTTTATTAGCATCAAATAAAGAAATTCCTATACATCCATGTCAGATCTAACTCAACATATGGTGGAATGGGGGGCAAGAGTGATTGTAGGAATACAAGCATTACTTGTACAACTAACTTTATCACATGTAATCTTCCTAGTACTGTAACCTGATATGTTGTCTAGGTGTCAGAGTTTTACTTTTACTTTGCTTTAAAGGTCCACCTCCATCCATTGCCATAGCTAGTGAGATGTTAGTACAGTTTCTTGGATGATGAAGACGTTGTGGACCTTCCCTGCAATACAGGAACTCATAACAATCAAGTGCCAGAGAATGATCTATATCAGATAAAATCTTTCCCTTCTATGGATAAAAATTTGTTGACCTACCTTGCCCACAATTGTGAATGACCTACCCTGCAATATGGAAACTCGTAACAAATTGTGGATGACCTACCCTGCAATATGGGAACTCATGAGTCATAACAATCAAGTGCAAGTGAATGATCTATATCAGATAAAAGCTTTCCCTTCTACAAATAGAAAATAAGATTTGGGCAGAAGGGGGTTTCAACTTTCCACAGATGTTTGAGGATCATGGGGTTCTCCCTCCTAGCATGGCTCCTCACCCTGTCAGCTTTCAGAAATTATATCAACCCCAGGTGAACCATTATCTTTCACAAAATACTGTTACCAATCAAAATCGCTTTATTTCCACTCCTCACGAAGATCAATCCCATTGCTTTTTGGTCTGCCATCCAACAGTATGTTCCTCAATTTGTTGTTCTAATTCTAGGGATGAGATGGGGATCCATCAATATCCTGAAAATGCTGCAAATGTCAAACACTGATGCTACCATGACAGCCCTTCGTACTATTGATTGCAACATCAAAATTCTCAATGATAACATTGGTGTGCATGGCGTCCAAAATCCTGTACTGGATCATACTATTTCAAGCATAGTAGCATTCCATTTACATGGCAAGGGCATGGAAAACTAAAAATGTAAATGGACTTCAGTTACTCGGGAGTAAAACCAGTAAGACTCAACAAACCAAAAGATGCTGAAACATTTGTTAAAATAGGAAGTAAAAAACTGTTTTTATTCTTTCATGCTAAATACTGCCTAGAGATGACAACAGAAATAATATATAAAAAACTGAATTTGTTCAATGTTGCCATCACAATTTTTTGTGAACATTATCTCAGGCTTAGACTCTCAATAAGTCTCAGAATCTTCAATGTCATGGCCTGTGTAGGGGAATGTGCCCTACCTGTTATGGTGAGGATTATGGCATTTCCTTCGAATCTGCATCTTTTAAATGTTTCAGTCTCTTGTGGTTTATAATTTTCTGGATTTGAGTGTAAAGATGAGACCAAAACAATAACAAAAGAGTTTTATCACCCAAAATATCAGCTTTTTGAATATACTGCCAATAAGCAACAAATTATTCAAAACTTCACAACTACTTGTAAGTTATTCTATAACCCGTGAGTAATTGATCATTGACCACAGATCTAGGAAAATCTCAGTACGGCAGTCCTGTTCAGCACAGATTTTGAGGCAATGGGAAAATATCGCAGGTAATCGTGAGTAATTGCAGATTTCTGCTTCTATGATTTCAAGCATGTAAGAATGCATTGTTCACCTTGCAAATGCATTTCAACAGTGTAAACAAAAGAATTGATACCATTGAAAAGTGTCTGCTACGGGATCTTGCTCATCTAAGGTTGGAAGGACGCCTCCAACGTGCTAACTATCAGCCTCCACCTCGTCAAAATTTTCCTAGTGCTCCTCAGAGAGCTGGCCTTGAAGGAGAAAGATGATGCTGCTAAGCATGCTATACCAGTTGTTCATAAGGATGTTCATCACCCACCTCCTAACAGGACAGCAGCTGATATTCTTATGGGTGGGCAGAAGGCTGGACCGCATGATAAGAGCGGGGGCAGGAGACCCTAGTGCTTAAGTTTTCCTTCCTCTTCGTGCAGATATAAGTTTTGCAGCTTTAATAGACATACTCCTCTTAATACTGTTAACTTACCTTTTCTTCTTTCTGTGCATGTATGATGTATCAGGCTGTATAGGAAGGAAGGAACATCAAACTAAGGGCCATTGTTGTGGTATAAGACAAGCTGCTAGAAATAAGGCTAATTATTTATTCTTTAATACTCAAGAAGGAAAACAAAAACCTAATACAAAACAAAACAAGGAAAGGACAAAGCAGCAATAAAGAAATAACAATAAGAAGCAAACTGGATATAGGTCCCAAAAAAAACCACGTGCTGAAAAGCTGAATAGAAGAACATGAAAGTTGAAACGAAAAAAAATAATGGAACGTGCAGGAATGAAACAACAAAGAAGACAAGGAATAGACTCAATATAGTACTAGGAAGCGATATGGGGCAAGTCACAACTAGCCGATTTGAAGTTTAGAGAATCTTTTTTTCCATGGTAATGAGTTTTGCTTAGTTTGTTTAATTTTTTTTTTGTATTAAAAATTGCAATCTTTAAGGTGGTAAATTAAATAGATCAAGGTGGAATTTTTTGTCCCCATATTTTGTCTTAATTGACAAATAGCATCCAATTTAAACATTAGGTTCGTCGTATCCTCAGTTCTCTTGGACCAAGCTCGACAAAACTTTATTTTTGTTTGGGTTCAACCTCGTTTTGGATGCATTATATTCACACTTTTTTTTTATAATTTTCATTTACTTTTTAACAGTGTTACTGGGAGAAGTCCCCTAGATTTTTGGTGATGTCTCCGAACATTTTTGGGGACTTGGAGACTTATAGGGAAAGTCCCCTATTTTTAAAAAAAATTGAAAAAAAATCATGTTTTTACTTTATAAAAGCTGTTGTTTTTACCAACACATTGAATTATAATCTCAAAAATACCTAAAATACTTTAAATATAGTTTAAATCCCTAAATTTCATTGACTAAAGTTAAACAATTCATATATTATTTTTTTATATATTATTTTAATAATCATCCCAATGTCATCCCCAAATATTTGGAACAAAAAATTACCATCCCAAAAAATATGTCCCTAAAACTCAAGTAGTTGTGCTTTTTACTCTTAAGGTTCAATTTAGATAGAGGTACACAAGTTTGTGCTAAACGCACAATGTTACGCCCTTAATCCTAGGTCATATATCAGGATATGTATAATCAACATGCGGCTAACATTATCTCCTAATATGTCATATCATATTTATTTATGCTTTCATATACTTAGTAGGTCGCCCTTGGTGCTTCTTATAGTATAATAGGGTATATATAGGAGCTAGTATGTGGTAGATGATCATCATATTGAGCATTGAGTCTTATTGCATGGTTTGTAGGTTGCCCCCTCGAAGTGGCTAAGTCTTTGTACTTAAATATTGTGATCATTTATCTATCTCTTGGAGTTCTTTGGTGTTATATTGCTGCTGATAATCAGATCTATCTAACTAATTTCATTACAAGTGGTATTAGAGCTTCGATTCTAGCCAAAATCAGGTCGAAAACCTAATTTTAGGGACTTAGCAATATCTTCCTATTAATTGTGAATTTTTCAGTAATTGTTTTTACTATAGTTGTGACATCTGAGGATACATCTATCCTCCAAATTTCAGCTGATTTGGATTGGTTTTGTGTAAGTTATTGCAATATTAGGATTTTCCACAAATTCGCTCCCTAAGCCGTAAATTGTGGAGTTTCTCTAAAAACCTTAAATTTCTAGAAAGGTCTTTGACATTCAGTTAGGGTTTATTCTTGCGGTTTTTGCTTCCGTAAATTGTGGAGTTTCTCTAAAAACCTTAAATTTCTAGAAAGGTCTTTGACATTCAGTTAGGGGTTTATTCTTGCGGTTTTTGCTTATCTAGTTGAAATCAGCTTCAAAACCTAAACCCTAATCGCCATGACGGGGGAGATCAACTAGAGGCCAAGGAAAATGCCCAACAAGGAGGAAGCTGAATCAAAGTTGGAAATGGGTGGAAATTCTGATGCTATTTATTTCTTTGTGAATGAACAAATCCAACCTCTTATGGACAGCATGCAAAAGTTAAAGGGAAGTATGGAGGCGATGGATCACAACATACACAGAGAAGTGGAAGCAATAAAAAGAGATGCATAAGATACCTAAAAATATTGAGTTGTTGTTAGCCTCTCGCACAACTCAAGGTGGATCGAATGGAAATACAAATCGTGAATCACATACTACATCACATTCATCTGGAGTGAGCTTTAATTTGGGGCCGCGGAACCTACTTCTAAAGGAGGACATCCGTAAGTTTGATGGCAAGGAACCACTCGATTGGATCACCCAAATGGAGAATTTATTTGATCTTACATTAGATCCCAAGTGAGCAAAAGGTTACTATGGCATCATTATATCTAGAACAAGAACAATTCAGTTGGTATCGTTGGTTGTGCGCTCAAAAGAAGAAAAAGGCTCTCAGTGCCACTTGGTTAGTTTTTACAGAAGAGCTACAAATGCACTATTGTAGTAGTGTGGCTGAGAACTACTTCAACTAATTGAAAAGCTGAAACAAACAAGATCAATAAAGGATTATATTCAGCAGTTCCAAGGCCTAACATTGCGTGTGGATACCATTACAGATGATAATTTGAATGATTTGTTCCTAGGCGGTCTCAAGGATCACATCCAACATGAGGTACGAATGTTTTCTCCATCTAGTGTTTCTGATTCTATTATCATGGCACATAGGGGCTGAGGTAAAATTCCTTGCCATGAAGAGGAATACCTTCAATAATATTAGAGATTATAGCACCTCAGTACCATCATTCTCTCAACCTAACCTGTTGACTCTTCAACAAATTGAGGAGAAAATATCAAAAGGGCTTATGTTTCAGTATACTTGGGTCATATAGTGTCTCATGAAGGTGTAAAAGCGGATCCTCGTAAGATACATGCCATGGTGGACTGGAAAATTCCTAAAACTCTCCAAAACCTTAAGAGGATTCTTAGGTTTTACAGGTTATTATCACATATTTGTGAAGATTTATGGTAGAATTGCAACACCACTCACAGCATTATTGAAAAAAGACTCTTTTTATTAGAATGAGAAAGCAGCCAAGGCATTTGAGTCACTGAAGACAGCCATATGTACCACTCTAGTTCTGGCTACCCCAGATTTCTCTAAAACCTTCATTGTTAAGTGTGATGCTTCAGAGTGTGGCATAGGTGCAAAATACTTATATAAGAAGACCGCCCCATTGCATTTAAAAGTCATCAACTCAAAGATAAGAAACTATCCAAACCAACTTATGAGAAGGAAACGATGCTTATTCTTCATGCAGTCAAATAGTGGAGACCGTATCTCATGGGCCATCACTTCAAGGTAAAGACAAAGCATGATAGCTTGAAATACTTCTTGGAGCAAAGGGTATCATCTGAAGAACATCAAAAATGGGTCACAAAGATGTTGAGATATGACTTTGAGATAATTTACAAGAAAGGAAAAGAAAACATTGTAGCTTATGCATTGTCTAGAAGATATGAGTCCACATAAGTATTGTTATATGCCATGTCTTTATTACAGGCAGATTGGGTAGATCAGGAAAGATCATAATGGCAAAATAACACAGGCCCACACTCTCATTCAGAATTTCCAACAAGATCCAAGCATTTCAGCCAACTTTGTATGGAAGGGGGATGCATTGTGGTATAAGGATCAACTGTAGTTATGTAAGAACTCTACCCTCAAAGGTAAGGTTCTCTCATAACTCCATTCTTCTCCAATGGGGGGTCATTCAAGGTTCCTGAAAACATATCACAGAATTAAGAAAGATTTCTTTTGGGAAGAATTGAAAGGGGATGTACAGAAATTTGTGGCAGAATGTTTGGTGTGTCAAAGTAATAAGGGAGAGACTATTAAGTCTCTAGGCCTTTTGCAACCTTTATCCATTCCTAGTGAGCAGTGGGCAAAGGTTTCCATGGATTTCATCACAAGACTACCGAAATTTGAAGGGAAAAGTGTAATTATGGTGGCTGTGGATAGCCTCACCAAATATGCTCATTTTTGTGCCTTAACTCATCCTTTTACAGCAAGTACAGTGGTTATATCCTAAGTCACAAGGTTCGTGTTCGTATTCGCGTTCGACAAGGATAAAATTCGGATTAAATTCGGCAAGGATAAACTTCGGCAAAAATATTCGTGATTAAATTCGACTAATATAAATTAACAATTTCTTTTTTAAGAAAATAATACACAATTTTCGAATGCCACATTTATAAACCATGATTTTTAATATTTGATATTTCAAAATATATATCATTTATTAAATTAATTTAAAATACTTTGAACTTTGTAAAAGTTAAAGCTAATGTTCTAATATTATAAAGTTAATACTATTACTAAGTAATAAAATACATAAACATTTAAAAAAGCAATGAAAACATAAAAAATTAAAAAAGAGCTAACCAAAATAAATAAATAAAAGACTTCAAAAAACACCCAAGCGTAAACCTAAAAACTTAAACCTTTGGTCAACTTAACCCAAATATCTAATGGCAGCGATTCCATAGAAAGCCCTCCTTCGTGAACAGCATATCGTTTGGACAGGTCTGGACAGCAAGGCAGGTTCGATGGTCATGACTCACAACGTCTGAGTTTCGTAGCTTTCACAGACCAAACGTAATTCATGGCATGCGGTTCGCAGTTTACTATGTCATTCAAGCAAGCACAAAACCCTCGCAATTTTGAAAACTCTCATTGCAATGGCCACACAATTTCTAAAACTCATCGCTGAATTTTTTTCCTACCGAATAACACAAATCTAATGCCTAGCTATAAAGTTCAGTGATTTTTGAACTTTGTGCTTAAAAATCGGCGAACCTTGTGACATAGGCTATATCTTTTATGGAGACGATCCAGACGCTACATGGAACACCTAAGATTATAGTAAGTGATCGCGATCCTATATTTAATAGCAATTTTTGGATTGATTTATTCTCATGTTTAGGTACTCAACTGGCTCGTAGTTCATCATATCATCCCCAAATAGATGGGCAAGTTGAGGTAGTGAAGGAATGTTTGGAGGGGTATCTACATTACTTTGCTTCAAAGAAGCAGGAGAAATGGGTTCAATGGCTACCACTTGCAGAATGGTGGTATAACACTTCATTTCATACCTCATCCAAAAATGTCCCCATTTTTGGCATTATATGGATATCATCCACCATGCCTCATCTCAAACTTGAGGGTCCAACCTAAAGTAAGAGCAGTTGAAGAACACATTCAGTACCAACAAGAGGTGCTCTCTAGTCTTAAAGAGAATTTGGTACTGGCTCAAAATCACATGAAGCAGCAAGTTGATCAACACCGTAGTGAGAGAAGCTCTAAAGTGGGAACCTTTGTTTTTGTACGATTGCAGCCATGTTAGAAACTATCTATGAAGCGATAGAAAAAAGACAACAAACTTTCACCTAAATGCTATGGTCTTTATCAAGTGTCACAAAAAATTGGTAGCGCGGCATATAAATTGGAGCTTCCTCAGTCAACTAAAATACATTCAGTTTTCCATGTTTTTAGCTTGAAGGTCTTTGGGCAGAAGGTGTCTTTCTCAGTCAATGTTACTGAGCTTGATGAGGGGCTACTCATCTTGGAGCCTAAAGGAATCCTACAAACATGCACTAAGAAGTTGAGAACAAGGGTCATCACCAAGTATCTGATCAAGTAGAAGAATTTGAACATTGATGATGCAACATGGGAAGATGAAGCATTTCAACAGCAGCATCCAAATTTTACCAGCATTGGGGACAATGTTGCTTTGAAGAGGAGGGGCATGTTATTGATAGGAATTATAAGAGCATTACACAGAAAATCAAACAAAGAATTTAGCACACGAATAATATATTTCTTCTCTATTGCTTTGTTGTTATTGAATATCACATGTTACAAATATATAGGAGATAATCAATCCTATAAATAAGGTGTTGGTTGTTCAACAACCTCAACCAACCTAAAACCATATTCCCGTAATATATATTGTTACAACAATATATATATACAATTTAACCACTTACTGACATAACCATAACAACCATAATAATTAGCACTGTAATTATTATTTACAATCATACTAATGTGGAGCACTAACATGATGATTTCCTAACATTCCCCCCCTTAGTGCGAACATAGGGAAAACCTCCATACTACACTGCACCTGATTTCACGATCATGTGATTTTCCTTTGGATTATCACAAACCACAAGTTGGTTTTCCATCGGTTAATCAAAAACCGAGAGTAAGGTAGTTTTCCAGTGGTTGACTACAAACCACAAAGGGGTGAAGGTTTTCAAATGGTTTACCTACAACTATATCACGATGTGCCAGTGCATTCTTCGACCCTTATCATAGTTGCTCTTCCGGAGATAATATTTCGGAATCCATCACACTTCAAACATAACAATCCACACATACAAACCGAAGTAGTGTCATTTCCCCCCCACAATGTGAAGTTTCCATTACACATTTATTTTAAAAACACCACACAAACTCACACACGTCACCAAATCAGTATGTGCGACCTCGTCGGTGGTGACTGACGAGAGGACGTTGTTTGTCATCCATCCTCCTGTGCCTCCATTCTCCAGTCTCATGCTGCTAGGTCAACGGAATGTGAACATGAAGCTCAAGTTTACATATTGGACGTCACGTTCCAACAATAATGCGTCCATTTGAAATGAGGACAATATTTGGATTTTGACAACACAATTTTTGACAATAAGACTCTTGATACTAGACTGGACAAGTGATTTAATTAACAACACTTTTACAACTTTTACCCAAAAAGATGATGAAAAGTAATTAAAGATTACTTTTCAATACGAATATCGCAATGACAAATGATAGACTCAATACCACATTATACATGCGGGAAGATTATAAACTAAACTGACATCAAACACCAACCGTAAAAGACCAAAAAAGACCCAAACTACAGAATATGAACACACTCCACATTTACATGGGATATCCTGTTGAGATCGGAATCGAGCTTGCATGAACTAACCGTATATACTAGGACAACTTGGGATTAGTGCAAACTGCAGGTCGTTGTGAGCTTCAATTGTGCATGTGTCGTGGTCTGCAACAAAACCAAATGTGGACACTCTTTGTAGAGGAAAGTATTGGACTAGGGGCGATCTAATAGGAGTTAATTCCTCATGGGAAGATTCATACCCTGAGTTGAATACATATATACTGAAGCCAGATTTCAATGGATGTCAATATTCGCAGATTTTATATTTGAAGATTCCAACGCCAATCGATAACTGCTATATAAAATTGTATTGACCACCGTTTCGAGGATGAGTAAATGTGCGCAGGTGTGTATGGCAGATTTGAGTGTGATTGAATAGCTACACTAAAATCATCAACAATGAACATGCCAAGCCTTTCGAATGGTATACGGAAATCATTGCCCGATATGATCCACGCCAGTGCATATTCTAATGCAAAACACTATAGACTACAAGATAGAAATTAGCAGTGAATCGCCAAACGTCACACATCAAATTTCAAACATCCTATATATTATCACGATCAATACAGGAAGTCGTACGGATTTGTATCCTGCATAAAGACTGCACAAAGATTAGATTGTGTCCATATCAGAAAACTTGTCTCATGAATTTGCAAGAAGTCTTTAGCGCAAATCAATTTGGATTCCAATAGAAGCGTTGGACAAATATTGCTAGAAGGTCAAAAGCCTGAATCGATGCTAGGTAGAAATGAATGCATGCAAAATACTTTATGCCATGCAATCGATGCCATTTTCTATGCAGAAAGATGAATCCAAAAATAACGACGACAAGATTTAAATCTTCAGACTTGCAAACCCTCGAAGCTCTCATAAACTCTCATGGCGACTCTACCTGCTCTGATACCACTGATAGGAATTAAGAGAGCATTACACAGAAAATCAGACAAAGAATTTAGCACGCGAATAATATATTTCTCCTCTATTGCTTTGTTGTTATTGAATATCACAGGTTACAAATATATAGTAGATAATCAATCCTATAAATAAGGTGTTGGTTGTTCAACATTGTTCAACAACCTCAACCAAACCTAAAACCATATTCCCATAATATATATTGTTACAACAATATATATATACAATCTAACGACTTACTGACATAACCATAGCAACCATAATAATTACCACTGTAATTATTATTTACAATCGTACTGATGTGGAGCACTAACATGATGATTTCCTAACAGTTATGCCCTTAATCCTAGGTCATATATCAAGATATGTATATCCGACATGTGGCTAACATTATCTCCTAATATGTCATAACATATTTATTTATGTTTTCATATGCTTAGCAGGTCGGCTCTTGTGCTTTGCATAGTATAGTAGGGTGTATATAGGAGATAGTATGTGGTAGATGATCATAATATTGAGCACTCGAGTCTTATATTATGGTTTGGAGGTTGCCCCCTCAAAGTGGTTAAGTCTTTATACGTGCATATTGTGATCATTTATCTATCTCTCAGTGTTCTTTGGTGTTATATTACTGTTGATATTCAGATCTATCTAATTAATTTCATTACACGCAAGTCTAACAATCTCGAGTGCATAAGGCATGAGTTCACAATATGCCACCTTGAATGAAAATCTTTACTTGGATACTTTCCCTACATTTCAAAATACACGTAATGTCAATCAAGAAATTTGGATATCTGTTTAACAAGAGGATCTCATGGCAGAATATCATTACAAATGAGATTTTTGGAGCCCTTTTCCCATGGGATGAGACTAACTGTCCCTATTTTTTTGCACCTTGAATAATGCCTTAAGAGTCAATATCAACTACTTGTAGTAGCCTAATTTTTGGGTACATGACATGTGGCAACATCCGTTGTAGCACCTCTTAGGTTATTTGGACTTGTAGCACACACTTGACTCTTTTTGACAACTTTCCCCCTTATTACCTTTGTGTCACCTTTATCTGGCCTGTTCACACTCTCAGGATCATTCACAGTTTGCTTAGGAGTCCTCCTGCACCTCTGCAAACACCTCTCCATTTTCCCCTAAGTTGTTTCTGACCTCTGGATAGGTCTGTTGCACAAGACAAGTTCATCGCCGAACCTGTTCTCCCCCAACCAAAACCAGTCCTCCTTTGCAATGGTCATTTTTTGAAATTGGGAACTTTCCTTAGGTATGCCTAGAGATGACTTTCAGGTCAGCTTGTATGGAAAATTCAACAAAGAGTCTCATATATAAAGAAAACCCTTAAAGGTCATCTACATCATAAGACAACTTGTAGATCACTATTTCAAAGGCTATACACATCATAAAAATCTTCCAAAAGCAGTCCATAACCTGAAATCTAATATGTGATAAACTTAGGTCTGAAGTTACATGTTACCAAGTGTCTCATAATTATCATGCCAAGGGAAGGATAATCCTAGTTGCAATTGATCAAGCATTATTGCATCTATAGAGCATATAGGATCACGACAGAAGCATATACACTTCACTTGCATGGGGATGACTACATGAACCCTGCTTTTTCTGATATGTAGTGCAGCGCTTTCACTTAAAGAGGAGTGGGTGGTCACTTTGGGTCCTAGTATAGGATCATCTCTCTCCCATCTACTTGAGTTTTGCTAGGGATTGAACTAAGGAGAAGACAAATCTAGTGTTGCATCAAATCGCAGAGATTCTTAGTGAGATTCCCAAAGAGCATAGGCAGACAAATGCACGCACTAAATTCGGAATTTGCACACTCAGCAGAGGTCAAGTTCAGTGCTTTCACGTCTCATTGAGTTCTGCTAGGGATTGAACTAAAGAGAAGACAAATCTAGTGTCACAATCACATTACAGAAATTTTGAGTGAGATTCCCAATAAGCATAGACAGACAAATGCGCACACTGAATTCGGAGTTTGCACACTCAGCAGAGGTCAAGTTCGGTGGTGCAAGACAGGTTTTGCGACTGAATCTGTCCTAGACAATATTTTAGGTGATCAAACTTTCAGGGTATATTACTGAGTTGCTTTGATCTTGTTCCCAAACACCGAGTCTTTGGCACAGTCATCCATCAACATAATCAGGTTGGGAGACTCCTTACTTGCACTCACACCTTTCTCTTGCTCGGATCAATTTCAAATCCTCCATTTTTGTGTGTTTCAAATCCAATTATTAGTGTCTTCTATCTATTTCTGAAAGACACATTGGTCTTAATTGTTTAGGCACTAAAACCCTAAATAGATTTTTAAAAATACTTAAATGCACTATTTCCTTTGGATTATCTATTGAGTCTAGTTACCCTAGTGGAAGCTTCTATGACTTTTTCTTGAGAATGACTAAAATGTCTCTAAGGAGCTTATTATACATTGCTTTGGAGGGTAGGCGAGTAGAGAATAGCATAATGGATGGCATCAAGCATTTATATTCAACTTTGGTACCTCAGAAACCAGAGAGATGGTTACTGCCCGTATAGTCGATTTCTACAATACTCTTGGAACACATATTGCCAAATTTAAGAAGTCTTAAATCTGAAAGAAATACATCTTCGGTCAATATTTTTTAGAGATTGAACATTTTGAGCTGGTAAAACAGTCAGCTTGTGTAGTGTTCTTTCTTTACGAATAGTGTGACATCTACTTTTGAATTATAGCATTTCCGGGATCTTAAATTGAGTTATATCTTAAATAGAGTCACAGCCAGAAATTTCCCAAATTTTTGGGGACAGCAAGGAGACAGCTATTAAAATAATACATAAAAATCAATATTTAAATGTTTTAACTTTATTCAATGAAATTTAGGGATTTAAACTATATTTAACATGTTTTAGCCTTTAGGTACTTTCAAGGTTAGAATTCGATGATTTTGGTACAAAATAATTTTTTTTAAGTAAAAACTCAGAAAAAAAAAAATTGAATTTAGAAAAGAGGGGACCTCCCCTCCAAGTCCCCACATCCCTGAAATATTTGGAACTTCCAGGACAACCAAAATCTAGGGAACAGGCCCCCCATATAACACTGCTAATATCCCTTAAGAGTCAGCTTCACAACTATCTTAGTAAAAAAATATGTCTCTCCATTGGTTATGCATGTGCCTTAAATCCTCGTGGCAAATATCAGCTCGCCCATCTCTCTTCTTTCGGATCAACCCAAATGGGGACATTTTTTTTCAATCTTGTTTCCTCCCTCCTCTTCCTCTATATTTAAGGCAAGAATCTTTTTTGTATTTTGTTCACATTCCGATTCATATATTTTAGTAGTACATTGGGTTAATTAGTATTTTCGTTGTTATGTGACTTCTCATTTTTTATTGTGGAGGAGGAAGTGGTATTTATACTAAAATGATTAGGTTGAACAAATGAAAGAACTCAATACAGTCTAGTATCCAACCTATCATTGACAAGTCGATGCTCACCGATGGTAGATTTTATATAATGCCTTTATAAGCTTTATCAATTGTAGCTCTCTCATATTGGCTGCATCGAGTACAAGGTCTCCATGGTTTCTTCTTTTCAGTTAATACACGCTATAGATGGTTGGGCCAAGTCTAGGGCCATAGGTGAGTGTCGAGACCAAGCTCAATGCTTATTTTTTCTTCACATTCATCCTTATGTATGGTTACAATTTTCCCATACCATATCTCCCTACTATGGCCCAGTAAAACTATAATAATATGCTAAATATAATATGGCTCTTCCACTATAACAATATGCTAAATATAATATGGCTCTTCCCTACTATGGCCCAGTAAAACTAAGCCAGATGCGTGAAGGATTAGTGCCATAGTAGGGAGATATTGAAGTAATCCTTCACGCATCTTGCTTAGTTTAGAAATCCATAGCCGCTAGGTCACACTTGTTACTTACCCTAACCCGTTAAAAACCTATATATTATATAGAGTGTGTCATCAAACATATGGCCACTTTCTCTAACAGTCAAAATAGAATTGCATTTTCCCAAAACATAGTCACCTATTAGAGAGAACCATCATACAATTTTTTCCAAAGGCCAACTTTTCATCTACAACTCATGCAACGGTCACTTTCAAATGCACAAGTTAGCACAGTTGGCTTATAGTCAATTGAATAGGGAAACCTTTTGCAAAAGTCACATACATAAGCACACTAACCCAACCCATTCCAGGGGCCTCATCTCTTACATATTTGGGGATGCCTAGGAGATCACAATAAAGCACCAAATTAAAAAATTACTCTTTCGAGCACATCATCCAACTATCAAGTCTACATACATCTTACACGGCTGTCCTAGGTCATTATCAATTTATCACATGCTATAATCTACACCTAATATCATTGTTTATTGCACATATGAGACTTTCTCCCTCTTCAGAAAACCAGTACATAGTGTGGTGCTCATCACACCATGGGGATGGGGTTAGGTCAGTCTAGCCCAATTAGATTAAACCTTGTTTAGGTCTTCAAGGAAGAAGCTAAGGTTTGAAGAAGAAGCCCTAATCTACTACAGAGATGTGATAACTAGGATCTGAACACAGAATCAAGAACCCAAAACACAGAAGATCCTAGTGCTACAACCAAATCTGAGTGAAAACCTTCACATGAAAAAACCACTTAGACAAGACAATGCTGCATAAGCGACTTCATCTAGCATTGCTGAATTTGTCCTCTCAGTTTCAGTTCCCTCGATTTCCCGAGCAACTCAACGGAACTATGCATAGCTCATTTGTACATAACAGATCACAGTCACTACATCTCATCCAATTTTAGGTGAATATTTTCTGAACCCTAGTCCACACTTTCCTTTATCTAACTTCCTAGAGTTTGAATATCCGATATTGTGATCACTTCATGTTTCTAGAATCAGTAGATTTATTGTTTATTGATGTATTTCTATTTCTAGATTCAAAATACATACATCTTACTTAGGAAAACCCTAGTTTTGAAATTAAGATAGCACTTGAAATTATAAGTAGCCCTTCAAATTTGATCAATGTTAGGGAGTTGAAAGCTTGTGCGGCTTCTTCATTGCTTTCCATGTGGCTCTTAATTATCCATCTCTCTCAGCACACCAACATCTTCCTCATTGTCCACCAATATTTCCATTAGAATGGCAGAGTGAGTCATTGATCTCAGATCATACCTATCACTCGAGTAATTGAAACTTGAGCTGACTTCCATTACAATAATGCTTCTCATTAGTGACTTTGACAATGTTGTTACAAAGAATTCTGACAAGTGTTGATGTTTTCTCATCAAATCGTATCAACTGGATGGCTGGATAACCTAGCAGCCTTATAGTATCTTCATTGAGCACTGGTTGGAGCTTCACTTCCGTGTTATTTAGATCCACTACTAACAGAAGCTTCACAAAATTGACATGTGGCTCCTCTACAACATTAGTTTTAGCTAGGGAAAATTCAAAAACATTATTTTTTTAAACACAACTTACACCAACTTGCAAAAATGTTGGTAAAATTCACCTTAATCCAATCAATGCCATTCTAAAAACAGAAGGGCACACACTTGTAAGACAGGAAACTATAAGAATATAAGGCATATTTATAAGGTGTCTCTTTACAAGTTGGTTGTAACCGGTGTAACTACATCAACCGTTTTGTAACTTCTTCGTTTATAATAAATAGACGGACACACAATCTCAAATGTGTGCAATCCACCTTTTCTCTATTCTTTCTCTCTCTGCATATTCTAAAAATTGGTATCAGAGCGTGGGGCAAGCAAAGAGAGGGAGGAAGAAAGATATTTTCGTGAGTCCCATTAGGGCACGCTGAAGAAGGAAGACATTTTCATTTTTGAAAGAAATCACAAGAAGATTTTTGAGGGTCGAAGTAAACAGTCTTGTTCGTGAAGATTTGTTGCACAGTCGGAAATCAAGGGCAAGCCATTAGGGCACAAAAAATCACGCTGTACAGTCGCGAATCAGAAGAATACACTCACGTTTTTCGGAAAAAAAAAAAAGTCACGAAAATACAGTCGCGAATGGCACGTTTTTTAGGAAAATAACAGCATTTTCGAGCACAAATAGTCAGATTTTAATAGCCACGAAAAATCGTGATTTTAGACATTTTTACAGTCGTGATTTGCGCCAATATGGTGCATTATTACAGTCATGAATTGCTAGGGCACAAACATTTTTCACAGACATAAGGCTGGAAAGACGCATAAGCAAAAAGACTACCTGTGCTAGGGCACAAAACTGTGAAACTAGTATTTTATTTTATTTTATTTATTCATTGCCAAAATACGCAATTGTATTTATTCTATTTTATTAAAATGGAAATGCCAATAGAAAAATATTTTGGTCTAAATTTTCATGCATGGAGAGTGAAAATACAAATGCAACTTATGAATAAAAATTTGTGGGGCATTGTAAACGGGAAAGAGACAACACCTACCGATGCATCGAAATTGTTAGAATGGCAAAGCAGAGATGATAGAGTGAAAGCTATTATTGGCCTTGCTCTCTCTGACTCTGAACTTCATCATGTAGACCTAGACAAATCATCGAAGGAAATTTGGGATACTCTAAATAAATTATTTGGAGCGAAAGCAGTCGATACCAAATTTTCCCTGAAACTTCAATTATATAGGTTCAAAATGGATGACGGAGTCTCTATGTCAAGCCACATCAATAATCTAAGGTCCTTGATCAAACAACTAGTAGAAGTGAAAGCTGCGATTGAGGATGAGGATGCCAAAGCTATCCTATTAAATAGTCTATCTTCAAAATATAGCAATGTAGTTTTTACCCTCAGTCAAATTCAATCTCAATCTCTAATGATATGATAGCAGCTCTTCTAGCAGAGGAAAAACGAACCACAGAGGATGCAGAAGGTCATTCCCAGCAAGAAAGTGCATTCTATTCTAGAACCAGACAATATCATAGAAGATCAGATAAAGATAAATTGGAGATTGAATGTCATTATTCTAAGAAAAGAGGTCACACAGCATGGGATTGTCGTGTTCGAGCCAATGATGTGCTCAAGGGTAAAGTCATATCAAATACAGCCAATATAGCCATGGTTGAAGACCCACCAGATGCAGAAGGTAATGAGGACAGTGACGAATACGTACTATAAAGATGCTCTAAACTTTGAAGGCAAGAAAGGATACAGGGTAGATGAAGCTCGGTATGGATGGTTGCTCAGATAGTTCGGGAGACTGTGGATCTTGGGACTTATACCCTCACGAGGGTCATGAGACTACTTGATGGAGCTTGTGGATGGCTCAGTATGGATGATTGTCCAATAATTCGGGAGATCTGTGATTCGGGAGTTCGGGCAGGTGGAATCCGGGAACTCGGGAGCTACACCTTTACGAAGGTCACAAAGCAGCTTGACGGAGCCCTACCTTATCATAGCATTGCTTTCAAAGTGAAAGTGTTTGAAGATTTCGTAGTTCTGTTTTGTTTTATTGTGTTAGATTGTTTGTTTTTTGCTTTATGTAGAATAAGCCTTAAGAGGGGGTATAAGAATATAAGGCATATTTATAAGGTGTCTCTTTACAAGTTGGTTGTAACCGGTTGTAACTACATCAACCGTTTTGTAACTTCTTCGTTTATAATAAATAGACGGACACACAATCTCAAATGTGTGCAATCCACCTTTTCTCTATTCTCTCTCTCTGCATATTCTAACAGAAACAATTGTGTCGCCTCATTTTAGTAAAAATTAAGATGAATTCCAGCCATACCATGGTAAACTAATTCCAAGACATGACAACATGTGTTATAGTCACACCCCACGGTCCAGTCAAGAATTACTTGACCTTTCAAACTAATCAGCAGAAGCCATTTGGATTTGAAGAGGTGCTTCAAAATAAATAGAGGTACTTGGTTTTTGAATAGGAGAATATTGTCCATGAGTCTAACTATCCCTTGTCAGCTTTTGAAATGAGGAATAAAAAAACTGAATCATATTTCCATGAGTAGACACTATTTTCCTTGTTAACAAGCTCAACTCACTTAATATGTCTTATATAAATGATAAATTCAATAACAAAACAGATGTCAACACCATGTGAGTTCTATGGAACTGTAGAAAAATTCTTCACCATAAAACTCCTAATGCACTGCCCCATAACCACAATGGACTGCATAGTCTTAAGTGGATCATTCTTCTGGATTCTCCTTTACATCCTGCAAACTGCTTCAGATTTGTACTTCTCCACGCGACTCAGCTCTGGCCTCCCATAGTGAAAGGGCCTGATGGAAACAAGACATGGAACATAAATATGGTCATTGCAGTCCTGCGGTGGCTTTAGCACGCATAAGACCAGAGTCCAGCTTAAATCAGCTCCATCATCATTATTCAGAATCATTGTAAGAGTGTGCTCTACTTGAATTACACAGCTGCAGCCCTCATAAGTCTCATTTGAACACACTCATATTTCTAGACTGGCCATTAAGACGTTGTCTATAACTAATGCAAGCATAAAAATCTCATAAAACTGAGCAGCAAAACAAACTGAAATTAACGTTGCTTCAGAGAACCACAACCCTAAGCTTTATTGCCAAACCTACTTTAGTTAACGTTTCTATGGTCCTTGTAGCTTTTTTTCCATAGAAAGAATATTTTTTTGGACAGGGAGGATGCGTGTAGGATTAAAAAGTAGTTTGCTTGATGGGACTTAAAGTTGGTATGAGTTGTTATGCCATCAAATTACTTACTTTTTAAGTATGACAGACAAGGTTCCATTTCCCCTCCTCAGTGGTTCTGCTGAGGGATTTATTTTAATATTATCTGCAACTGATTTTGTTGAATTAACATTTATGTGCTTAACCTTCCAGCAGCCCTGATTCTTGTATATGTATTATAGTAAGTATAACACTATGATTAAGAAATATATAATTTGAAATGTATGGATATTATTGCAAAAATAAACAACAGACATTAAAGAAAAGGTGATAAATGTATATCAAAACACCAAACCAGAAAGAAAGATAGCAAAGCACACATTTGGTGATTGGGGTTTCAAGGAAGTTTTATATCAATAAATAGGAAAGTCAAAGCTTCTCTTTTTAAAATGTTTTCCAGCAGTTAAGACATGTTTTATGGCATGACACAAGTTTAGAGGGATCTTTATGGACATGCATGTCCATTTAAAAAGCCTTTTGGCTAATTACGTGGATTTGTTTCCTTCTTTTGCTAAGAACACTAATATGACTATATTTTGCTGATTTTGGCATGATGATTTATGACATTTTGTAGCAGAGAACTTATCAAAGCCTAAAATGGTAATAGTAAGAGAGGAAACAATAAGGGTTAAGAATTCTATTTGTACAGAAGCTTTTTCAGTTGATTGAAATGGGAAAGAGTACCCCAAGGAAGTAACTTGTGCTAATGAAGTACGCATGGCCTGAATCATACTCGCAATTTTCTTGTAAAGAAAATACATGAAGAAAGAACCCTCTAAAGTCAACAGCTTCTGCAAAAAGATCTTCAAGATTATTTAACCATTACTGATAGCATACATAAAGTAGGACTGGCATGTACAATGAAGTGTATGAGCAATAATTATTTTCTAAGTTTCCAGGAATATGATCCATAACACTATGAAATATTGTTATTTCTCCAGAAAACTTATGGAGGCTTAAGGTTTCTAATTTCATCTTGTTTGAAAGCTCTTGAATTGGCTTGTATTAGTTTTCTCACCTTTAATGTGTGTAGCAAGGTATCAATGTGTATTGTGCATGTATTGTTAACCGTCCATAGACATTTCCAAATTTTGAATTTTTATTAATAAATCTCATAACATTTTTATCTATTCTGTGTGTGTCTCTCTCTCTCTGTGTATAATACATATATGTATATGTATATGTATATGTATAATATGTATATGTATATGTATACATACATACATACATACATACATATATATATATATTATTCAAAATGTTAGTATTTCCCAATTCTGTTAACCTTATATCCAAAAAATTGGCAAACATGTCCTTCTCCCCATCTCCCATTCCCATCAAGCACCGGTATAAGCACAGCTGTGTGGATTTTCAATTGCAGCCACCCACAGAGGTGGCTAAACATTGTGTGTGTCTCGGCTCGATGAATATAAAGGTGCCTACAGGTCATAAGGAATCTTTTTATTTAATTGACCACTTTCCATGCATTTTCAATACAGAGATCTCAGAACATCACCGTACCTCCTAGCCAGAGGACTTCACTTTATAAAAGAAACCATGTTGAAGGGAAAAACTTTATGAAGTGGCCAGAAATTCATCCATCAACCAAGAGATATAGTTCCATGATTTTATTGGCAAAAACACAGCTACCCCAGAAATAGAGATAGGATTGAGTTCATTGCATCTTAACATTATTTAATTTCCAACAAATAAACAAAATTACAAATCAATTAGATAATTGGAGATGACAAAACAGTTTAAACAACTTCATATGAATTAAGATTTCTTTTTATACAAGAAAAGCATGACATACCTGTTATGGAAGTCGGATTTCTCTGATACTTGAGATAATTTCATTAATCCATAACAGTCCTGTTGGGCATTTAAATTATTATTATATTACTGATACAATCGCACAATATGAGAAATAATATCTACTTCAAGTACATTGATGAAGGAAGAATGGGTTACCATGAAGCATGTTTTCCTTACCTCATTCTCATAAGATGTTTGCTCCAATTCTGAAATACTGTATAACAGTTGTGAGCTAACTTCAATGTCAATTTGTGGAAGATCCAAGATACGGTTACCAGGATCAAAAAGTTCCCAAGGACTGTGTGTATGAGGACCAGATGAATCATCCTTATAATGTACAACATATCTCTCCCATGGACTATCTATGAAACTATTTGACTTTGGTTTTACAGCTACTATTCTTCCGGAATACCAATTCCCCCCTTCACCATTCTCAGCTCTCCACCAAACATCACACTTGTCTCTATGTGTCCAGTTTCTCTTTATTGCAGCATCAAAACGGCTTTTCTCTACAAGAAAGTCAGGAAAATTAGTCAACTCGGGCAACGTCAACTTAAAGCTCTTCTCATACACATCGGACCCTGGACCAATGAATTTGAGAGTTAACTTGCAGCAGGTGTCCCCGGATCCAGCAAGAGGAGAGTACTCAAGCCCAACAACACGGCAAAATTCCACAGACCGAATGCTACCTTTAAATGATTTCCAAGGTCCTCTATCTTGTGAGTTGCTCATCTGCAGGAACTCTTGATGTCCCTGGCAAATAAACCAAAAATTTTATTTCAGATATGATTCGAGACCATCTAGAAGAAATAAAATTCAATATTAAAAGGAATCTGCCCTTCTAGCGAAAATGAAAAAGAAACATGTATCGAGTACTATTACCTGTATGAAATATGCAACCTCGTCTCCAAACTGTGGAATGTAGCGATTTCCTTCTTCAGCTTCAGATAGCATTAACCAAGACTGCTTTCGTGTTGATTGCCGCCCCTTCTTTTTTTCCACAGGCACTCTCAAATTTGATATGGTTGTGCTCTTTTTGTTTCTAGCAGGTCTCAATGCACTGCAAACCCTAGAAGTGGAACCCCATTCTGAACAGACCAGTGATTGTCTTGCATCTAATCTGTCTGTGTGAAATCTTGTCCGTTTTTCTTCATCATTATGGCTGTCTTCAATCATGCAATGCTTAGAAATACTGTCAGCTTCCTGAATAAACTCTTTGGCTTGTTTCATCCGTTTTGATCTTGCCTTTCGACCACCTTCAGCTGACATAGCATGAAATTTCAATGTAATTTTTGGGATCTGCCTATCCACGTTTAAAGAATTTTTAACCATAACTTCCAAGCCCTCCTCTCCTGAATGTGCATTAGCTTCAAAATTATGTTGCCTCCCATACTGTGCATTTTGTATTCTACCTTCCATCTCTGTATTAGCTACTACATTCAAGCCAAAATCTCCAATAAGTGTATTTTCATCATTATTACATTCAAAATTATGTGTTTCCTTGTTCCCCTCAACCTGTTGTGCCCAGTTACCTCTTGATCTAGTACCAGTGCCCCTCCATGTGAGCGTTTCAGACATGTCTTCCTCTGGCCGTGTGCCTTGGAAAGTTTGCTCGTGACCAAAATCCTCCCAATCTTCTGATAGATTATGTTTTCGCTCACAAGACATATTATGAAAACCTTTTTTTGTCCTCTTGGACCTATTCTTAAGCTTTCCCAAGTCGCCACTTTTTGTCTCAGCTGCTTCACAGGAGTACTTGCTGTTATGGTTAAGATTAACATTCTCATCATTTTCAGCTACTGTTTCCGCCATTTCTTGACATTCATTAAGACTACTATCGGCTAGATCACGAGGAATACTTCTTTGGAATTTATCTGACATGTACCCTTCGTCCTCTCTCCAGTTTGCTTCCCCTCCACTGCCATTGCCAGTAGGAGATGCATTTGCATTAACCATTGAAAAATTTTCTGGGAATAATCCTTTGTATCTTGATAGACAATTGGTTATTCTTTCGGGAGTAAAATCTCTGCGTGCTGCAACATCTAATCCTTCAGAACTAGAGGTTGCACAGAAAGTTTGCAGCTTTGTATGCAACATGTCAGCTTGATGCTCATCCAAACCTTGCAGAGAAGATTCATCGGCATTATCCAGTCTGTTTATTCCAGCTTCGGGACTTTGAGAAGTACTTTGCATTAATTTTATATGATATGGAACATCCACTGCAATGCAGTCGTCCGGCCTAGATTTACATCCTTCAATAGCATTTAAATCCTCCCCCAACCGAGGACGCTTGGAAGTCCGAGTCCTTACTTCTCCCCATCTGATTTCCTTCCCTTCACATCCTAAGGAAAGGTCACAAGGATGCTCTAGAGAAGTTCCATTTCCATTAAAACCCTTGCCTATTCCATTGTCATGATCATCACACCAGACATTCTCAGGTCCATGCGCAACACTTGAAGACTCCAAATACTGTTTTCCAGAAAGCTTAACTTCAGAATCATTAAGGGAAATATGATCTCTTTCTTGCTTTTCTTCTTTCTTACAAACCTCTAGAAAAGGAGAATTTGCCTTTGTGTGGACATCAGAATCAGACTTTGTACTTTCGGGTAGAACTAGTTTCCTAGAATCACGGGATGGTAGCTTCAACACTATTTTTCTCCCTGATCTCGCATGCTTATTAAATTCTTCACTATTGTTAGCTTCGCAATTGTTGTTATCAACATGATGAAATGGATTAGTAACAGGCATGATATCATCTTGAGAACCATCTTCATCGGCAAAATTTTTTAGATTACAATTCCTCAAAACTTTTTCCGACTCACTGCTCAAAGGATTTTCCTCTGGCTGTGTGTATCCACTTGCTTGCGATCCACTGTCTCCTTCATTAAACTCCTCTTCTTCTGTAGAACCATCCCCTATGCGGGAAAATAAGTTGAGTGCATTCTGTGCAGCACGTCTCTGAGGTCTTGATGTTTTTTCAGATAATCTTTCCTTTTGAACAGATGTGCCATGTCTAGAATATTTGTACTTCTTTACCCTTCCTCGAGCTCCATCCCCTCTCTCCACATCTTTCTTCTTTACACGTCTTCCAGAAGATGTAAACATTGGGCCCTGCAAAATGAAAAAAGGTTTTCCATTGAAACTAGTCTTTAATGCACAATCACAATCATGCTAAACAAACAACCACATACGCAGTATAGTGCTAACTTTACCTCTGCCTTGCGCTTTTTCCTTTTGGACCTACGAAGATGTGCCCTGCTATTACCTTCATCTTTGCTGTTCTCATCTTCATCCATACTGCATTCTGACTCTTCTGATGAACAGGCATTTCCCTGCTCACCTTCACTGGTACATTCATCAGTACCATTGTATTCCGAACCAGTATCATCACTTTGAACATCATTTTCTTGCTCCCAGTCCATGACATCTTCCAGTTCTGCTGGTTGCTCCAGCCACCTACCCCTATTACCCTCATTTTGTGCAGGGGCTAGCTGTCCTAAAGTATCATCTGGAATAGCAAAAAGTCCATCATCGTTCGTCCCAACAGCTAGTCTTACAGAAGGCGGCTGCCAATCAATCCCCAGAGCTCCCAAGCGTCGCTGTTGATACATGCTTTGGTATGGTTCGGGATAAGGAATCATACCTGAATTTTCCCAATAAAAAAAACCTTGATGACAAACTAACTTATAGTGCAAAGCTTTATATATGTGTAGCATACCCACAAGAGGAAAACATGTATGTTTCTTAGTTCATTGCGAAAAGATACTTTGATAGAAAGTCTTTACTAAGTGGCTACAGCACTTGATTCATGATACTACTATTTTAGAATTAATTAAGCATATTTCATGTAATACCCTCTTGAAATCCTTCGGCCCCAGAAGGATAGATAGTCCTCTTCTCATTAACAAGATATTGTGTCTAATTCATCAAAGATAACAATATATTGAAGTAGCTTGTATCCCAGATGGATTCTTTCATTCAAACACAATACAAAATGTTCAGTTATGTGTCATTTATATTATGCTTGATTCATGTCATTTTATCCAAAACCCAAAGCTCATATATAAATTTGTAAACACAAAAATTAATCTACCATGCCTAATGAAGCAAACACCTGGCAGATGAACAATGAGAATTGTGGAATCCCACTATCTTGTGTCTATTTCATCTAAGATAAAAATATATTGAAGTAGCTTGTATTCCAGATGGATTCTTTCATTCAAGCACAATACAAAATGTTCAGTTATGTGTCATTTATATTATGCTTGTATTCATGTCATTTTATCCAAAACCCAAAGCTCATATATAAATTTGTATACACAGAAATTAATCTACCATGCCTAATGAAGCAAACACCAGGAGACCCTACGGATGAACAATGAGAATTGTGGAATCTCACTAATCGTTGAATATTCTTCTTTATCTGATGGCAACACATTATTGATTCTCATCTTCTGGAATTTATTTATTTGCTAGGAATTCTGATTTCCTTAGGATTGTCACTGCATGGATTAACTTGGTAAACATTCCTTAATACTCTTCGGGTCCTTCCATTATAGTTGTAGCAAACCCTTATTGCTTGTTAATAAATTTCCCTATGAAATAATTGTTTTGTTACATGATTTAACACATATATAACAATATCACGGTATGATAAGATTTTAGTAGGAGGTTAAGCATCCAAAACTCTTAATATAATTATATTTCTAACTTCTAAAGGTTATAATTTAAATCAATTTGTTCCACCTAGCATTTATGGCAAGATGCAAATCATTTACAAAACAAATGTAAAGATTATCAGTGTAGATCATGATCTGTGGCAAAGCCACGTGACACATTCTTGGAAATTGTTTGGCACAATAAGAAAATATATTTCCATTCCATGACAAGACCACTTAATACACATTCAAAAATAGATGAAACCAATGCCAGTGTAATATAAGGCACATCATGAAATGGAATCTTTTTGACAGTTTATTTTTAATGAATGTTATTGTTCTTATTTTGATGATTGTCCACCATAGTCATGCACGTACTCAATCAGAACTTGACAAGCAAAAGAATAACAAATTATAGAGTAGGCACTTGGCAAAAATACTCAGCAAAGACTTAACTCTACGCGTTTTCATGAAGAATAGAATCAAACTAGTGAATGCCATGCAACACAAAAAGAGTTTAGTGACTATGATTTCTGGTGAACAAGATGCAGAATGCAAGGGACTATTGCAGACTTGCTACACGAGTATTCCAAGACAAAACCAACAGCTGGCAAACATGTGTAAATATTGTTTGGCAGGCAGTTGCAAATTTTGTGAATCAAAATAAAATTTCAGCTAAAAAATGTGAGAGGAGAGGATGAGAAAGGTACCGGTGATAAGAAATTTCAACGAGAGAACTTGTGACAATTGGAATTGAGATGCAATGCAATTGTCAAAGCATTTTCTTTTTATGGAGCTAGTAACAAAATACAGAAGGAGAACAAAGAAAAATTAGTGACAAGGAAAAAAGTCATATGGATAAAAAGGGAGAAAAGATGGAAAAAACAGAGGTAAGAGAAAGACAACAGATCCCAAAAATGCCGAACAAGAAAACCTGAGAAAGATGAATGAGAGGAAAAAAGAGTTGACAAAATACACCAGGTAGTGAATGCAGTGCGAGAATATGGATATAATGAATAGAATCTATGCAAAATTTAGAGGCTTCAATGCCAGCTGCGGCAAAACCACAAACGGAAAAAAACATATATTTTTGATAATACATTGTTAACATTGATGATAGTTTAGAGTCTTGAATGGTGTACTCTAATCAAGGTAGCATGAGTTTGGGGTACAGGGATACGAATCCCCAGTAGTCGGGTACGTGGTGCAGCTTTGTGTCTGTGAGTATGTGCCATGTATATCACACATGCAGAGATAAACACAGACACACATCCATGAAGTACACAAAAACACAACAGAAAATAAATGAGGAATAGCACAGAGAAATCTCCCACTCAAAACAGACCACCGTGCTAAAAAAAACGTGTACAGAATGAATTTCTAACTATTTATGTTTTAGTTTAATATTAGCTCGAGGGTGCGGGCATATGATCCCGAGTAGTTAGGTATTTGGCACAGCTATTTGTGTGTGCACATATATATACAGAGATTGACAGACACACCCACATGCATGCAATACAGAAAAGCCCTTTGGAAAACAGCTGTGGAACAGGGCAGAGAAATCTCCCTGGTAAAACAGACCGCCATAGCAAAACAAAGTGCATGGAATGAGTTTCAAACTATTTCCTTTGTGCTTTTTCAGTTTAATATTAAGTGGAGTTTTGATTTCTTCTTTCATTGGTATTTTTTTCCTTTTTAACACTATTTCTTGAGCTTTTCAAGGGTGCATTGCCAATACAAAGTAAATATAAAACATCGATTCTAGACACACCGAGAATGGGGAAGGATACCAACAAACACGATGAAAGTGTGTATGTCACATGAAATCAAATTTGGAAAGTATGTTTCAGTCCCTAAATTAAAAATTGAAGGCAATTTTTTACAAATATTATTGTTCAATACTTTATTGGATATTTTAATATTACAATAACATTTTACTGCTTAAGCATTTAAGAGGCCAGAAACAAACCTACTTCAATTAATTAGAAAAAAAGGAAGATAAAAAAAACTCCATACATGAATCACAAAGAAGATCCTGCATGTTGCGTCGATATGGAGGAAGTTGAGTTTCCTATACAAAAGGAACTACAGTCACAACCATGGTGAAATTTATCTTCATCTTTGCTAGAAGTATCAACCTGAAGTTTAATCAATTTGCATTACAAGGAAAGTTCACCTGATCCAGCACATTTCCATGTACATCTTGAACAAGAGGTCGGTAATCCCCCAAAAAGAACTGTCATAGATCTTGCAAATGTGAGATGTATAGAAGTAACACAAATATATTAGTACCAAGGTAGAAAAAGGACAAAATTACAAAATTAAGGTCAATCGTACCTGATCATACTTTGCATCCTTTTGGGATTCTCCTTGTCCTGTGGCTAGAATGTATATTTGGCCCACTTCATCTGAGAGTACAATAGATGTGCCATCACTGAAAAAAATGGAGTTAACGTAAGTTATGCACAGAAAGCTGTATTGTAATTGAAAGTAACAATGGTGCAATAGAAGATCCCAAATCATAGGTCTCTACCTAGCTTTAGATTTTAAAAAATCAGATATGCCCACAATAATACTTTTCAAAATCCGATAGAAAATAAAGAAGGATATGCTTTTCTCGGTACAAGAAATAGATTTAAAGCTATAAACGATAGAATCATTGAACTTACTTCTATTTAAAATAGTTTTGAAAAAGAGAACATTCATGTGCTAAGCATTCTCATTTTTACAACACAATTTTTTAAGTTTTCAAGAATAAAATATACATGTAAAAAGCAATCCAATATATCCTCTGTAAGTGTTGAAGGATACAGAAAATTAGCATGTGCATTCAGTTCATTGCCTATAATGGGGCCTAAAAGCATACTCTGTCGAACGCATCGATTGTGTAGCCTTGGGCCTCTGGATTTCAATTTTGAATGGCAGAAGAGTAGATAAATCTCTTAGGGAGGATCTATGAGCATGACTAGTACAGTTGCTAAGGATCAAACAGATTACTCAATCAACTGGCATATCTACAAACTCAATACTATTATTTAATATACAGACATCAAGCTTTCTTATACATATATAATTAGAAGGAAAAGCAGGACGTGTTGAAACATAGTCATGTCCCAAGTATTTGCATTTTACAACGCAAAAATTCTGAAGTTTTCAAGAAGAAAATTTACATGTAAAAAACATTCATATATTTCCTCTGTAAATGTCAAAGGATACTGCAAATTAATGTGTATTCAGTCCATTTCAAAGCCTATAATGGGGCCTAAAAAGCATATACTACTGAACGCATTGATTGTGTGGCCTTGGGCCTCTGGATTGCGGTTTTAGTTGGCCAGAGAGCAGATAAATCTTTTAGGGAGGATCTATGAACATGACTAGTACAGTCGCTAAAGATCGAACAGATTACTCAATCAACTGGTACATCTACAAACTCAATGATTTTATTTCATGTATAGACATTTAGCTTCGTTATAGATATAGGTTAGAAGGAAAACCAGGTAATATGTTGAAACATCCGTCTCACACATCAAAATTAAAAACATTTGAGAATCACTAAAAACTATTTATTCTAAACTGTAGAAGGAACAAACACCATCTACTGACAGCAATACTGCAGCAGAAACATGTGTTTCAGGGAGAAAATTTTATTTCTGCTATCTGGTAACTTATGTGAGTCATAGTTCACGATCTTAACGTCTCTCGCTCTATCACTATTCTTATGTAAGTCATAACTCATGAACTTAAAAGTCTCTCACTCAACACTATTCTAAATTTTCAATTTGCCACCTACTATACTCAGAGGACTGTCACGGTGTCGCTCATGTTGCACCTTTCAGGTGATAGCATTTGTCAGATCTCAAAAAAAAGGGAAAGCAACAAAAAAAATATGACCTTATTCTCAGCTATAGATACACAGCTTATCATGTGGAGTGGGAAAACTTGTAACTTGCAAGCAGAAAGCTGCCAGGAAAAGGATTTTAAATTTGCTCAATTCTTGAAGATCTAACAAAGCATTGTCCAAATAACATGTCACAGTCTAGTGTGCAGTTTCATAGAAGAAATAACAGACCTAATTAATTTTTTTTCCCATGAAGAAACCTCAAATTACTGTATATAAATGCAAATATTCTGTTATGAATCAATTCAAAAGGAACCTCAAATTACTTGGTTATAATCAATACCATATAACTGTAGATTAAACACAAGAATGTTTCCCTGTATTGAAGAAAAATCTTATATTTTTGAATGAGTGTAGTTCTAGTATCTTCATTTTCCAGTGAGTAGTCTTTGATTTCTAATATGATAGATATATAAATATTTGCGGTTCATTTTATGAGAAGATAAACAATGAATTTCTCAAATTAAATCTTTAAAATTTCCATGGGATAACATGGATACGTGTATGTATGTACAGAACCAACGGTCTTTTGACCTCTTTTATTTCCAACGCTTTGGATCTACCTTCTAGACCATTCTTCAGGAATTGGGAGCATTAAGATTAATTGCTAGCACCCTCAAGTAAACTCTGGCCATCATTAAATTTACTCAGTTCTTGAAGATCTAACAAAGCACTGTTCAAAACACATACAACAGTCTAACATGCAGTTTCATAAAAGAAATAACACACCTAATTAATTTTTTTTCCAAAGAAGAAACCTCAAATTACTGTACATAAATGCAAATATTCTGCTTATATCAATTCCAAAGTAACCTCAAATTACATAGTTATAATCAACTCCGAAGAACTGCAGATTAAACGCAAGGATATTTTGGCTATATCAAAGAAAAATATTATATTTCCTAATGAGTGTGTTTCTAGTATCTTCCTTTTTCAGCAAGCAGTCTTTGATTTCTAATATGATAGATACGGCAATGTTTGCAGTTCATTTATTAAGAAAATAAATGATTAATTTATTAAATTAAATCTTTAAAATTTCTACCGGATAATGTAGATGCTTGTATGCATGTATGGAACTAACCATGATTTATCCTCATTTATTTCCGATGCTTTGCTTCTAACTTCTAAACCATTCTTCAGGGATTTGGAGCATTAAGATTAAATTATCTCTAGCCCCCTCAAGTAAACTCTAGCCGTCATCAAAGGATCTAAATCCAAATAGATGCAACAAGCATAAAGAAATTTGTTCCAGTAGCCACAGTATATGATGTCAAATGAATCAATGATGCAATAAATAATGGTAAAACTAGGTTGGCACAACCTCAAAAGAATATGTGAACAAGCTCTCCCCATTCGTTTAAAACCCCAATGATGTAAAATGAAAGCTTCCTTTTTGATCTAGCTAACGGTGCATATAGGTAAAACGTCTACAGCAGAAAGAATGCCAATCCTTAACTGTTCCACTCAGATTCAAGTTGCTTCAGAACTTGTAATCATCTATGCTAGCTATCAGGTCATTACTAGGTTGCAGTCAAACCCATAAAGTAATACGTGAACAAGAACTTTTCATTGGTTTAAAAACCCAATGATGACAAATGAAAGCCTTTTTTTTCAATTTTGTTAACTATTGGTGCAGAGGATGAACATGGCCTGGTTCTTCACTGTTCGATATACATCCAAGTTACTCCAGAAATTGAAATCCTCCATGCAAGCAATCAGCTCATAAAAATTAAAAAATATCTTTTTCCTAAGTCAGAGTGGCTGCAGTAGATTTCAGTATCTCTTGTGATTCCATTCCAGCCCTTCATATTTTCACCATTTCCTTATATGTGAATGCAAGAACACCATGTTTGCTGAAGAATTTCTGAGTTAAGAAGAGACTAGTCAATTGCTCAAAGTTTCTGCATTCCTATTTGTGAAGTTCAAAATAGGTCAGTATCAAAACAGTTCAGTGCCTATTTTTGCAAGCTAGATAAGATAAGATAAGATAATGTTACTAATGTCCAACACATGACCACAAAAGTAGGTCAATGGGACTGAAGAGTACAAAGCAAAACAAACCCAGCAAGAGGACCCAAACGGATCACCTGAAATACAATGAGAGAAAGAGAGGAGGAGAAGGAAACAACAGAGGCCAAGAGGCCAGAAATGAAGAAGAGAGAGATGACAGTGTGGGGAGGGAGCGGAAGGAGCAACATCCCCAACAACATCACCTAACACCTGAGGCCGGATGGGAGTAACTCGCAGTGTGCCAACGACAAGAAGCAGAGACTGTGGAATGCCTGGGGAGCTGACGACCGGGAGGAAGGCGGTGCCTCAAAGTAGGCCCGGTGGAACACTGTCCATGTGGAGATGCCATGGGACATGCCTGAGATAAGGAGCCACGAGTGGAAGAAACGAAGTCACGGGACTGGACGGACCCAGGCTGAGGGTCCAAACACATGACCAAATGCCGCTTAGCACCCCTCACTGGAGAGAGCAACGAGAAGAAGGAAGTGATCAGCCTAGTAGTCATCCGTCGGGGGGGAGGATGGAGGAGCCTGTCTCGGAGCTTGATGGCCTCCTGAAGGTAGAGGGCAAGACATCTCTGATCATAGTATCTGAAGAAAGTTGTGAAGGAAGGAAGCTCACGGAACAGGCAATGGAATCGCCCACGAATCTCATAGTAAACAGGACATCTGAAAATAAAGTGTTCTTCGGTTTCAACCTCCTGGAGAGAGCAAAGCAGGCAAGTCCGCTCCAAGCGGTCTAAGTGGTGGTCAGTCTCAATGCGGAGTCGATGTGAGCCCACTCGAAACTGACCCAGAGAGATACGAAGGACCTGCAACCAATGTCGGGAAACGTACATGGGTCTGAAGATGACCCCATCACGAATCTCGAGAAAGTGTGCCGCATAGAATGACATCTTCGGACGTAACCCCTCCGGGATGGGTGGTCCATGTGTGCTGGATGAACTGTCTGTAGATATCATCTCTGATTATCCTATGAAGATCATGTTGGTTGGGTAGCAGGTGGGCGGGAGCATCCAGAGAATAGCTGAAGGGTGGGAGACGGTCCATCTGGATGCCACTGGACTCGAAGAGGCGTGAAATGCAAGTATACTAGCAGTGAGAATGTCTACTATGATCTGAGGAAGCAATAGCCTCAAAGGAGCAGTAGGCAAGATAAGTGGTACCTGTCCTTGTCAGCAAAAGAACTAGAATACCCCCGAATACGGTGCAACAACAACACAAGGTTGAAGATGGTCTCCAACCGAAAAGGGCGAGCCCCAAACTCAACGAGGATAATGTCATGAGGAACAAATTCTTTGCACCTGATAATGCGTCTGAGCATGAGTATCTGGACGCGCTCGATAGTGACCCAATCAAAGTCCAAAAGAGAGGGACCCCAAACTTTCAAACCATACAGAACCGTGGGCCTAACAGGGAATTGAAGAGGGACATCTTGGAAGGAATGTCCTGAAAGTGGTGGCAGAAACACTGTCTCTCAAGAATCGCCAAAGAACCATATCACTTATTAACCCGGGGTCGGAGAGCAGGACGAAGGCTAAAATGAGGTCCAAAGAAGAGAATCCCCAAGTAGGTATAGGAGCAAGTGATCTCAATATCCACACCCTTAAAGAAGAAGTGGAGGTCAAAAGTCTTCAAACAATTGAAAACCATAACTTTGGTTTTCCCAAGATTCACAGTCAACTGCCGATGATCACAGAAAAGGGCTAAGGCATCTAGCTGCCTCTAGAGGCCCTCAGCGAAAGAAGCAAGGAGAACTACGTCATCTACAAAAAGAAGGATGTAAATCAGAACCTTGTGTAGAAGGCACCCATCACCTTCCTGTATGTGATCCCTGAGAAACTCCTCAAGCTCATCGATATAGATACCAAATAATGTAGGAGATAGGGGGCAGCCCTGTTTGACACCAATGGTACTCCTGATGAAGTCGAACATGCCAACAGAAGTGTGAAGGCAGCCAAGGACCTCCTCATAAAGGCGCGTGATGGCCGTAAGAAGAGTCTCAGAAATGCCTATATCTCTGAGCCTGTGGAAAAGGGCTTCCCATGGAACAGAGTCAAAGGCTTTCCGAAAATCGACGAAACAATAGAAAACTCTGGAAGAGAGGTGGCGAGCCTCTTCAATGATAGCCCGAAGAATGAGGATGTGGTCAGCAGTCTGGTAAGTCGGTCGGAAGCCCGCTTGTCCCTTAGCTCTACAATGATACTGATCGAGGAACTCAGAAAGCTGCAAGTGAAGAACAGTAGCATAGAGCTTGGAGAATGTGTGACCCACCATGATAGTCCTGTAATTGTTGGGGTCGGAAGTGGGCCCCGACTTGTGAATGGGGTGGATGATGTGGTGGGACCAAGAGACTGGAAAACCTATACAAACCACCTGATTGAAGAGGTCCACAAGATAACTGAGGAGCGTCTGCCGACCATACTTGAAGAATTCCGCATGGAACCCTTCCTCATCCCCTGCTTTACTGCAACTCATAGCAAGAATGGCATTGCTCACATTTGTGTGGGTGAAAATATGGCAAAGGGAGGGAGAGGAATGAACCTAGATGTGGGGCTGGCCCGGAAAGTCATAAAGAGTGGAGGTGTGGGTGAACATGGAATTAGGATCAAGGTCTAGGGGTAAAGGCGAATGACGAGGAAGAATGGTGCGCCAGAAATGTTTAGGAGAGTGAATAAGTGACAGACGAAGCTCACGACACCTATGAGAGATAAATGCACGTTTCTTATGTCGAAGGAGGCGACGATAGGCAGACTTTAGAGAGGTGAGGGAGGGAAGGGCATGCAAGAAAGCTAAGCGGAGTTTCCAATGGAAGGCTTTGCATTCCTCGTCGTACCATTTGTTTATAGGGCATGTACCATGGCATAGGGTGGAGTGGGTGACGGGGGGAAGGAACTCGTGGCCGCCTTAAGAATAGTGCAGGAGAGTGTATTAAACATCTGATCCGAGGTGAGTGAGGTGAAGTGGGGAATGGGGGGGAGAAGCAGACGAAGGCAGGAGGAAAAGGTGTCGGGGTCCCCTGTGTCAAATCTCCAAGTAGTACGTGAAATGCAAGGGGGAGGGGAGGGGGTGGGGTGTTGGGGGAGGATAGCCTGGAGGGAAAAGGAGAGGGTCGCATGGTCAGCAAGAGGGATGGGGGAGACACAAAAGTGGTGTATGTAAGGAGTCAAGTTAGGGGTAGTCATGACGTAATCAACCACACTGGTCCCACCACAAAATGGTTTGCAGGTGAAAAACCGGGATTCAGAAAAGCGAGGAATGCCATTCATGATCAGAAGGTCATGAGATTCCCCTAAGTGGAGAAAGTGTCGGCCATAGGATGTCAAGGGCCCTGTCGTGTCCTCAGAATCACGCTGGAAACCAACCAACTCTGGATCTACCTCAGCGGTGCAAAGTACATCGTCAGTCCTGTCATGCCTCGGAATCTGCATATTTTTGGTACGAGCATTGAAGTCCCCTAAGATGATGATCTCCCCAGAGCCTGAGAACTGAGATATGCCAACATAAAGGTCAAAGAAGGGGTCTCCATCTGGGCCGTTGTGGATGGCAAATAAAGAGGAAGCTGGAGGGAAGTAGCAGACCGCAATAAAGATGTCTCTAAGGAGGGAAGAATTACGCCTAATCCGTACCCAAAGAAAGCGGGCAGACTCATCCTCCGCAACAATAGAAATCCTGCCCCGAAGAGTGTCAGGGAGAATTACGTCTGATCCGTACCCAAGCTAGAAAGATGATCAGAATTCCCTAAAATGGAAAGAAAAACCATTTTCACCTTTGCATGTAAATAAGAAAATTTAAGTAGAAAGGAAATTCCAAGGCCTTTTAGCAAAGTGAAATATCAACTATGCTGTTGGAAGTAATCCATCATTGGCTGCACACGCTTTAACCACCTTTCCAAAGTTTGTTCTAATGACACTATCTATACCAATGTGTCCCAATTCTTAGCTGATTCAGTATTTGCAGCCATTCCTTCGGTCATACTTACAAAACTCAAGGGAAATCACTTAAAACTAGAGTAACTCGCCATAAACTCGCTTGCATGGACTCATTCTTTCAGTCATACTTACGAAACTCGCGGGAAATCACTTAAAACTAGAGTAACTCACCATCAACTCGCATGGCAAATTTCCTGCATGGACTTGTGAGTCCATGTAGGAAAGTTGTCAATTGCTCCATAGTAACAGCTACTGAAAACACACATTTCATTTTCACCTCCACTGTTTAACGTTGTTCTGAAGTGAATTCAATTGGATTTGAAGGATTTTGATGGTTACAATTCAATTTGAGAGGTAGTTATTTTAGGTTTTTGAAGTTTATTCTTCCATTTTAGATCTATTGTAGGGATTGAAAACTTTGTTTTTTCATTTTGTTCTTTTTTTTCCTTTTCTTCTTTCTTTCTTTGCCAGGCAGCTAGGGTTTTAATCTTCACTTTTTTCTTTGTTTGAGAAGGTTTGCAGCTTACACTTGCAGTGATACACAAGAATGGCATCCTCAGCCTTAGATAAGCTTAGTTAGAATCCATAGTCCCAAGACCCTAATTGAAAGCATAGCATGGAGAATCCAGAATACAAAACCGTAATATACAACTATTGTGGTTTTATGATGAGACGGAACATCAATTGCCTCAAATACCCAAACCACGATTTGTGATTGTGACTCAAAGTGGGCCTTGAGCAAGAGATGAACGCTCTCCTTATTCCTTTGTGGAGGAAAAAATAGAAAAGACGACATTTCCAGCAGTTGCATCAATGAATCTTCTTTGATTCAGATGAATTAGTAGGCTCTTGGCTTGGCCCACAAAATTGGGGCTCATCCACTAGAGCTAATTCAAATTGAATGTTTTTGGCTTCACTAGGTTTCTTTGTTCCTCACAATACTTTTGGTGAACAATTTTGGCTCAAAAGATACTGCTTGGAACAAGGATAAGCATCATGAAGCAAGGATGCTGCTGCAAACTTTTTGGCATCATAACAACATACCATTCAATGTGGCAAGAAGCCCATATTAGGAAACATTAGCAATTGCATTGACCATTGTTCAAAAAGGATTCAACACACCTAGTTCTTGTGATTTGAGTGGGCCCTTGTTGGAAGAAACTATGAAAAATGCACAGGTGATAATAGAGGATCAAAAAATAATTTGGTGCAAAAAGAGCTGCAATATTTTGTCTGATGTGTGGGTGGATGGATGGAATCGCACTTTAATGAACTTTCTAGTGACTTCAAGTGGACAGTTGGTGCTCTTGAAGTCAGTTCATGCCTCTTGCCAAATGAAAAATGCAGCAACTCGTGATGTTAGAGGAGGTGGTTGGGGAAGTGGGTGTAGAGAACATTGTCCAAATTGTGGCTGACAATGTAACAATAAGGAGACTTCTTGAGGAGAGCACCCTACCATTTTTGGGAACCCTTAGACATCCCATAAACATTGATCTCCTACTTGAGGACACAAAAAATTGGATGGATGAAGACTCTGGTTGAAGAAGCCAAAAATATTATCAACTACATCTACAATCACTAGTGGGTGCTTAGTTTGATAAGAGAACACACCAATGAAAAGGAGCTTGTGACATCATGAGACACGAGTCGATACAAACTTCATCACCTTGCAAAGCATTGCAACCTTACTAACGTATCTTAAGCATGTTGGTGAACACTTTGTGGTTGGAGTCTCCATATCGCATGAAGCTCATAGGGGAAAGGATTGTGAAGACCATTTTTTATGATATGGTTGCAAAGAATGCAAACAAGATCCTTACGGTAACTTTAACTTTAACAATTATGAACTTATCTTTTATCATTTATCATTTATTTATTATTATTTTTGGTTCAGAATTTTTCTTAATTATAATTGTAAAATTCCATTCTAATTTGTTTTAGGTGACAGAGCCTTTGGCCAAAGTTCTACATTTGGTGGATGGTGAAAAAACCAAATGGCCATGGACAAGGAAAACCATGGTGCACTATTACGAGAAGAAAAATAGAAAATATCAACTCACTTGGCGAATAATTGAAAAAAAGATAAAACAAGTCATGAGTCAGAGTCCCCATGTATTACTTGACGAATGGGAACCTTTTTCAAGTATCTAATTATAGGCGAATATTTTTAGATTGAAAACTAGAAAACATATGTATGGTAAGTGAAGTCTAAGGAAAAACGTGGAATTCCAAATTTCCTACTAATGCATGTATGTTTTATAGGAAATTTTGGATGATCTTTTTTCAAAAATTTGTAGATAGGTGAATTTAAAATTTGGAAAAATTTTAAAAAGATAGCCAATTGGCAACAAATACCTTGACCTCCACCAACACATACATGCCAACAGCTTATTATTGGAACCCCAAAATTTTCTTCTTTGATTCCTTTAAAGCCAATGAGGAGGTTATGGATAGCCTAAACATATACACAGAGGTTATGGGAATTATTTTCAAGTATCTAATTTTAGGTGAATATTTTTAAATGAAAACTAGGAAACATATGTATGGTAGGCAAATATTTTTAAATTGAAAACTAGAAAACATATGTATGGTAAGCAGAGTCTAAGAAAAACATAGAATTTCCTACTGATGCATGTATATTTTATCGAATTTATAGGAAAACTTGGAAGATGATTTTTCAAAAACTTGTTGAATGGCAAATTTAAAATTTGGAAAATTTTCAAAAAAAAAACCTAATTGGCGAAAAATAGCCCCTAAAAAAGACCCTGAGCTCCACCAACACATACATGCAACAACTTATGATTTGAATCCCATATTTTTGTTCTTTGATTCCTTTAAGGCCAGGAGGTTATGGATGGCCTAACATATGTATAGAGAGGATGGCGCCAAACAAAGCCCTTAAAAATAATTCTTGATAGGTAGCAAATTGAGAGGTGCAAAGGGGGAGGCTCTTTTTCTCAGCTCTGCAATCAAAGGAGAATGATCCACCTGCCAAGTAAAAACATTGATTCCTATGTTTGTAGTCTCAAGAAACTAGACTTCTTTAATAAATGAAATTCTAGTTTTACTTACAAAGTTATACATGTCCTATTTGCAAACTTGTGGCAGGAAGATTATGGTGCAAAAACACCAAATCTTCAGAGGCTAGTCATTTGTATATTATGCCCACGTTGTAGCTCTTCTAGATGAGAATGCAATTGGAGTACATTTGAGGCCATTCACACAAAAAAATGCAACAAGATAACAACACAATGCCTCAACGACTTTGTTTTTATGCAATACAGTCTTTGTCTTTGCATCAAACAGGTGGAGGGGAAGAAGCATCATGATGCAATTGACTCAAATTTTATCAACTTGTACTCAAGCTGGATTGCAGAGGATTTGGAACCCATGTTTACCAATGAGATAGTAGCTTTTGAAAAGAAAGTAACGGAAGGGGCAGTTGGCAGTGGAAGGGGCAGCAGCAGTGGAACAAGCCTGCACACTGACACATTAAGAGGGTTTGGTCACAATGATGACTTGTTTGAGGATGATTTTGTTCTTGAGAGGAAATTTTGACCTTCCACTTCTAGGGCTCATCTAATGGCTACCGAGAGCTAGAGGGCCCACAAAAAATTGTACAATAGTTTATGGATTTGTAATTTTCTATGATGATGATCAATCATAGTAATGATATTCTAATGCATTGATGAGAATTGTACTCTTTTTTTGTCCAAAACTAACAAAAAAAAAACCATGGCATTTTCCACATTCATTTCTTGTGTTTTTTTAAGAGTATTTTACAAGTTATTTAAGTTTAATTTTGAATTTTTGTATCTTTTTAATTTGCCAAGTTTTGCCTCCCAAGTCCACGTAAAATCTATGCTTTTAGTAAGCTCTTTTTGGAAAGTCTCATGAAGAACCATGAATGAAGCAATGAGCGACATTGGGCATTTCAAGCTTTCTTATGAATGCAATAGATGAGAAGCAATAAACCTTGTATTCAGTTGGGAGTATTTTGGACAATATAAAAGTGTCATGTGTCAACTGCACTTGATCAAAAGATTCGAGCAATCAATATAAGGCACCAATTGGAGAAAACAAATAGGGACTAAGGACTTGCGCCATTTGATAATAATGTTCTCTTCATATAAACATCTGACATAGGAAGCACAAACCAAGTAGAAACTTGTGTCCAAATCTAGATAACAAAAGGAATTTAGCAAATAAACGTTAATTTCTTTTGGTGGAGGAGAAAAATAATAATAAATATAGTTTTGTTCTAGAAGCCAAATGAATGTTTGGATGCCCTACTTCCATGGTCTAAACATTCAATAGGAGCATATTATATGTAACTTAAGCAAGACATATTTACACTTCAAATATTGACTCCAAGTAGAAACAATATTTATCATCTGGATTTTTCATTGAGTAACAATCACGATTTAATCAGTCAATGGTAGAACTAAATACCTTAAAATGGAGGCTACAACATTGTATACATGGTTATTAAAAGCCGAGGGTAAAAATGTCGAATGCAGAGAATTCAAGGAAAAGGGATAAAATAGACATATGGTTAGAACACAGGTACAAGTGAACTTGAGTCATTCAAGATACTACGTAACCTATCATGTTTTGGTCTGTCATTGCTCAGGCCAGTGTTTACTTTTATTTAAATAAAAAAACTACTCAACCGGACCACGGATCCCTATTCTGTATGATTGTATATACAATTTAGCCGCACACAGCATATTTTATCCTTTCAAGTTCCACCGGTCAGTGTGGAAAATAGAATGCAATAAACAAGCATTTCTACTTTGCACTCAGTACAATCACTGCCATTTATGAGAGAGTGATAAAAAAAATACAACTCAAAATAATATACATTAAACCCAGATATTAAATCACATCAACTCAGGAAGCTTAGAATTAAAAACATTAATAGTACTTTGCACTCAGCCACCACATAATTTACACAATATCAGCTTCTCTCTTAAAGTTTAAAATTACAGTAAAAAACTGCAAGAATAGATTTCAAGTTATCTATTGAGATTTAAAATTAAAAAAAACAATACTAGGGCACTTACGGAGAGAATTTCCCATCTACAAGCTTAAAACGCTCCAGTCTCGTAGATTCGAATAGGCACACCCTCCCATATCTGAGAAGCAAAAAAGATCGACATTCATGAAAGTAAAATGAAAATTCAGCACAACCAGAGGAGGAAAATGCAAATATGAGTTAATTTAATAGCAACTCACGTCCCAGATTATTGTTTTTCCATCATATCCAGCACTCATAGCTATTCTTGGATTGGAAGGATGCACATCAAGCACATATGTCTGTTAGGAAGTTGGAAGGAAATAAATGAGACTAACTCTGTCAAAAAATAATAAAAATGGAAGCTAGCACTAAGCATGTAAAAGTAGTTTGTCACAGCTAGCAATCACATCATAAGCATATTTCCTACTAAAGATACATCGAGATCCCAAAGATCAAAGTAACAATAGTTTACAAGTAGTGCATACGGCACCAAGAATAAGCCCACGGATCAAAGTAAAGCACACTGGAAGAAAACATTGTTGGAATTGAAAAACTACTCTTTGGACATGTGCCCAATTAATAAACGAGGAGATCCATAAACACACTGCAAGGTATGGCATTCAATTACAACCTAAGAAGTATGTACTTATCTGAAACATAAGAGAATGTTTTGAACCAGATTAGAAAAGTGTGTTGACTAATGAAAAGAAAAGCAATTTGAAATTTGAAGGAAGTTAAGGACAGTAGAGAATGTGTCATGTCACCATCAAAAATGAAGAATCGGAATCAAGTTTGTTTTGACGTTTTGGATACTGAAATATCCCCAATTGGGATACCACTTAAAAATTTACAAAATATAGAAAATGTGCAGCCAAATAAAATACTGATTTATGCAGATTTTTACAGTTGGGACAGCGAACTAAAGAAACTTGATATATGCCAAAATGTCCACCCGAAATACTTGAAAATTTAAATAGAGCTTGATATTATTATAAAGGACATAAGGTAACTGTTTCGGGACTTTTACAGAGATTAAACTGCTGCCAGAAAAAGCACAGCGTGCCCTAGACAGCAGGCAAACTACAGAGGCTCGTAACTCTCCAAATAAAGGCTTCACCTTCAGATCTGGAAATGGCCATCTGGAAAATCCCCAAATAAAGGTTGCAGGTCGCTGCGCTTGGGACGGGTCGGAAGATGATGGACGCGCCTCAGCATGCTGCCACGCCCAGCCCAAAAGGCTGTCGTGAATCTGATCTGGGCCCCTCTGCTTGTCTTCCCCAAACACCCCCGAAACCCGCGAGATCCTTCACAAGATGCCTTCAACGAGCAGCCACACTCTGCCCCAAATGGTTGTCATGGATCTGATCTGCTGCCGTGATTCTGATCGGGAAGCCCACTGATTATCCTCCCCAACTGCTGCCAAGAATCTTCAAAACCCTGTCTCTAAGACCTCTGATATTGTCTCTGCCACGCAACCCAGGAAACGGATCCGAAATGACAGACTAGGGTAGATCTCTCACTACCGAAGAATGCCCTGCTCGCTAGGGACGGGTCTCTCACCCACCGAAGCTAGGGTCCCTATGGGATTTAACTCCACAAACTGTAGATGCGCAACAGCAGCAACTGCACGTGAAGGGGTCAATAAAATGTATGTTCAAAAGTTCCTCTCCTTTCTCTCCCAACTCCTTATATACATTCCAAGGCAAAAGAGCCCCAATAGACCAAGACATGTTTCATTCCACTAAGGGGTCAATAAAATAAAAGTAACTAAAGTTACTTTTTCCAGTTTAAGTCGCCAAGGTCCGAAGTGACCCCCAAACGCCAAACATGACTATTAGTATCATGCGGCCCTTTCTCAATAGCCCCCAGCGTCCCCAGCCCCTTGGATATGACCACGGCTTGGACTCGCTTGACACTTAGGCCTTTGGCATAGAAAAAGGGGACATTACAGATACAGCATCTAAGGAGGATGTTTGTGGAATACTATTAATATGAACTTCAGCCATATTAACATGCCCTTTCACGCCTTATGATGAATGGGGGGATAAAGAATTGCGAGGGAGAACATATATAACCATTCTACCATGGACTTCCTCAACCTCCACTGCTTCTTTTATGCTGATCAACAAGGATGTTGATCCTTCTGCTTCTAATACCACACAAAATAACACATTTCACTATAAATCATAATGTGATTTCAGAATTTTAGCATGATGAACATGTCTTCATATCCATCAACTTGTTCAAACAATTTACATGACACTTATAAAGTTTTCTTGGGACCTTTGTTTCATCTTCCGAATGGCCCTTCACACTCAAAACATGCATGTATAAAGCTCACATTAATATTTGTTTTCAGTACGATGCGTCAACCTATAATTTAAACAGTTTACATGACATTTATTAAGCTTCCTTGTGAACCTTCGTTTCAGCTTCAATTGATCATTCACACTCACACGTGTACATATGAAACTTTCATTATTATTTATTTAGAGAAAAACACTTCAACTTATACCTGGAATCTGTATATTACAGAAAAAAACCTAGAACATATCCTAATAGACAGAAGACTTCTTACATGATGCTCCAATACCAGGGCAGCTCCCGGACTGACACAATATTAAATGTCGTGGTCGACACAAATTGTCTGATGTTTATCCTAGAACCTAGTTCAAAGCTTGTGGCCAGAGTAATATTGCCAACTTCCTTCACTTCTTCCAACAAATTTGCAGCCTTCATTATTGAGAGAGCCTAATTACTCAGGACTCCCAAGATTGCTACACCTGCTCCTCCAATTCAAGCCCCTTTTCAAATAATTCCGTGGTCCTCATTGTTGGTAATTCACTGTGAACAATTCTCACTAGCATATGGATGAGGATAAGGGGTTTGTTTTCCTCTCTTGTGCAAATAGCCAACCTTAACTTGTTATATCTTTCAGCGGTTGTAGCTATATATTCCATTGGTGAAACCTATCCTTGAAATATTACTTTTGCACAAAGGGTATGTGTCTTCATTAACATTATTTGTTACTTTAGCTTAGTAAGTTGTACCGATCATGTAGGAGACGCTTCAAACTCCTTTCATATATCGTATTTTTCAGTCTCGCTGATTTATTTTGGTCATCCATGTAGGTAAATATAATTTCATTGTTTATTTTCTCGAATAGAGATGGCTACAGGTCAGTGAAACAGCAAGCATCCCTGTGTGCTGCTAACAGGACATCCAGTCCTTTCATTCTCATATCTAGAGTACGCAATCTACTTCTGCTTAGCATCAAAGGCCATCCAGTTCTCAATTCCTGCAGCAAGGGCCATCGGGGGCATTCATGCATCACCGGTTTTCTTTCTACCTTTGGAGATTCGTTGACCTTTGGGTGTTAAGAGAAGTTTTAAGGGAAGTTCCTAGGATTGCCCATCCTAGCCCCCCTCAACCCTAAATATTTTGCTGTGGACATATCAGATCCGTTATTGGCCTTGTCTGGTGGTGGATGATGATTTGTCATTTCTTCGGTTTCAAGCTTAGTCTCTAACCTATTTTTCCACATTCAAGAAATTTGAAATAAAACATTCATAAAATGCCATAAATAAAGGTTACATTTAAATGTTTGTGAGATTCATCCATCTGATTTGTGTGTCAAATCAGATGCATGGAATAGATGAACTCCAAGCATATTCAGTTTGAATTTGTGAGAATAATAAAATTTTATATGAACAGCTTGGTGGCCAAACCATGTTTATGCACCAAACAAACTAAAATAAAACATTCTTTAATTGTTTTTCTCCCATGGGGAATAAGAAAGGCATTCCTCTCTCCCATATCTGGCCTTTCGCACCTCCACCTCGAGCTCGTGTTCACACTTAGTGCAGAGACATGCTCTCACATTTACCATTTGAGGAGACTGTTAAGAGTTATTCCCTCATCTGTTGTTTTCCCTTTTTTCCCACCATTTGGACTCACACTTGCCATATGCAAAGGTCGTTGCAGATTGTTCAAAAGTTTGATGAGGTTGGTGCAACCATCAGAAGTTTCTATGGATTTTACAGATCAAAACAAAGATAGAAACTGTCCAAAAACATCAGGAAACAATCTGAAACCACCTCGCCGTTTTAGAAAGTCATTTGAAATTGAAAATAAAAAATTATTTTCTGCCTATTAACAGTCATATGAGCTACGTGTATAGGAAGAATGAAGTTGTAAAAGTTTGGATGGTATTTGGCTCATAATATTTCTACACAAGCTAAGGAATAAGATAACTTTATACGATATAAAACTAGTACAAATATCTTAATGAAATCGATTTGAAAAATGCCGATAAATATCAATTTCGAGGTAATTATTTTGGATTTTATGTATTTCAATTGATTAATAATTCCATTACATTGTATTCATATTTTTCAAAGAATGATAAGAAAAAAAATCTTTCCCAGAAAATAGGCCTCAAACTCTATATAGTATGACCAAGATATTGCTAATTTTAATCGATTCTTAAAAGTTAAAAAGTTAACAAACTTTTGAGTGATAGTCATGTACATGTAAAATTAATGGTCAAAGCTAACTTGTGATGGTCAAATGGACATTAAATTTAGTATAGAAAATACGTCTATTCAAAAAACGCCAATAGATATCAATTTCAAGGCTTTTATTTTGGATTTATACATATCACATTGATTGATAATTCCATTACATTATGTTCATATTTGTCCATAGTTACTAGGAGACAGGTATGGGTACGGGTACGGGTACATGGAGACAGGTACAGGTACTAGTACGACATTTTTTATAAAAGTGGGAGACGGGTACGGGGAGACGGTAATATATATATGAAATAACAAGAAAAATACTATTGTACATGATTAATTTAGATTCATAATGCACTGAAATTTAAAAATAACTATACTTTTTGAAGGAAATCAAATGTCAACAAACGATGAGTAATTCTATTGATATTTGATATCTCGCATATTGTGGGAAGAGTACATTGTAACAGAAAAATGCAAACAATCCCTATGTGTGCCTGTGTGTGCATGTGTGTGTGTACGTGTGTGCGTGCGTGCGTGCGTGCGTGTGCGCGTGCGTGCGTGTGTGCGTTCGTGCGTGTGTGTGGGTGTGTGTGTTTGTGTGTGTGGGGGGAGACAAGAGGAGACATTACAAAAGGTTCCCGAATACAGGAGATGTCTCCGTACGCATCTCCCATACCCGGTACACATCCCAAGTGGTGGGGGACGCATCTCCCTGCAACAGTGTATTTTTCATATAACGATGAAAAAAATCTTTTTGAGGAAAAAAGGGCCTCAAACTCTACAATATGACAAAGATATTACAATTTTTCGATGGAATTTCAAAGTTAAAAAGTAAAAAAACTTTTAAGTAACAATCAAGTAGACAGTAATATGTACAGTCAAATGGACGTCAAATTTAATATAGAGAATAAAACCTTAGACAGTCACACCATCACATCTCACCCCCTGCTGCCATTGTAAAACACCTATCGGCATTTTTTTTTAAAAAGACGAGGTATGCATAATTACTATTTAATTTTATTAGATAACTAACATTAAAACTTAGAAACAAAGAATGAAATAAAAATAATAAAATTAGACGAGGTAATAATTTTAGTCTTTTAACTTGAAATGTTTAAATTTTAGTAAACTAAAAATAAATTTAAAAAATTGTAAATAGTAAATTATTTTTATTTAAACATCTACGTTAACTATAGAATATGTTTTTTCAAATTGTAAAGTTATTACAAAATTACACTATTTTCTACAAGTTTATTTATAAAATGTGATGTTCTATAAATATTATAACATTATCATATAAATTTTTATAATTAAAAACACCTATATTTTTTCGAGCTTAACCACAAGTGTTATACTCGAATTTTCTTTTCTATAATTTTTATTGCGGCTGAGCTTGTACACGAATTTGGAATCTAATGTATAAAAACACTGATTTCCACCCTTGAGCTCCAACTTTGGTCTTCAATAGCTCCTTGTTTTGCATGTCTATATATATGTTAGGGTGTATCCGATCTAGGCCTATCCCCTCTATATATGTTTACATTGTTTCGTGTCTTGTTTTTAGTTACCTTCTAAGTTCCTAGTCTTCTTTTCGTCCTATTACTTTTCAAAAGTAATTGGATCTAATTTCAAGTTCAATTGACTACCTTTGTCAATTGTGGACATAAATATAATTTCTTTCTTTCTTCTTTCCTATATTAGCATCTAAACAAAATTTCCCCACTTAAAAAGAAATTACAATACATCTCAAAAATTAATCGACCATTCATTGAGCGACAAAACTTTGTAAATTGCATCTCAAATTAGTTAAAAATTTAAGGTGGGGAGAAATGCCAAGCACACAACTTGACTTAGACATGTCAACCCATGTCAAAACCTCAACTTAGGTCCAAATGTGCTTTTGCACAATATCTTAACCATTTACATCTTCCATTGGGCCATATAAAAGGCTACGTGAAAATAAAGAAAAATCTCTTGATTCTGTCTATATGTATTATATCTAACTGCCATCCTGATATAAACTGCCTTTGGTTCATGAGTAGTTCAACTCTTTGTCTTTCTTTATCTTGTAAAAGATTTTCTGAGTGAATGTTGCTCCAAACTTAATCCAGATGTACTCCAGGAGAATGGATAAAATACATGTTTTGTTAAAAGAAGATATAGCATTTGCACTGCAATCATGACCCTTATGATAGTAGTCCTTAGTGACACTAGATAGTATGCACAAATCCATCACAAAACCATTCATTTCATAATTACCCGGCTCAAGATCAATTCCATCATTATCTTCAAACAGTGTATGATCTTTAAACTTCAAATATGCTTGTTAGCTGAGTTTTGGGACATCAACCTCACAATAACTCTATTGATACGGGACACAAAATGTATTGTATTCCACTGTCCCACTATGTGTCGCTGCTTCTAGACGGAAAGTCGAGGAAAACTATGTCTTAAAAACCATTATCTATTAGCATCTCAAATCAACATAAAAGGAAGTTAACTTCCACATTTTAAAAAACTTCTAAAATACGGTATGGTCTTGGGATTTTTTATTGATTGTTGTAAATTCTAAAAAACTTAGTCCGAATGTTCGGTTCCATGTCTATGCAAAGGGAGGTAAGAATGGTTCTTTAGTAATCTAATTAGTGTTGAAAGCTTTGTTTATATTTAACTCTTTATGGTATTCAGTCCTTATTCTGTTTGCATATCTTAAATGATACAAGTTTAGCATTCATTATGAAATAAAATAAAGGAAAGATTTACTCACTCCCACTCCAATGTACTGAGATATCAGAGACATCCTAAAAGATCATGTGTCACATATCCCATGTATCTAACACGTGAAGCGATAGGACACGTGTTTGATGTGTGTCCTAACACGTCAAACACGTGTCCAACACATGTCCCAACATGTCGGACACGTATGTGTGTTAGGAAATCATATATAGTGCTCACATTATTCATATATTTGGATGAATAATATTATGTAATATATTATGAGTTGTAATAAACAAACTCATAATATCAGGTTAGTATATTATATACGTGAGTTGTTTGGGAGTTATAACAACTCACATATATATAGATTTGTGGTTGAGTTGTTTCCTACTTAATAGGAAACTATCTCCCTATATATTTGCAGCTTGTTCATTATGTAATTATCCCGTATGAATTGAATATAGTTGATTATATTCATCTACAAATCTGTCTATACCATTTTATTTGGTATCAGAGCAGTCTGATTCTAGTCGCCCTGTGATGGAGTAAAAAATTATTTGGAGGGACATTAGATGTTCTTTGTTGTCCCGTATATGAGCAAACATCTTTGAAGGCTATTGCGTAAAATTAATTTGTGAGTGATAGAAGGGTCAGAATCAATTCTCCCATTGCCACTGTCGATGGAAATTAATATTTTAAGGAGTGCATCTGCAGAGCAATATCAAATTCTTCCATGCGGCCTATGCACATTTGACAGATATGGTTTTTCCATTGGATTATTTACCAGCCTGGAATACCATTTGAATGTCGCATTGCATGGTTTGATCAAGTTGTATTGGCTCTCGACATCAACATTGACACGGATTTGTATTGCATGGATTTCGGAGTTGCATTGAATCCTGCCACTAGCAGTTCAAAGTCGTCCCCAAGCATACACTAAATGCTCCTGCGCACTATTTTTTGTTCACGAGACGTTGATAATTGTGCATACGTTGGAAAAGAGAAGAAACTCAGTTTTTCAGTCGTGGATCTGACGCCTCAACCACAGTTCAGGGATTATCCGCATTCAATTCCCAGTCTCCTCATAAATGCTGAATGATTAGATTTGATCCTCCAATGCATACTGCTAGTCCTCATACAACAAATTCTCACGAAAAATCCTGCAGATTTCACCAGTGTAGTTTTGCATCAGTTCTGTTGGGCAGTGGTTCCTATCAGTCTTATCTTGCCATGCAGTCAATCTTTTCTGCGCATAACATCTGAGGGTTGGTCAATCACTTTGAGTGTCTCCTGGTAAATACGTCTACATTTGGTGAATTGGTCGCATTATATGAGATTTGAATATCTTTTGAGACAATTAGTTCATTGTTTCACGTGTTGAACACAAAATTCAAGCCGGAGACAACAATATATAGTAGTGGCAGATCGATCAGAGATAGATGCACAAGATTATTTATGCTACACATTCATGAATATGACATCACATCTCTACGCCTAAACCGCCTTTCTGTACTCTTTTCTGTTGGACATGTCATAGCTCCACCCAGAAATCCGCAAATCAGAGGAGAGAGAATCCGCACAATCCAAGCTTATTGAAACGCTCCACGATTCTGCTCGCATCTAGCATGCATTTGGTCTTTTTTCCAATTCGTGTAAGTCTAGTCTTATGTTTTAAGTTTGGTTTAATAGTGTGTATGGATTAGTTATTGTTTAAAGTGAATAAGAGGTCGATTATATCTTTTAAATTTTAGTTAGTTTTTTTTGTTTAGATCAAATAGCTCAATCAAAATTGTGTCAAAAGTGTGAAAAGTCGTGAAAATCCAATCTTTAATTGGATTTTGTTATCGTCAATATTGTTTCCATCATTGATGTCGTCTTATTTTAGTCTTAAGTGTTATTTTTTGTTTATGTCTTGTTATCAAATAGGTGATTCTAGGTTGTCATCATGAATCAGAGTCAAAAAAAATGTAAAAGTCTTAAAAAAGGGTGCATTTTCGGTTGTATCCGACACCTATCTCACAATGGTCAAGAAAAGAAGAAAACAATGTATTCTCATGGAACCAATTACCATGGAGAGAGACATAAAAAATATACAAGATCAAGAAAATTCAGCTATGCTAAATTTAGACGAAGGATATGAAAGTGACAGTGAATTTGAATCACCTAGATCTCTAAAAAGAAAAAGGTTGACAGCTAAAGAATACAAAGACCATCTTTTACGAAAAATGAGAAGTTCGGAAAAGAAGTCTGAGCACATTTCTCTGACCTAAGCGGTATGTATAACTGGAGGAAGGAGGCACAGGAGGCTAGAGGTCATTCAGCGACCTCTCGTCAGTCACCAACGACGGGGCCGCACGAAGCTGTGGTGATAGTGTGTGTGTGATTTTGCTTTCTTTTCAGAGTTGCAGTTGATTCCAGTTGTGTGCAGCGTAATTTTTTTCTCAGTGTTCCTGTTATGGCTTGAATAAGTGAAATTTTCACATTGCGGGGGGGAACATGGCCTCAATGTTCCATTTTCTCTTTTTCATATTTGTTATCAGTGAGCAGTATTTCCTACATAATTCCCTGAAGGAAAAGCATTGTGGACAGATGAAAGCACAAAAGAAAAGCAGCATCATGATATTGAGGTTGTTGGTTGTCCTTTAAAACCATCCCTTGTTGAGGTTGTTGGTTGTCCTGTAAAACCATCCATGTTGAGGCTGTTGGCTGTCCTGTAAAACCATCCAGATCATGAGCACGCACGGGCGGCACGCTGCAAAAGGAAGTGCAATTGTTTTTCTCCCATGTTCGCACTAAGGGGGGGAATGTTAGGAAATCATATATAGTGCTCACATTATTCATATATTTGGATGAATAATATTATGTAATATATTATGAGTTGTAATAAACAAACTCATAATATCAGGTTAGTATATTATATACGTGAGTTGATTGGGAGTTATAACAACTCAAATATATATAGATTTGTGGTTGAGTTGTTTCCTACTTAATAGGAAACTATCTCCCTATATATTTGCAGCTTGTTCATTATGTAATTATCCCGTATGAATTGAATATAGTTGATTATATTCATCTACAAATCTGTCTATACCATTTTAATGTGCCAAAATGAAACTGCAGGGGGGCCAAAAGCGGTTTTTCACTTCATAATTGTCACTTTCAGTAGTGAAAAGCTCTCATTGTCTAATATTGTGCAGGTGAAGGATGAAAACCAGATTTGGATGGGATTTGGAAAGATTTGAAGGCATTCTCGCAAATCAGATTTGTCATTTTTCCAACAGCAGCGTTTTTATTCATTCATACCACAGAAATCATGGCTCAATAATCAAAGGCAGTTGGTAAAGGTCAAAGAAAAGGCAAGAATATCAGTGTTGGTGCTGCCCCCCTCCTCCAAGTTTATCCATCTTCCTTAGTACTCCATCTGCTGCAAGTGGAGTTGCAGGTGCAACTGATAGTACTGCAAATGACAGCAAGCTCAAGATAAAAAAATATCGGCTGGGGAAGTATGTGACAAAAAAAAGGCCCGGGCAAAGGTTGTTGGGGAAGTAAATGTTGTTTGGACATGTAATTACCACTGTGTCGACTACAAGAGCACCTACTAACGAGTTAAGGGCCATTTGTTGGGCCTTAAGTGTGGAATTGGAGCATGTAAATCGGTGATGTTGCCCAACAAAATATGATGTCAAGAGAAGATAATATTAGCTTGGGGAAGGTGGCAGCAGCAAGTAAGACACAAAAAATGAGGATCCTCTTCCATTTTTGATGAATCCATCCAACAAGTTTAGGAGTTGGACTGCAATTAGGCCAGCAAAAAAGGGGCCAGCTCCCACTGATGGTCCAATGGACAAGATCTTTCAACAAGAACAACGAGATGAGGTTGATCCTACCATTGGGTTCTTTTTCCATCTCAACTTCATTTTATTTAATGTTGCACAGTTTCCTTTGTTTTTTGAGATGTACCAAGCTTTACTAGAACGAGCTCCAACTGGGTATGTGCCTCCCGGTTCACAGAAGCTTAGAACCACATTGTTAAAGCATCATGGCCCTCATCCGGTATTAGTATTGTTTTCTAAGGATGGACGGATGCAGCACGCCATCCACTTATCAATTTCACAGTAGCATCCCAAAATGGACAAATCTTCATGAAAGTAGTGGAGGCTCTTGGAAAATACAAGGACGCGCAATATGAGTGAGTTGATCATTAAAGTCGTTGAAGATGTAGGTGTTGATTCTTGTGTGCAAATTATCACAGATAACGCACCTGTTTGCAAGACTGCTTGCATGATTGTGGAAACTAAATATCCACAAATATTTTAAATTTTTGACACCTTGCATTGTTCATTCATTGCAGTTAGCACTTAAATCTATTGCTTCAGATGTGGCATTGATGGGAACTCTCATTGATGATGCACGCCATATCCGCAATTTTCCAAAAAACCATACCAATGCCCTCGCAATCTATAAAGAGTACACAAATCTATCATTGTTGAAGATTGCAGATACTTGGTTTGCCTGCTCATTTCATCAGGCTTAAGAGGTTGAGGGAGGTCAAGAGCACTCTTGCAGCCAAGGTTATTTAAAATTTTTGGTCTTTTTCGAGAAAGACATATCAAAATGCTTCAAAAAAGGTCTAGGATATAGTGCTAGATGATGGTTGGTGGGATAGGGTAGGTCTTACCATTAAGATCATGGACCCTGACATTTACTGGTAGCAGTTTGCAAACACAGACCAACCCATTTTAGGAGAGGTTTACAAGGAATGGGGGTCCATGATTAAGTCCGTGAAGAATGTTATTGTACAGAATGAGTGCCCTGAATATGGGACATCAGCGGCGATCTTTTTCACCACCATACAGGATATTCTTATCGCCAGGTGGGAGAAGAATTGCACACCTTTGCAGTGTTTGGCTCACACATTGAATCCCAAGTACTACGGTCCTGAGTGGCTCAATGGTTGAGTTGGCATTAAGCCAACTTGGATCTTAATGAACCAATGCTAGAGTCGGCCAATTTTGATGATGGTGATCCTCTCGAGGGGTCATCCTCCACACCAGCAGAACAGATCCTTGATTGGATATAGAGGAGGATGGAGGAGAGAGCAGTGTCAATGGTGATAACCTTCATGATTTTGACATGTAGTAGGACTGCTAATGAGCTATGAGATTCTTCCATCTATGGTTCTAGTATCTATCCTATTTTGTATTTGCTATTGGCATTCCCACCTATAGTATCAATCATAGATACCAAATTCGAAAATCTGGATTCGTTCGGGACAGGAAAAAATCCAAAAATCCTGAACTCTTGAAAAAGTTTGAGAAAATTCGATGCGTTATATATGAGCATAGTTTATAAATATGCAAAAATTGACGTATACAGAGAAAAATATCAAAAATGTAGTATATGGGTGTATTTCTTATTGCAAAAACAACTAAAATGTATATTTATTTACTTTGGGAAAAAACAAGGCAGACCCGGACCGAATTTATCCGGGCCGCCTGAAAAAACCAGATCCAGCTGGATTTTGTGCAAATCCAGCCGGATCTTGTAACTATAGTATCAGTTATTCAATATCTATTTAAAACATTTTGATTTTAATAGCATCAAATGACTTAATGAGAAAAGTACAGTTTGTGGTTCTAGCTTCTAAACCTCTATTTTATGTGTATTCATTGTTCAATATTCTAATTTCTTGTGTGTTTGATCATGATTCATCATTGATGCTGTAAATAGTTGTAACTTAGAACTTTTATCAATACTTTGATAATGTTCTAATTTCCTTTACGTCTATATTTCATTTTTGTATTTGTAATTTGTATATTTTTTAATATATATAAAAAAAATTAAACTATATAGTGTGTGTGTGTGTGTGTGCCCCACATGTCCTATTTTTGGGGTCGATGTGCTCCATGTCAGATACTCGTATTTGCATGTCCCGTGTCTTTGTGTCAGGTGACTTGGCCAATGTACATAGAAAGAAAATTAAAAGGGGGAAGACAGTCAAAGAGACCTACAAGATAAAATTTTCACATGGACCTAAATAAATTAGGTTATTTTCTGAAAGCAATTAGAGACCAAGCAATAGAATGTTTACACAAACAGATGTTTCTAGTTCCCTTTCTTCAGCGAAACGGAGGATGGTAAATATCTAAATGACAAACAAATGGAAATTCAAGAGCTTAAATACAGATTGAAATCTAACAAAATCAGCAAAAACTAACCGATTCAGTGTGACCAGTTAAAGAATGGACTAGGCTACCATCAACTGCATTCCACACACATATCCTGCAATCTGCATGGGAAAAAACAAAAATAAATAAACCATACTCTTAAAATAAGTATGCAAAACGTTTAAAAATTAAAATGCATGGCACAAAAAATATGTATGTGCACAGAAATGAAATAATCAGAAAACAGAACTAAGAAGTACTATCTAAGCTAATTCTGAAAACATACACAAATATTAAATAATATTCAGTCTGCCGGATATAAAACCTTGCAATGACACTGCACAATTAGTATAGAGATATTCTGCATCATGGTAAAAGAGTATCATAATAAAAATTACTACATGCCAAGAATAGTACACTGGCTACAATGTCGCATTGAAAACTAACTAGTGGAGATAACCATAGAACATAATAACCAGAGTGTTAAAAAGGATTAGAGCACAAATTGAAACGAATGTGAACCTTGGGACATGCCACAAATGGCACTTCAGACCCTTTCCTTCTCAAACCACAGGCATGCATTTAAGCCCTGAGCCTCGGCACCTCAAACTAAAATCAAAAATCTCTAATTTTTACTACCATTTTCGCTGTTTCGTAATTTGACTCGAGACCAAGAAACCAAAAAAAAAAATGCAATTGAAACAAAAATTATTATCCTTCTAGGACGAGTCATGAAAATATATTTTGCATGTCCACCAGAACACCTAGACAAAACATTTTCTATGGTATAATATATGGATTACAAAGCACATTTGAGCATTGGAAGCATTGGAAAACAGTTATATATGGCTCAGATAACTAACAGAACCAGTCCATAAAATCCAAGTGGAACACAATTATGGGTTTCAACAGAGTAACAGAAGAAAAGCAGTTTACAATGGAGGTGGGTAGAAAACAAATAAGAGCTCATGGAGAAGCTTTCTCTTTGCTTTTGTTATATCTATAGATATCATTTTTATTCCTATCAACAATGAAGTCACATATCAACCTTTTTCAGTTAACCTGCTATAGACATAAATTTCCAGATGAAGGATGTAACATAAACAAGGCAACCTCCAGTCAAGCAGCATTTCCATTCAGTAAAATATCAAAAATATGAAATATAGGAAAAGGATAAAAATCCAGCAATACATATTATTTCTGTCAAAGACATTTAATAACAGCATTATGAGCATCCTAGTTGGAAATATAGATGGCTACAAATTATGGTAAGAGGAACGGTATACTATAGAATTTCACTTGCAATATTATAAATCAATTATGTCGCCAATGGTTTCAGGAAAAAGGCCTCAAGGAAAAAACTATTTTTTAAGAAGAACCGCGAAGGAGGTTTGCCTTATCGACTGGCATTGATGACAGAAATTCTTGCAATCCATTTCCATCCCACTTAGACACTTACTGCTCAGAAACAGATAACCACCATGAATTAACCTTAAAATTAATGCTAAGCCACAAAATGTATTTAATTGAGGAGTGTCTGAACCAAAAAGAAGCACTGAATTCATACTAATGGTAAAAGATCCCTCACGATATAATTCCTTCAAGAATTTTAAAAGGTAAAGTGCTTGTCTTTGCAAACTATTTATGTGTAACCATGCAATCTTACCCATTATTGCAGCAAGTACAAAACGATTATCTAAACTCCACACTATCATGTTTACACCACGGGGAGTAGGGAGCATTCTCTGCCTGGGTCCTCCTCGAGGCTGCTGTGGAGGCATAGGCGGTGGTGGAACTTTTAAGTGATATGCTCTTATCCAACGACCTACCCTGCTCTGCAGCCATAAGGATAAAACCAATGTTGAAAACTAGTAAAAGAGATAAAATATTCAAAATGAAAGAATCTGGGTATATTCAGTACAAACTGCAAAAACATTAACCACTTTGTACAAGACATAGAAGAGATGATAACAAAGGAAATAAATTAATAATTTATATTAATGTGCACTGATAAAGCTGCGGTAAATACAACAGTAAAATACAAATTCCATACTTAAAGTCTAGTAGAAAGTTTTGCAAAAGACTAAATAAATCAAGAACGGAAACTGAATCATAAAAAATAGGTAGACAACAGAAGCCTTACAACCCAAGCAACCTGCAACAGATTTAAAACAAAAGCAGAGCAAACTCACATGAGCTCTACGTGATTTGGGAATCCAAATTATAGCACTGCCATCCCGAGAGCATGTAACAATATTATCATGAGAGAACCTGCCAAGAAGAATCGCATAAATTGCATGCAACGAAGGCTACTGATAGGCAAAGGCTAAAGCACATAGAACAAAATAGCTGTCATATGGAACTCCTTTAAATAAAACATATCTACTTCTGATTTTAATAAATAATCGCAAGCATGATACAAACACAACAAACAGCAAAATTCACCTAAGAACACATGTAATGATGCCAAGAGTAGTAAACCTAGCTAGAAATTGCACTCATTCCTAACATACAAAGTAGCAAAAACAATGAATTGTAAAATATAATGTAATTTTGATAATAAATAATCTTCAAAATGAACATCAAATTGTATAGTACAAACCACGAATTTTTGAACTTCGGCAATTTTTCTTCCTTTGTGTTGTCAGCTGAAAAAGATCTAGCTGTGACTGCAGATCCACTTGTAGATAAAATAAGGAACAACAATATGCAGTTTATTAGACTGAAAATTCTGAGGACTTTGGTAAAAACTTTAAGAAAAATAATAAAAACTGTAAGCAGAAGTTACCTGAACTGTACATAGTTGACATCATTCTCATGCCCTGCCAAAACATCAAGCTCGTGATTAACTTGATTGCCAACCTCATCATTCCACCTGCAAGCACTCCAAACCTGATACAAATCCCACACATATAATCATGTCCCTGATATAAATATGCTTATCCTTTGTCTACGCCAACTGCAAGAACCAATGTGATCTAATGGAAATGTGCAGCAAAGAAGTAGTCCCCTCAAAAATCATATTTCCTACCCTTGCCATTGTATCAGAACTGCCAGTTACAAAAATAGTCCCATTCGCGTTGAAGGCACAGCAGAGGATCTGACTTCCTCGTTGGCTGGCATATTGAGAGGGATCATTGCCCTTTACACCATTAGTTTTTGCACCTATTGACAGACACCAACTAATTGTGAATTAAATGTACAAAAAAGACATGTAAGCAAAACAACACACGTCAACTCACCTGCTGTACTTTCCACAGGTCTTGCAACATAAACTCGTGGATTAACATTAAAATCACGAGCATCCCAGATCCGACATGTTCCATCATCAGATGACCTTACACAGACCACGTGAAAAGATTCCCGAATATTACTTGAGTTGTCAGATAGCACTTCTTAAAATGTCAGAATAAACTCTAAATTGCCCAATATTAATACATGCTACAAATTTCTTCACAAGCTAACCAGAAACTATCATGACAGAATAACCTAAATCACAGGATGTGTGAGGAATAAAATAGAACCTTCAATAAACCATGACATAAGTTGCACCCATAGAACGAGATTTAAGTTTAGATTCAAAATGAGCTGATCCCATGACCAGTTATGACCAATTTCACTTCAATGTTGGTTTCAAACATTAAGATTAGGCTACTAATGTGCTTGGCAGCCATAAGTCGAGAAAGAATAAGTAGGCATTGCCAACATGTAAACAATGGTTTGCAAAACTAGACATAACTTCCAGGAAAAGCATTTGTAATAAACATGCCCGATGCAGAACTAAATCCAGTGTTTCACAAAGCTCCCACGGTTAGGTCTAAATTAAATGTTCATAAACTACCTTATCATTTAGTAACTATAACAAGACAAAAACACTAAACTTACAAATGTAGAAATGCCAAAAATTCTTTATTTTGAATTACTTTAAAGGTCTTTTAACTCTATTGAGAAAAAATGTGTACAGAGAATTAGTAAAAGATAAAATTACACTCAAAAGTAAGGAAAATGCAAAGGTTTCAAAACAGTGTTGCAGGGAGACCTGTCTCCTACCCAAAAAAAATTGTGTATCGGAGACTGGTACTCATCTTGGAGACTTGCATTTTATTTTATTTTTTAGTTTGTATTTTGTACTCCTGACCCTATAGATATGATGAGATATAAAAGATAAATATCAATATAATTACTCTTATCTTTGTCAACATCTAATATCCTTATTTTAAAAAGCCATTTATGTTTTTCTTAGGCTATATTAGGCTGCATAATATATTAATTGTTCACTTAAATTTACTTCTATATTTAAATATATTTATAAAATTGTGTGCAAATATATACATATATAAGTATGTATGTATATCTCCAAATACCTATCTCCCAATTTTCTGAAAAATGGTGTACCCATCCCTGTCTCCTCATACCTGTACCAGTATTTTTTATTAGGCTATATCAGGCTGTAAAGTATTGTTCTCTTAAATTTACTTCTATATTTAAATATATTTATAAATTTATATGATATATATGTGTGTGTGTGTGTTTATAAATATCGTCTCCAAATACCCGTCTCCCATTTTTTCTGAAAAATGGCATACCCATCCCCATCTCCTTGTACTGGTACCCATACCCATGCCTGTACCCATCTCCTGAACCATGAGATTTCCAAATTTAAATCTAATTTGAACTCCTCGTGGCATTGAATATGTATAATTATAAATAAGTAGAAAGACATTCTTAAAACATTCAAGATATGTACATGCCAAGATAAAAATTGCACAAATATATGAAAATCCAAAGCAATACCAACTTTCACACAAATACAAAATGCGGTAAATCGACCTTTTCTATAAGTTTGCACCAGGCAATTCAAGACATTAGATGTTTCAGAAACTTCAAAAATTTACCCATTTCAGACAATTTATCTTTTTCCATATAATAACATTCCAGAGGCATTGAAAACACCTAACAAGGTCAGATTGCGACATGTCAAAACCGAATAAAAAAACAACGTAAACCTGGCAAATTATGGCAAGGCCCTTACGATAAGAGATGGTGGTCACACCCTGACCGAGGACTGAAAGCAATTGCAGTTACAGCTCCTGTATGACCGCGCAAAACAGATATTGGTAGGCCATCTGGCAAGCGCCACTGCAACCAGTATAGAAAATGGATTATTTTTAACAGCTAAAAACAACTAAAGAAAACACAATGAGCAAATAATGAGGCATTTCTTTCTGTGCTAGATATAGAAAAATGAGAGAAAAAGAAATCTCACAACTCGGATGATGCAATCATTTGAAGCCGATGCCACTAAGGCATTATTTGAGCTCACTGCCAAATCAGTAATATCACCCTGAAAAAGGGATGTCAGTGCATGTTTAAAGCAACGGATATTTAAAAAACTATTAGTTAAAATTTAATGTTGAAAAGGTGCTAATATCAGCCAGAAAAGGATTGTCAGTGCTCGTTCAAAGTAACACATATATTTACAAAACTGCTAGTTGAAATTTAACATTGAAAAGGCACCTCATGCCCCCGACAACTAGCCAAGCAAAAGCCTGTTTCCATCGACCATATTTTAACAAGGCGGTCATCAGAACCTGTAATGACATACTGCCCTGATCGATCAAAAATCGCTGCAGGTGCACGTCAAGAATCAAAGTGTTAGAAGGTTTATATCCAATTTCGATACAGCTTCAAGCCAAAACCACTACCCATAGAAAACCCTACACAAAAGCATTGCAAATATTGTAGAAACTAGGATTACCCAAAAAATTTGTATTTCAAACTAGCTCAAGACCATTTCCCAGTCTACAGAATTCATCACAATGATTGAAATGAAAAATGCAGTTTCTGTGATATGACTAAATCCCATTTGATAATCCTAATATTTTACCATATGAAAATCCTCCTAATGTATTTTAAACCAAAAAAACAATAGTTCAAAGATTAACCATAACACAATGGGAAGAATTCGGTGTACCTCAAGTAATCCCTACGTGATAGTTTAGATATGCATATCTAGGCAAGAGCTATGTGTGGCTCAGGCAACTCCTAAGTGATACCAAGATTCAGCACCTCAAGCTATGGCCGCATTATCAGGAGCAAATATTTATCAAATAATCTTCTTGCCCTGGCCAGGAACCATCTTGGGTTATACTTTACATACCCCAGTTAGGACACTCCTCTAGAATGCCCCTCCAATGCCCACCACTTGCCTTCACTCAGTATCAAATAACAATTACTTGATCGCACATATTCATATGGGTATTAAAACCCCATACCACAAGTTTAAATAAAATACTTTTTACCCGGGTAGGTTTTCAACAGGCATACCCGTTCAAAACAACTTTTATTAATTACTTTACCAATATTAATATATATTACAAATGGTACTCATTAATTCCCCTTCTCAAAACATCTGTTTGAGAAGTTCTTTTTATTTAATCCACCCTAATTAAAGGGATCTTTTAAATATATAAAATATTTCATAATCCCTATATTAAAGGGTCATCAAATATATATAATATTTCATGCTTCCCCATTCCAAAGTTTGCCCTCTTATTTATAATTTTCAACAGGTGGTTACCAATCATCACACCTCTTTATTATTTATAATATTATTTCATTATATATTATAAAAAATTCACACCCATTTACGGATAATATAACCACTCTTATATGTTATTAACTCTTTATTTACTCATGTTACTTTACTTTTACACCCATATACATATAAATTATGGTGTTTATTTTATTTATTACATATTACCATTACTTACACCCATAATGGGTTCATTATATAACTTTTAATCTTTCTTTTAAAATGAGTTTAGGAACTCTTATAACTCTTTTATTTTAATTATTTACTAAGTTTTAGAACTTAATATTTTATCAATGGGGAATTTGTCACATAACAGTTTCTATCTGGACCCCAAGAGTGAAATCCAATCAACATTTAAACCTACGTTACCAAGATACGGATACGAGTATCCGTTTGGATACGAGTATCCGTTTGGATACGGATACGATACGCAGATACGTCAATTTTAAAAAACCCTTGGATACAATATGTCTTGGATACATCCGTACATATATATATATTTTTTTTTATGTACATCTACTCATTTTACTCATTTTTTAGTCCATAAAAAACTGAAATAGTAATACAAAACTTGAATCAATGTTCAAAACATTCAATATACTTAACATTTTTATTGATCATGTGGCTGCCATACATATAATATACGAATATCATGTTAACATGAATACGAAAAAAACTTGAAATTTGAAAAATATACTAGTAACTAGATCCATGTTCAAATTTTCAAAACAAACAATATACTTAAGATTTTACATTTCATTGTTCATGTGGCTGCCATACATATGATATAGGAATACAAACAAATCTAGAATATATCATCTAGATTTTCCTCAAAATCAAGTTCATGTGTGCCACTTGCGCTAGCTCCACTCTGATTAACTCCACTCTCCGCTCCTTGCGAACTCCCTTGTGCGTCATCTTCACCATCAAATAATGAAAGTTGGGCAAGCGTGGCTACGGAGGCATCCAAGTCTGTGGTCTCTGGAATAAGATCCCAAAGTTTGTGAGGCCATTTAGCATACTCCTCAGACTTGTGTGACAAGAGGCGCAAATTGGAGTGCACATATACCAAATCCTCAGCTTTTTGTGGGGGAGAGGGTGTATTGTTTTATTCATTTAGTGTTTAGGGGTTGGTTTTAGGGAGTAAAAAAGTCAAACATTAAAAAAAAATGAAATAGAACTAAAAAATTACGTATATAATGCTGGATACGTACCTGATACGTACGGGGTACGTCAGGATATGTCACAGATACCTCTGTACGTATCCGTGACGTACCCTGTACATTTCAGGCACGTATCCGCCAAGTATCCGTATCGGATACGTATCCAAGGGGATTCGGGGAGGGTTTTGGAGTATCCGTGCGACGTAGATTTAAACCATTATGACAGAAGCAAATGATAATAACCACTTCACGGTTGCAATAAACTGCATTCATCTGCATCTTTTTTTCATTCTTATTACATTTAAGTACAGTACCATTCATCTATACTCTTGTCAGTAACCTGTAGCAGCTGTAGACAGCATGCTTTTGGCCTAACACTAATCTGTATAAGAAACACTATACACTCATTTGAATAAAAGTTCTAACCTTACATCTTTTTTATCCTGTCTCGGTGCAAAAAAAAAACCTACTTCAAATCTTAATAGTGCTAAGCCACCTGCCATTAAAACCAGCTAGGAAGCCTGGGAACAAGATGCCAACCATGCATCAAAAGTGATGAGGTGAGGTAAAGCTCTATGACTGGTGAGGAACAGCTCCTACATCACTCTTTATTACTGATCAATATTTGTCATGCATAGTTCTAGGGTCCATACCTCGTACTCTTAATTATTGACCATTTATTCCATATCTTAGATCACTGCTCCAATCCACAGTTTCAAGCAATCTAATGAACCACTATTAAGAATTGCAAAATTTAGCATGTCTCAATTGGATCCATTTCAAATGCAATAGACCAAAAAACCTATAAAAATTTCTCTTCTATGAACTTCATATCATAACAGCCTGCATCTCTTTATAGAAAGCAGAGCCTGTAGATACTTATAACAAGCATTTTCTTCCTCTTCAACTGTCTCAAAGTCCAGCCTAAATTTCAACAAAAATCCTACATCAATATGTTACTAGCAATAATCCACTCAATAAAGGCATCAGGTAAGGTTCGAAGGAAGGTACTTCAAAAATACACTGACATCCACGTGAACAATAAGTTTAAATGAGGATGCTAAAGGGAACCGGACCCAGCTGAAGCAGGACTCCTCGGTGGCAATGGTAAGGTAATAGCATGCTACACCTGATTTATAATTTCATAACTACGGAGAAGATTGTGTACGAACTGGACTCAGCTGAAGCAGGAGGCCTCCTGCATGGCAATGGTAAGGTAATAGCATGCTACACCTGATTTATAATTTCATAACTATGGAGAAGTATGTGTACTGTGGGAGGTTATGGCTAAATATTATATATCAAATAAAGCAAATAATGCATGATATTTTGTTGGATAGTATAGTAATTTAGTGATTAATAAGAGGGCAGTGGTAGTGCATACTATCCCATGGTAAAGCTCATACACTGGATGCATGGAAACTCGAATCTTTACAAAAATTGTGAGGTTCGTTACCTCATCATTGATAAGCTTTTTCTTTTCCCTGATAATATTAAAATTATGGTCAGAACAAGCTCTGAGGCATCAAGGAGATGGGGGAAAAATAAGCTCGATATGAGCACGGAGGAGACAGCGAAAAGAGGCTGCAAATACAGAATTATATTTTCAACAGCAAGACTGGAGCAAAGAAAGCCCCGAGAGCTGGAAAAGCACATAGGGGACTCCAAGAGCTATGAAATAGTATGAGAAGTTCAGAAACAGATGAGCAAAGACAAGAAGGGGCCGCCATGAGATTCTTCCTTAAATCTGGAACTTATATGTCAGACCCCAAGACAAGTTGGTCCAGACTCAATGCATACAATATTCCTGTGAAGTTTGTGGAGGAATTTACAACACATTTAACAGGTAATGCATTCCGTGGCCACTGACTATCTTAGATTTTCAGAATAGAAATGAAGCAACTCTGCAGTCCCAAAGATGACTTGCAAAAATATTTCCAATTGTGCTGTGTTTGATCATCAAGAAACTATTGAACATTTATTTTTAACTACCTTTTTTGTCTCATAAACATGGAAAGAAAATCAAAATGGATAATACACTTTTGCAAAAAACAAAAATTACATGGGAGTGTATTTGATATGGTTCAATTAGTGATGTTAAACTTGGTAATTTCTATGCTTACTATGGCATGTCCCATTTACTATGGTAAATGTTAATCCCTGATCTAGAAAAATTGTTGACTTTGGAGGAACAGACCAGTCATGCCAGCTTGGTTCGGCATTTTAAGGAATTCTTTAGCAGATTGTTAACCAGACAGCAGGCAAGGAAGAAAGAAACATGTGGTCACTGAGGTAGGAGACACAGAAGCTTTTCAAGATGAGATTTTCCTTACTGGGCCTGGTGCAGTGGATTTTACAGATGAGGATACTCAGTTCACGGTTTGGATCTGTGACTTTCTAAATGAACATGCTCTCTGCTCATTTTGCCATTATCTACTGTTCCTCCTAAGGTTCATACAAGTTTGGCTGCTGCTGGTTCCTCTGTTCCTGATTTGCTTAGTGGAAGGCTATATGGAGATCAAGAACAAGTTAAGGGTTTTCATACAGTCGCTGCCAACTCCTAAGAGCTTGAATATGGGATTCAAAAATCTGAGGGTGGGAGTTGATTCATCCAATCCTCCCACTCTGTTCAACATATGATACTTTTAGGTGCTTTGAAAACTATTTCTAGATAGTTTGATATGCGACTAATTAAAACTGTGTTTGGGTACGCCTGCCTAGGGGATTAAATTTTGTATTTTTTTCCATTAGCATCTAATTTTGATTTCATAGGCTAAAAGGTTCTATGGGAAATTTGATGTCTTGGGACACACTAAATCTAACTTTTAGTCAACCCCAAGTATCATATCATAAAGGCCTCAAAATAAAACTTTTAAAAAAGAATGTGGCAAAAGATTCTTCACCGCAGTAAACAGCATTTTGATGACCCCTCAGCTTCTTTGTAATCTGTATTTTTTCTAACAAAGCAGATGGCTTTGCTATGGCATAACATGCTGCACGAACAGATGGAGCACGATGATGCTTTCCAAAACCACCTCCAATTTCTCTTAAGCTCAGACCGTGAACTTGATTTGCTTGCAAGTGTGGCCAACGGAGGTAAGTTTCACCTTGGCGAGCAGGTATGATATCTCTTGCCTTCTCAGCTGTCATTACACACAGCATGTCCATTTGTCAAGTTAGAAAAAGTTCAGGTAAAACCGCCATATTATGAATTAACAATTGAATTCCGAATGAAAAGATACTGTTCAAATAGACGCCTTCAATTGTGTCGACATAATGGAAGTATCAAAAAGTTTGCAGCCACAAAAAGTAAAACCACAAACAATAAACCTTATAAAGTGCAACATTTTATTGTCTAAACAAAACAAAACATAAAGATGAGCTTCCTTTTGTTTATCGAAATCCATTTTAAAGACCATTTCTTAGGAATGAACTAAAAGTAAATAAACCCATTAAACTTACATTCTAGAAGAGAAAAAGACCCCGATCCTAAAAGTGTTGGAACATCAGCTCCAGTTACAATCTTCGCATCAGATGCTCCTTGAGAAACCGAAGTGCTCTTCAACAGCAATTGTTGCAAAAGCTTTACCAAGTGGTTCTTTTCAATGTGCGGATATCTGCATAGAGGGAAAAACAAGTACAGCAATGTACACCAATGTACCTGCTCAATAAATTACTCAACAATTCACATTTTTGCTTGTAAACCTCCAATATTCAGTCCAAATTGACAACCAAAATACTTCAATACACTCAGGTTTGCAGGAGCCACATACGAAAGAGAAATTTTCAAGTCAATTTTCAAGATCAACAACAATACAATTTAAACTAGTACATATACCTGAGAAATGCCAAGAGATATCAATCTCAAAGCCCTTATCTTAGATATCTTGCATATCACATTGATTAATAGCTTCATTACCTTCTACATGAATTTCCTACTGAGTGGTGGCAAATGCAATCAATCTAGCTGCACTATTGAGTTGGGCTCAAAAAAATCTTTACATGAAAAAAGGGGCTTCAAACTCCAGCATGAACAAGATATTACGATTTTTCAATCAACTTCTCCAAGCAAAAAGAAAAATCTTCTAAGTGACAGTCAAATGGACATCAAATTTAACGTTGGAAATTAATTGTTTAACTTGTAGCCATTATAGTTCACCATCACCACCAACTACCATGGTAGAGGCCTATCGGCGAATCAGGAAATTTAGTTGTATAGGTTTCGCAAAAACAATGAAGTTGAAAAGCCAAACAAAAAAAATTCAGTTGGTGAGATTACATTCCCGAGTAAAACACAGTCCTTAAAGAAAACAAGACAGTCTAAATATAGCATAGAGCTCACCTTGTCTTGAGATGAAAATTTTAATTTTACAATTGATAGGATAAATATATAGCTATTATGTTTACATAGCTACAGATATGAGACTAAATTTGACAACAAACAAAATACTCCTAAGGAATAGTAAAGGCCCAAAAAAATGAGTCATTTTTTAACGGTTTATATAAACAGTAAAGCATCAAAATTAGCATCAGCTGGAAGTTTGGATTGATTCATTCTTTGAGTTTTAAAGACAGAAAGAAATATATCAAGGCAGAAAATAATAAAATATAAATAGTGAGTATTCAAGAACCAATGAGAGAAATGTCAACAATCCATGCTCATGAGAGATGTTTTCTTGTGAAACACTACTCTAGAAATGTAGGTCAGTGCAGATACATATCACATGATTCGACACACTGCAGACACACCACTTGTACAGATTGAAAAGACCGGGGAGCTCCATAATGAATGATTCATAAGGCACAACACTTGCCGAAGTTTTTGCAAATGGGGTAGCAAGCTAAGCAGGCCTGATTTTAGCAGAAACTCCATGGTTACGCCTGCTTAAGCTGGAGTAGTACCAGGATGGGTGACCTCACCGAAAGTCCTGGTGCTTCACCCCTATGAGCATCACCTATGTGCAATGTGTGCTAAGTGGACTATTAACGCTCATGAGAGATAGTTTCTTGTAAAGCACTATTCATGAATTATTGTTCAGTGTAGATTAACTTGAAACTACATTATAGCTGAATTATTGGTCAGTGTAGATTAACTTGAAACTACATAGTGGAAACACCAAATTGTATAAATTGTAAAAGCTAGGGAGCTTGATGATAGCTCATAAGGGACACTTACAGACAATTGCCATGATTGCCAAGTGGACTATTCATGCTCATGACAGATGGTTTCTCATAAACCACTACTCGTAAAATACGGGTCAATGTAAAGCAGAAGACTCAGAACAGGCATATAGCACAATACTCATTTTCTCACTTTATTTTTGACATTGTGTATGGCAAGTTCACGATGAACAGTGTTATATTTAAATGTGGGCAGTCACATGACATATAAGGTCAAAACATTAGGGATTCCAAAAATTAACCCTTTCTATTGTATCCTAAATTCTAATAAGGTTCAGAACAAATTCTCCCATCCTAAGACACTCTGACCCTAAAGAATGATTAGAGATAATGCTTCTTCTTGCCTTTGCCATTAACATCATGTCAAGTTATTTTTGAAATTGTGAATGACGAGTTCACGATGAATGGTATTATGTTTATATGCAGACAGTCACATTGACATATAAGATCATAACATTAGAACTTCCAAAAAATAATTATTTATATTACATCCTAACAAGGTCCAAAACAAGTTCTCCCATCTTAATACACTTTAACCCTGAAACATGATCAAAAATGATGCTTCATCCTGCCTTGCCACTATCAAGATTTGATAAGCCTACATTTAAACAGGATTCCTATTACTTAATGTAGCTTCCATTTTCCACGATATCTTCCATTTGATTTCATTGCTGAAGTGTTCTATAGATGTCATCTTTAGTATGCTAATAACACTGGTTATGGCTTAAATACATAATTCTCCAATAAATTTTCAGGATTTGATGTGAGCAATGACATTTTATCTGATGTATCGAACAAAGAACAATCTGTGGAGGCCTCTTGGTGAAACATTGAGATAATGTATTCCAGAGGTTCCTTTAGTATTTGAATATTATATATTATGTCTTGAGATGATACTGAGATATTATCAGTTCCTTATTTGTTTATGTTGTTCAAAGTTTCTAGCTGTAACATTTTTCTTTGAGCAATTCGATTATCTTAGTTTTATTCCTTATCAGCATCATCATTGTAACTTTTTGCAGCTTGTTAATAAGGTTCTGGTTTTCTCAAAGCACAGACCTGCAATATTTTATGAATTTTTCACAACCCCGGTTGGAGGAGCATAAGCTCCTGATTTTCTGATTTTCTCAAGTAATGAATATCTTCAAATTCAATAGAAATATTCTGAATCTTGTACATAATTTTTCTAAAAGTCCAGTCAGTTTTAACTTCTAACTTTTTCTTCTTTTAAAATCCTTTCGAATTTTTTTAGATAATAAGTTATGGATAAAGCTTTTGATCCCATTCCTTCAGTTCATAATTGTTTAGGGCGGTAACATATATGAACTCTTACTAGTAAAATACATTGTTTCCGATAATTGTACCTCCAATGTCTTGATTGTGGAGCTCACATAGCACCAATTATTTGCTCAAAAAAAATTGTTTTAAGTACATGTTCATAATTAGAAACAAATAAACATTCTACTCAAAAAAAATTAAGTACGGTTTTTTTCCTTCTAATAGAGCAGTTACGTAACTCCTTCAAAATTATGACAGGTGTACTCAAATTCTTCAGGTCTTAAAAGGGTTTATTTTTATTCATTGATGCAAAAGATTAATTCTTGGTACTTTTACTTCAGAGATAGCTCTAACCTCGATCTGTCATCATGACTTCTAATAATATTTTTGAATCAATTTCAATATTGATGGCTTAATAGCATACGCTATCTTTTAAAATTGATGGGTCTTAAAAGATAGCTCTACAACAAAGCTTTATACAAAGGAAGGAACATCAAATAGAGGGGCATTATACCACTTTTCAAATCCATTTTAATATTGATGGTTTATTAGCAGAGGTTATTTTTTAATATCGATGGCTCTACAACAAGACTTTATAGGAAGGAAGAAGAATCAAATTGATGGCCATTAATGTGGTATAAGACAAGAAGCTAGATATATGGCTAATTATTTATTAATCAATACTCATGGAGGAAAAGTAAAAACCTAAAAACAAAACAAACAAGGAAAAGACAAAGCATTAACAAAGAAACAACAATAGAGGAAAATTGGACCTAGTTAAAAAAAAGAATAAAACATGTTGAAAATCTGGTCAGAACGGGTGGAAGTCAAGAACATGAAACAAAAGGAATAATGAACAGCAGAGGAATGAAACAACGAAGAAGACATGGAATATAGTAACATGAAGTCAATGGCCACGTCAATACATAAGCCAATATGATGATGATTCAGCCAGACTTACATGTGCAAAACTGAGAATGACTGTCACCTTCAGTTCCAATAAGATCACATAGAAAAGCACGAAATCAGTTTTATGTTTATGCTAAGAAGATGGCTACATGACAAGGTTGTTATGCAAATAAAGAAGTTGGACACTTTTTATTCCAAATACATACATAATACAGTCTAATGTCTAATGTTATTTATGTCATAACGCATTGGCGACAGGAAAGCAAGTCCAAAATCAATGGCTATATGTTCAAATTAGGTCAAGGCTTTTATAATCATATCATTCTGATTCTATAACCTCCTCCTTTCCATTTTCTTTCTTGACCCGTAAGTGTAAATCTTTGAATGCTTTTTATGACCATGTTACTCTAGAATTTCAATTTGTTCTCCCTTGCTTATATTTTTATGAAATTATTTCGTATTATATTTTTTTCTGATATACGAGTATTCACACACACTGCAGGGGTTAATAAAAATGAGCCAAAAATGCCCACAGTTGAGCAGGAGATGCGATCTGGCATGATTAAGATGAAGTGTAATGTGGCCATGCAGCTTTTAGAGATGATGCGAAATAGCCTATCTCAATTTCTGCTTTCTGCATCAGTATATATACCAATAGTCAGCGAAGAAGCTATGGTGCTTCATAAAAGCTTACAGATTGTCAAAGAGAGAGGATGGAACGATTTGCCGAAGGAGACTAAAAAGTCCTTATCAATGCAATGATTAAGAAAGTACAGGGTATGGAGGCTAAATTCCATCATCCAATATGCATTAAGAACTGTCGATTCCTTCAAGCATGTCAGAATCTCACACATATAGCAAAATGAAAACCAGGTGGCTGGTTTGGCTGCTAGCTGGGGGGTAGCCTTACCGGCATCACATAACACAGCAAATAACATTCTCGAGAACCCCTTTTCAGAGAGAGTTCCCTAGCCTTTGGGTTACGGACTGTCAAATGGTTCAATGTTTAAACACTAAAGTTACTTGGGGTATCATAAAAAATGAAAAAGATGGAAGTGACTCTGGCTCTAGAAAAGCTGCACGTGCATTATTAAGAATGGAAGATAAATATATAAATATTTTATATACATGTGCATTCTTATTTATATAGATATAACACAACAGTCTAGTTCCTAGTTTATATCTCTCATCAGAATGTTGTGTTTGGTCAGACTTGGAATCCACTGTTTCTAGAAGTTGATAAAATTACTAAACTTTGACTTCAATAATTGTTAATGAAAAATGCAATTCCTGGAATAACCAGAATTCATAATATTCATATTTTAGCTACTTTACCTTTCGACTAATTGAGCATAACTCAATGGAAAAGACAGCCCGTCATCATCCTCATCCCCACTCTGTTTTGGCAGACCTCGAATACCAGGCAATGGTAGCGCCTGGGGAGAAGCTTATGCTCCAGGAGCTCGTTCCACAGTTGACCACATGTTCTATGGCATGGCCCACCAGATAAAAAAATGCATGATCAGAAAATAGACTTCCCTAAGATCAATATCTATATCCTCCTCTGAAGGAACATCGGATTTCATGACTGCTCCACCAATATTGGCCTCCTCTTTAACCTTGCAAATAAGAGAGGGCATAATTGCAGAACGTGATCCAGCAAGTATAGCTGCATCACTCAAGGGTATTTGCTTGTGCACAGCCATTTTCTAATCCTTACCTGAAATTAAGAACAAATAATTAAATGCAAAAATATAGAAAATTTTCAAAAAATGAGCACATTAAAAACCATAGGCAAAAGAAAGGTAAAGTTTACTAATTAAAAAGCAGGTATCAGAGAGACAAAGATAGGCATCATCTAAGCTTTTCTGGTTCAATTTAGCATAGTTACCAGGTTCGAAAATCCGATTAAGTTCGGAAGGGTAAAAAAATCCGAAAATCCGAAGTTCTCGAAAAAATCCGGAAAAATCCGGTTCGGAATATATATACTTAAATTATTTATTTAGTTATTAACTTATTACTAATTATATTTTATTAACATTTCACGTAGGGATTTACTTAGTTATTAACTTATTACTAATTATATTTTACTAACAATAAACGTTAGTAACTTAGTAGTATATAATTGAATGTTAACTTATAATATTAAAAATAATAACAAATTTAATAAAAAACAATATATATTTTCAAAGTTAATACTTATAAATATATAAATATTTATTTATTATATAATATTAATAGCATTTGCTAAAGTTTTAAACTACAAATTAAAAAAACCCTAATCGAATAAGAGAAAGGTAAAAGTTAAAACCACATATGTAAGTCTAAACGGAGTGAAAGACGTCGACCTGATGCTACGATTCATAGTAATTCCTAATTTCCTACCGCAACCATTGTCACAGCCACATTTTTGCCACACAGCCATCGTTGTCACCTCTGAGTGCAGCGAATTTGGGTCTTCCCCTTCTCTCGACCCCCAGGAGTTGAGATAAGGCTGAAAGCTTCATCGTTTCTACTTGCTCGACCCTTCTGTTTTTTTTTGCCCAACCGTAATAGATCCTTCTGTATCGATTTACTCCTCTATGGAAAATATGAAGAGGCCATTTCCATCTGCCACGGACAAGGAGAAGGAGAACGGAGAAGTGCTTATTTCCCACAAAGGTTTTTTTTTATTATTAATATAAAGATGGCGAACCGGACTGAATAAATCCGGAGGCCTCCAAAAATGTGGTTCGAACCGGATTTCGCTGGAATCCGGCTGAACCTGGTAACTATGCAATTTAGACATTTAGATGGATGTAAAGCCACGTTCTCATTTTCCAAACACAATCATACAAAATCCTGTATTCTCAACTTCCAAAAGCATTTAAATTTATGTCCTTCAAATATGTAAGCTTTTTTGGTTCAATTTGGACATTTAGATGGATGTAAAGCCATGTTCTCATTTCCCGAACACACTCTCTCTCAAACAATCCCATGTTCTCAACTTCCAAAAGCATTTAAAATTATGTGCCTCAAATATGTAAGCTTTTTTTATTCAATCTAGACATTTAGATGGATGTAACACCACGTTCTCATTTGCCGAACACACTCTTTCTAAGACAATCCCATGTTCTTAACTTCCAAAAGCATTTAAATTTTTGTTTTCATGTTCTCAACTTCCAAAAGCATTTAAATTTGTGTTTCCAAGTTCTCAACTTCCAAAAGCATTTAAATTTGTGTTTCCAAGTTCTCAACTTTCAAAAGCATTTAAATTTGTGTGTTTCAAATATACGTCGCAATTCACAATTCCAGCTATCTAGCAAATCTCTGAATGCTTCACAATAAAGTCAAGCTTTGACATCACACATATTCTTTAAGAAATTGTTTGTGTTCTCTTCACTCAGTCCAGATCCTTGACCATCCAGATTCCATATAATTTAGCTGATGATTTTGCCACCTGCACAAATTACTTAGCGGTTCTGTTGTAAAGATGGTGGTTAACAAATACCACTTGTCAAATGCAGGGTGAAATTGCCTAATCACATACAAAAATTAAAATATATACACATGAATGCAATATGTGTACCACACCCCTGATCTAGGTTACCATCATAGTATTTTACTTAAATACCCAATATAGTAAATTTTACAAAAGAACTTGTTTGATATAAGTAAATTTATTGCAGGAGAACCCAGTAACTATTTTAATATTTTACTCAAATACCCGTGATCTAGGCTACTATCCTACTATTTTACATAGACACCCATTATAATTAGTTGTGCATGAGAACTAGTTAGGCACAAGCATAATCACCAGTGTTCCACGGGTACATATCCCCCTCCCAAATTTTGACATTTCTGCAGACGAGGACATCCCAGGGACTTGGAGACGCCAAGGAAACATGCCCCGCCATCCCACCGCCCACCCACCAATAGTATGGGGACGTTTCCATCTTAGAGGGATGTTCGGGGTACTTCAAGACATCCCTGAGATTTCAAAGAAACTTGCCCAGTCCCTTGACCTTTCCGAAGATTGGAGCAGTCTCCTGCTCCAAAAACACCAAAAAGGTGTTTTTTTTTAAATTAAAAACATACTCTTTTTTTTATGTTTGTATCCCCAACCCTAACCCTAAAAGCTAATAGTGGGGCCCCACCCACAATTTTAAGAACTCATCAAAATACTATAGAATTTAACCTCACACCATCACTTCTGAATCATTATCAACACCTGAACACATTCAGCCCATTCAGCAAGGTTACACGTGCAAGAATGAAAGAAAGCGCGAGAGTGAGAGCAAGTAAGGCTGCAAGAGTGAGAGGTTAAGAGCATTAGCAAAAGGGGAGAGCAACAACAAGTAGCTTGAAGAGCAAGTGCCAAGTCTTCACTAATCAACCAGTTCAAGTTTCAACACATTCATCAAGCCAAAGCCCTCAAGCTTAGAGGCATTGGGTCATTGGCCGATTATATTTAAAATTTGGATGTAATCATCATTTTGAAATATAAAGTATGATATAAATATTCATATATTGATAATCCGACATTTTTATTGTTCGATGCAATGTGTTTAGTATTTCAAAGTTTCATTTGTTATTCCCTTATACATGTTTTATAACTAATTTTTCAAGTACTACATGTATATTCCCCCGGCCATCTCCAAACCTAGGCCCTTGGTGCCTACATCCCACATTCCGTAGACTCCATGGAACTATGACATGGTACAGGGTACAAATACAATTATGCCATTTTCCACTCCGTCCATGATACATAGGTACAAGTACAGTTACGCCTGTTTCAACTCTTGTGTTATATCTATATAAATATGTGTTATATGTGCTATGTATATACATGTGGCATTCATATATACACAATCACTATACTACACTATATGTATGTATAGTCACCATGAGATGTATACTATTACCCTATGAATACTGTATAGTCACCAGGAGATGTGGGTCGTTGATGCATAGACTAGTAGTTTCCTCGTGACTATTAACGCAATCACTCTAACTCAACTTGAGAGGCATATACCACCCATAATAAAATCCAAAAAACCTAGGGCAAAACCACTTAAAAATCTTGAAATTAATCGCTTTCTAAAACAGGCTTGAAACAAGGAAAGTCCTAACTAAAGAATCTCAATAGACCCTTTCACTTCAAAATCAGCTTTAACACCCAAATAGCTCTTGTAATGGCTTCATAGGAACCATGGTTTGACTTTTCTAGGAAACCTATAAATTTACCAATAACTTCTAGTAAAAGAAAAAAAAACAATTCAAACCCTTCTATTGGCACATCCTCCAACGGTTTTTAAACCCAAGTAGGGACTCGATGGTAATGAGTATAGTCACCTGGAGACAAAAGAGGTGCGGGTACCAATACAGAGATGAGAAAAGTCTCAAATCAGGGTATGGCAGTAGCTGAATAAGGGTACATCAATTTTAAATATATATATATATTATATATATTAGTCACCATAAGATGCGGATTCTAGAACATAAGCCGTGCTTCTAAACTGAAGTTTCCTGGTGACTACGGTAACAATCCTGCCGCTGAAGCCCTCTATTTCTAGTTACCCTCAACAGCAAATCCATCCTACATAACACTATGGGGTCGTCCCATTAACTAGCCCTGTAAATTTACCCATAACAAGAACCATTTTTAAGAGCCCTAGGGCTTCCACGTGACTGTGCCCTAAAAAAAACCAAGATTTCATCGAAACCGTACGAATTTTAAAAATAGATTACGTTTTGTATAACCAATTGTGTTTACTCCATTCGTTCAATCATAGGTGAACTAAAATTCCTTCTTTGATCCCTTGTTTATAGGCCATTTAAGAGGACTTACATGCTAATTCCTCGTGATATTGTGTTCTCCAGCTCGTTCTCCAAATTCAAGCAGTTTGAGGGTTGAAATCAATTAAAAAACCTAAAATCCAATCCTTCGCCTTTCTTCGCCGTGCATTTCCTCTGTACAAACCCTAGCTTTTACAACGCCGTAAAATCCCATACGCAGAGAGGCTTCTAGATGTTTCTAGAAACTCTCCTGATGCATTTACAATGCCCAATAAAGAGTTTAATTGCAACACCCATAAGAAAAACAGGGGTTTTCGCAAACAAAAACAAAGAAACCCTCATGATTTAAGATCCCAGGGTACCTTTCAGATGAAATGCATGCCGTAAACAATTTAATTTGGAGCTGCCAGGATTCGAACTCAAAATCCCCCAATTGTCACCCAAATTTTGACGACCCCGATTTGCATCATTCTCAAATTTCATCAAAGCGTTTAGGACACGGCCGAAATTTTCAGATTGGCAGACAGATTTCAGAAAAAATTGAACACAAATCCTCGCGCAGGGAGGAGAAGGGGAATAGGGAAGACGTGCATTTCTAAACAAATATAATTCATTCATTCATTTTCTTTACATTATGTAAAGATAATCAGTTTTAAATCGTATTAAATTACTGTAATGGGAAAATTAAAGAACATCGGGCAAGCTATTGGTTGCGTTCGCGGTTTAACTTGTTAAAGCTAATTTAATAAATTCCTACACAACGAATTTATATTTTTTATTTGTTCTTCATACTTTTTCTTGAAACCAACGAACTCTTATAAAGAAAGAGAGCCCTTCACAAACCAACTCACCCTTACGAGATTTTGGAAACTTTTATGGATTGAAACATTGATTTTGTTTCCCTTCGAGTAGGTACCTAAGTAGTCAATGTTGTCAATGAAGTTGTACAATTGGAAGGTTTTTTTTTAATTATTTTAAGTGACTCACTAAGGTGTATTTTATTGACGGTTTGTAATATTTTGTTCTTGTAATTTTTAAGTGATGTGGTACTAATTGTTAAATGATTGATACTTTGAAATCTACATTTGTTGTATTTAAACTTGTTTAAACTTGTTTATGGTGTAAAGTGTGTAATTAGAAAGGTTACAAACTTCAGTAAAAAAGAGTAAGCCACCTCAATTCATTTCATTAGTTTTACAGTGGATGAAAGATGCAATCAAATGTAGTTAATTATTTCAACATCTCTTCAATCATTAAACATATTTGAATTAGAATATAGGGATTGTGTCAAAAGTTGAAGCATGTTAAGAATCTAAATGAAATGGTTTTTAATGTTATCCATGAGACTAGGCATTCTATAGAATTAAGAGTACTATTAAGGATGTTTTCCACATAAATGGTCACTTGAGATAAGGATTGTTCTATTAAATATAGGACATGAGTTATCGATAATGGATCTTCTACTGTGATATGATCCCAAAAAATATTTTATCTAGTCTAACTTCTTTATAAAAGGTAGTCATAATGTTGACTTTCAAGTTTGTCAATGTACTTAATTTGAATGTGTAATGTTCTTTTTTCCAAGCCAGTTCAATTTGAAGACTTCGAGCACATTCCACTTCCCGTAGGCAAGAAGGAAATGAGCAAGGAGATTAATTGTCGTGTTTTTCAATTATTTTTGTGAGCATTACATTCTTCTTTAGTAGTTTTCTATATAAAGTCAAGTCAACTGGGTTAAGAAGAAAGACAAATGAAAAATAGAAGAGAAATGATCAATTATGAGGTCAGTCTTAATTAGGGGCATTCTAATTGGTTTTGGTGCCACATCAAGGTATAATAAGGGGTCGTTTTAGGTCATTTGTGCATCATCATCATATTGTCACAAAAAAAAACTTTGCATTACATTTTGGGTGTTGATTGCTCGACTACTTCCTCTTAAGGACGAAAACTCTCTTGTGTGGCCAACAAGGAGGACGAAAACCTTCCTTGTTTGATTTAAGAACAAAAACTCTTCAATTTATTGCGGATTCTCCATTTACATGCCCTCTCCCTAGGGGAACAACCCACCTTGTGGAGATTTTAAGGGTTTTTAGGGCGTAATAACATCCAACTCAGCCATCATTGTGTTTCTCACATTTTTAGCAATCGGAATCTTGGACTTGATTGTTGGGCTTCGAATCATTCATTTCTAGCCACTTTCAGAAGGACGTCCATTGTTGTCATTTTATTTAATTAAATAAATTCCAATTGGGTTTGAAGGCCATGTTTCTTGGTTAATAATTGTCCTGAAATATTTCTAAGCTGCCTCTACATGTTTTAGATGGTTGTGAATGATGCATTTTGTAAGAGATATTACATTTTCCTTATTGTTATAAAAATTGGATGGTTGTACCTTGTTATCATTATTTTTCAGTTGGTTTTCATAATTTTCAGTTTACTATTTTATTGGGGTTTGTGCAGTTTGCCTTTATTTTCAATTAGAGCCCGAAAAGAGACATTAATAGTGGTATTAGAGGATCAATCTTCCCATTCTGAAGGGTATTCATGCAAAAGGTGAAGATAAAATGGCAGACAGAATTTTTTATGATGTTAGGTTTGAAAGGTTTTACCCAAGGGTAAGGGACGTATAGCTTGTTATAATGGCATATTTGATCCATGATACATGCATCCAGGAAGTTCTTATAAAGGCAAACAACAATCTTCAAACCACCAAGATCAGTGATGGATCCTACAACTAGGCCTTTTCAGCTTACCCCTCCTTCCCAGGGGGAAGGATTCCTTCTGAAGGTTGATACATGACATTCAACAAGGCACAATATTGTGGCCAGCTATAAGGAGTATAGGGCTCTTTCAGTTGAGATTCGCGATGCCCCTATCACTTGCAAAGTTCATAGGAGTGGACAAAGGCAGAGTGAGGTATGCCTAGAGAAAGGACAAAGAGAAGAGTTTCGTAAATTGAAATGGTGTGTAGCAAGAAGAAAAATTAAGGTTGTGAGTAATGGAGAGAGAACAACCCGTGGAGGAATCTACTATGCCAAAGGAAAATGGAAAATATGTTCCAATCAAAGAGGAAAATAATTCTCTCTTTGTCTTAAAGGAAAGAGGAAGAAATCATAAAATAAGAACAAAAGAAACCTGGTATGCAACTTGAAGATAAAGATTCTTTGACAATATATGGTGTTTTATTGATTTCTCAACGATTGCATGTGGCAACAAAATTGTAAAGAAATTGAAACAAAGAGGGCATTATTAGTTGAATGCAAAGAGCTCAAGATAGAGGCACATGTACCCATCCTTCAAACTTCTTAAGGATGAACCATTGACTAATTTTCACAACAACCTTGTGAAGGGACATGTATTTGAAGAAAAAAATTATTTTCAAGGGGTTTATGAAGATGAGTTTTAGAATGACCTTGTTGAGAGGGCATGCCCTTAAAAAGGGGGCTCTCACCGGATTACTCATGTTGGTTTTGTAGTCTGCTAGAATTTACATATTAGCAACAAATGGTAAGCAATCTAATTTATTTGCATCACCATCACACTATGTCCTTACAATGTTTTGATCATCACAAGAATTATTCTAACAAAGATGAGAAGATGAAGGGTACTAAATGGAGAAGAATATATTTTCCAAGAAGTCCATATCCATCTTCTAAGCAATTCAAATGATTGGGCCAAGGAAAGAAGAATCTGATTTACAAAATTATGGAGAGAATTTGGTGGTTGAAGCCAAATCTCCAGTTTACAATTGTTGGAATTTTCCAAACAATAATCAATAAGAGGCAAATTGACAGCGTTCTTGACTTCATTGGGAATCGCGATGATGTACCATACATATGTCAACAAAATATGAAAGGAATAAAAATAGGAAGATCTTCACTTGTTGAAGAAGTAAAGGTAAAGGAGGAGTGAGCTCCTTATGGGAAGCCCAAGGTATGATAATGTTGACCATATTTCCAATTTATTGTTTCCTCCTATGTTGTTGCCATATTTTTTTTCATCATGGAAAATATTTTAAGAAGCATTGCTAGAGACAACTATTGGCATGTTTTTTCTTCTATTAAAGGCAAATATTACTTTGGCATGAGTGGTCTTCGAAAGATCAAGGTAATTATCATCTCTTGCACTTGGATTGAAAGGAAATTTGTGAGCAACCATAGAGGGTTTGTTGTGTATTCTAATCACATGAAAAGGATCAATGTTCTCAGTTAATAGAATTCTCTTGGGGACTAAACAACACATATGAAGACAAGATCATAGGGAATGGTCAAAGGAAGATAATTCTAGTTATATGCTCAAGGTGTAAAGATGGCAAGCAAGCTAGATGTCATTTTGATGGTCAAAGTTTTATGAATTAACTTAATGTGATTTTGTGGGACTCAAGTTACTTTTAAGATTCCCACTCTTGGATGTATGTGAAAGATATGGATAATTCATCCACCTAAAATGTAAATTCAACTGCATGGATAATTAAATGGGGACTTGATAAGATTGTAAATCATTAAGTGGTTGTGTTGGGGAAGATATTACATAAAATTTTCAAAAGAAGGAAATGAGATACTACATAAGGGAAGATTTCAAGAAGGTTGAGATGATACCGAAAGACTTCACCCTTCTTTACTTCATGAAGGTACAACGATTTCCCACAACTTGGTGGGGAAACAAGGTATAAAATAATTCAGTTTTTATGAGCCAAGGTGAAGTAAGGTATCATGTTATTGTTTGATCTATGAGCGATTGGTTCTCTAAAATACACTTGGCAAGAATACCTAACAAGACATGGGTAAAAGGGGATCTTTTGGTTAAGTGTTACCAATCTAACATAGTTAGTATGAATTTGTGTAACAATAGCTATGATCCACGGATCATTATGAGGACTACCTCCACTTTTAGGTCTTTTGTTACCTACATTTCCACCCTCCCCCCACATTTTAGTGGCAGATATAAAAGAGTTGTTAATCAAAAGGGGGATGCATTTCCCACCCACGATAATTAATGAGGTGTTTGCATCGGGCACAAGATAGTTTCCAGCCACCATAATCCCAATTTTGAGTAATTAAATACGATGATATAACTATGATGGGATGTTCTCCCTATTGGTGTGAGGGATTTCATTTGCCTCTCTTTAGGTTGTACCCTCACACATGGTAAGTCATCTCACCTTAGGTGAGATCATAGGTCATAGGTGTCATTAGGAGGTATGACATATTCCGTCATAGAATATATCATATGCATCAGTGTGCGTCAATGCATCATACAGGAGTTACATTCCATTTATGGATTATAACTCCTTTCTCCCTTGTGGAGGTATGATGGGTCTTGCATTGGAGTTACACAACACTCCTATTTGTACTCTTTTTTCTGATCTATGAGAATGAGAAGACCTTTTTCTTGCATGCACAATTTCATGGTGGTTGATTGCTTGCTTACTACTTTGAGCTACGTCATGGTTCCATTCGAGTGCAACTTGGTTGATGTGCGTGTATTCCAAATTAATCCTCGTATTCACATTCTCTCACATGGTATCAAAGAACGTTGTTGGGAATCATTTCAATCACTGTCTTCATTGCCTACTACTCTTGATTTTGTGTTTTTACTAGTTTCTTATGCAAGTTTTTAATATGTTTCTATTTGTGCTCTACTTGCATTAATTTGGTTTTATCTCATTTTTCATGGATTTTGTTGGTTTCATGTTGTTTTGGGTTCATGTACATGTTGCATTTGGAGTTTCAATTTTTTTTTCTTCGCCAAATTTGGTTGTCGACTGCTAAACTTGGCAGGAAAACTGATGTTTGGAAGTATCTCTCTTTGGTTTTGGTGGTTGATTTTTGTAGTTATGATAAGAATTTTTTCTTCCCCAAGGTTGTCTCCCTCCTCCCTACTCCTTTTTTTCCTGGCATCTCCTTTGTGCTCCACACCTAGCACACCCTAGAGTTCCCTGAGCTCTACACTAGTTGTTCCTTGAGCTTTGTAGAGTTACAAGTTGAGCCACCCCTGGCTCAACCTCAACTTGCTCTCCTCCCAAGCTTCTAGAGAGTTACAGAGTTGGGTGGTCGATCCACCTCGGGCTCAACCCCAACTCTCTCCTTCTCAACTCACCTGGTCGAGCCACCTCAGGCTCAGCAAGATCCCTTACCAGCTCTAATGAGCCTTCTTTACTCCTTTCAAGCTCTGCCTAAGCCCTGTTACGGCTCCTCTACAAGGCATTGTTCTATTAAGCTATCCTTCCATCTGTCATTAAACTTGATGGGTTCTCTCACTATTGATATTATCGCGAGTTCTTGTTTTACCTGCGAGACATCGTCCCCTGTTGAGTGTTGTCATTTTTTCCCTCATGAACCTAGCCATACATATTATCCATTGCTCGCTCAACTCTGTGTTTTGTAGTCTCGACATTCGGAGCTCACTCTCCTTGGTCCCTACTCTTGATCTCACCAACGTGCTCCCCCTCTCACCCTATCAAGATCATGTTCACCATGTCTGGCCTCGTAACGACCGTTGTGTGGACTCGTGTCTTGTCGTACCTAGGCTTACAACCTCGACCCTATGTGTGAGAGGCATTTCACGTCATCAACCTCCGAGATAAACCCGTCCATCCATTGAAACCATCCTCTGCACCAACCGTTGAGCTATCCCCAACCTCCCTACCTCAAGCTCCTCCTGTGACACCTCCCTAACCTCAACTGACTCGCACGGCGAGTCAAACCTTGTCAGCTCACGAAGATAGGGCCAACTCATCCCTCCCTCCATTTGACTGGTCTAATATTTTTTTCCCTCCCATTTTTTAAAAAACAACTCTAACTCATTTATTTAATATAAAATATGTTATATGTTTATACCTTAGGTTATAAATTTGGCTTATATCTATTTAATATTAAAGCTAGGGTCCTTATCAAAGAAGGAAAGTATTTGTTTTAATCTAGTAATTCATATAAGGGCTACCTAGTTTTTGTAAATCAACCTTTTTAATTTTTAAATTATTTTTAATAATTAAATTAATTGGGCCAAATTATTCGAAAGATAGCTTTACTAGGTGTTTTTTGTCGTTGACCGTTTTTTTGGAAGTGTGTAGCGTTTTTGTGGTTTGTAGGCCCCTTATGGAGGTTATTAGGATTTTTTGAAGATATGGTGGCATTTTCAGAGGTCTTTTTACGTTTCGGGAGGTCCTTAGACTCTTTCAGAAGTCATTTTTGCTTGTAGTGCTCTTATTATTGTTTGCAGGATAGTGAGCACGTCCACCACAACTTTGTGGCAAGGGAGCCCCATATGCAACATGAGACACTTTTTCTCATGTTAAACTTTGTTTCACCCCTTTTTGTTTGCTTTCGGTCTTGTTTTGTGCTTGTTACATGTTGTTCTTGTCTTTTGATTGAAACTCGTTGTGGCCTCCACTCTTGCGTGATTTGTCACCTACTACAAAGTGAGTGGCCAAGTATTTCACATTGCATAAACACACCTTAATGTAACCAACACACTATTTATAAAGTGTCGCAAAACAGGGGGTTAATATTGTTTTGGGGTGTTATGATCACATGCAGACACATTCTTGACTGAGTCTAACATCTTGTAACCTTGTGTATGTCTTTCACCCTTCTTTTCTTATATTATGGACATATTTTCGGCTGAGTGCGACGTCCATTTGAGCAGGTTTTTCCTTGTGACTCTTCTGCACTTTTCTCTTTTTATGAATGCACCATGGAGGATGTTCTTTCTAGACTCGAGGTTTATAGGATTGTTTCACAACCTCTACCACTTATTCTTGGTAGAGAGAATTATGCATCATGGTGTTGAAGCATGGAATGTTACTTTACTCACAAAGTCCTTAATCCTTTTTTGTATAGACAAGTACTTGCACCCATTGATCCTGTATCATCTTGAAGACTGACTCAACACTTGTGATTAGGTTTGTGGTCACTTCTTGACACATGTTTCCAAGGCCTCTCCACCATCATGTGGCGCACACGGAGTGGCCTCGCATTATTTGGAGCATTCTCCAGTCCTTATTTAGATACCCTTCAAAGTTTTTTGTTTCTTCTTCTTCTTCTGATACAATTGTTTCCCCACCTACTTCATGTGATGATAGTTCTACCGACATAGATTTGCATGTTCATATTCATGATGATAAGAGGATTGTGTTTCTAGTTCTAATGATGAGAGTACTGATGAGGATATATCTCCTCCCTCTCTCGGCCACCTTTCAGATAATGTTGACACTCCTCTTTACCCATCAAACATCAGGGAGACAAGTTCCCAACCTCATACTTTCATTGCATCTACCTTCATTCCACAGTCAGTGTGTACGAGGCTTTTTTTACTCCTCTTACTTCTGTGTGTTGATGATACATACTTATCAGACATCACTCTTCTATTTTTTGAGCAACCTTTTTGGGACGAGTATCTATCAGACCTTAGATGTCTCTTTGCAGAGTCTACTTGTTTTGTAGTACAGGGAGTTATTCTTCCTTCTACAGAGCCTTCACTCATTCATACTGCTGAGGAGTCCTTCATCTCCTTTTTAATGAGTATCCCTTGTGATTTTTGTCACTTCCAGTATTTCGAAGACCATTCTTGATCTTCCTTTACTTGTAGATATTATTTATACCATTGCGGGGGTTATTGTGCCTTCACTCCATATGGGCATTCTTTTAGAAAATGATCCATATCCCTACTCTAATATTTCTACTTCTGTGGCATTTCCTCCAATTCTCGTGCACATGTTTGTTAAACCTATGTCACATTTAAGTGGACCAACTTCAAATTTCTTCAAATTTTTGGATTTGGTTTCCTTCATAGAGTGGGCAGATTTTTAGTACACCATTTATGTTCTTCTTAAGGGCAGAAAAATTGTTCGATGTAGATGGACCTTCTTCAGTCTACATTTGGAAGACCACATCATCGAATCTCTTCTCAGAGACTTCATAGAGTTGCAAACTTTGTATCAGGTTGCAGACTTCTTTACTGAACCTTTCGTTGAAGCCAAGTATCCTTACTCGTGCTCTTCATCATGGGTGAGGTCCATTATGGCTTCACATTTTTTTAGTTCCTTTCTAGTCTCCTTATTCTTCTAAAAATATTGTAGTTTATCCATGGGTACCTCATTAGCAATCCTTTAGTTGTCGGGACCCATATGGTGCATCTTTCTTAGGTTGTTTAGGGGAGTCTTTTATCTCTTATAAGTGGAAATTTTTCCCAATAGGTTTTCTTCCATTACTTGAGATCCTTATTATACATGGGTACCTCATCAGGTGTAGTTGTCGGGACCCATTTCTCTTTCTGGCTTGCCTTTCCTCATCCTAAGTTAAGATGAAGGGGGGTGTTGGTGTGAGGGATTTCATTTTCCTCTTTTTAGGTTATCCCCTCATACATGTTAAGTCATTTACCTTAGGTGAGGTCATAGGTCTTATGCTATGTACCTTGGGGTATGCTAATATAATATATATGGGTTGATGGAGATGCCGACATGTGGCACACATCCCCTTAGTTATATGTATGGGTTCACATGGGATATAATATTATAATGTATATGGGTTGATGGAGATGCCGACATGTGGCACACATCCCCTTAGTTAGTTATATGGGCTCACATAGGAATTAATTATATTGGGTAATGGGTCGGCCTACATTGGGATTAGGTGTTACCCACCCTATTTAAAGGATGTGAGTATCATTATGAGCGGGTGAGGTATGTATGAGTTGAGTCTTCTACTTGGTAGAGGTATCTTGGAGGTGCCCCCCCCCTTGAAGTGGATTCCCATCTTGGGAGATTGTGGAGTTACTCCTTAAGGAGCATTATATGGTGTTACCCTACCTTAAGGGTATTATTCTACATATATTGATATTAGGGCACCTTGGCCCCACATATATCTGGTGTTGTGTTATCTTCTGTAATTTATAGATTTATTGTATGCAAGGTTCTTATCCCCTAATTTTTGCCGAAATCGCTACTCTGATACCACTTGTAAGGATATTACTTATATAAATAAGAACATATACAGTAGAATAACATGAGAGAACACCAAAATATAGATAAATGATGACAATATGCTCATATAATAGCCTTGCCACTTTGAGGGGGCAACCTCCAATACCACTTCGAGGGGGTAACCTCCAAACCATACAATAACACTCCAATACTCAATATGATGATTAACTTCAACCTTCTAACCCCTATATATACCATTTTAACCTATGGCCAATACTGAGGCCGACCTCCTAAGCACAATAAATCATAAATGAATGATATAATAAGATAAGGGGATGTGTGCCACATGTCGGCATCTCCATCAATACATATACATCATAATATCCTTTCCCTAGGTGCATAGCATTCCTTCCCTCCTTGACATGTTTCATCCCTGAAACATAAGAAGAAACCATGTTTGTGCCATGATCGATCATCCATCCATATGTGATCCTGGTAGATGATACATATCTGAACTAATATCCATATTCTGTTGCGCTACTCTAATTCCATTCATGACCATGGTTTATCATCCTTTGATTCCATGCATAACCAACATAAGGATTCAATGCATAACCATAATAAGGATTCCATGTATAACCATAATAAGGATTCCATGCTTCATAATTGTTGCTCCATTGATCCCCTGTATAAATAAAGTGATTATTCCTCCAATTACCTCTATATCTATATTGGTTGGAAATGTGATGTGCCCTGGGATATCTCCATGATTTTTTTCTCTCATGTTGACGTGGATTTCCATATGTTGCAATTGTAGTATCCTCAACCTTATTAACTTGTTTTTGAACTTTCTTTTCTTCTTCCACCTTTGCATTTGATATTTTATTTTTCTCTTGAGTAGATGAATCATCATTTCCTTCTTTTTCTTCATGTTCCTCTTTTGAATCATCCTTATTCCCTTCTTCTCCATATTCTAAGTCATCCTCATGCTCTATATTGACTTTTCTTTGATTTCCATTAAGCCTGATATCATGTAAAGTGACCTTCTTCTTTTTGTACCAAATCTTCATAAACTTATTTTTCATATTAATATTAATTGTCCCCAATGTCTCTAACTAAGGATACCCAAGAACAATATCCAAACCATCCATATATAAGGCAAAAAAATATGAATGTAAAGTATATTTGTCCATAGTAAGTTTTAAATCTTCAAAAACTTGAATTTTCTTACCATTCACTTGAGCTTCTTTGATATTACTTTCTTGAATATGTAGATGTTGAGCCATATCCTTGTTGATGAAGTTATACTTGTTGTTAGGGTTTATGGAAACAATTATCTTATTCCTTTGAATGCATCCATGAAACTGAAATATGGTATCTTCCTTCTTGGGAGCTATAATATCTTCTTCTGCATCAATATCTTGTTTTTCTTCCTCTTCTTCATAGTCTTCTTCAACTTCTTTTGTGTTTGATTCTTCAATATATGCTGCACCATCATCTTCCCTTGAATATTCTTCACCTTCCTCTTCATCTTCTTTCTCTCTTGATTCTTCAATATATTCTTCCCCATCATCTTCCTTTGACTCTTCTTCCTCTTTGTGGTCCCATCTATCCATAAAAAGTTGTTCCATTTCCTCCCAAGACCAATCCTTCCTGTCATTTTTTAACTTAGAAAACCAAATCCATACAGGACCACCAAGATAATGTGAAAACCTATTCCTTGTCATGAAAAATGAGAAATATATATTCTTAAATTTTATCCACCATTCTTTAGCATCCATCTCACCATTTCCATAAAAAAAATTTATCCCCGTGATCATGATTAGGGTTTAGGAATTCTAAAAATATTTCAGTAGATGGATAAAAACACAAAGAACAAACCCTAACGGAAATTTCAAGGGCTTTCCGAAAATATAAATTTTGCTAAAAAATACCACAATTTGCTTCTTGAAAAGCAAATTTATGAAAAAACCTAAAACACCAATAACATCTGCAAAAAACAATCCAATGGAGCTGAAATTTTCAGATATTCTGACTTAGAGTGTTTCCAAATTATGATGTAAAAATTGGGAAAAAAAATCGATATCCTCTTCAAGATATACTTGAAACAAAAAATTAGGGTTTTTGCCCTAATTTTGGCCAAAATCGCTGCTCTGATACCACTTGTAAGGATATTACTTGTATAAATCAGAACATATACAGTAGAATAACATGAGAGAACACCAAAATATAGATAAATGATGACAATATGCTCATATAATAGCCTTGCCACTTCGAGGGGGCAACCTCCAATACCACTTCAAGGGGGGTAACCTCCAAACCATACAATAACACTCCAATACTCAATATGATGATTAACTACAACCTTCTAACCCCTATATAATAACACTCCAATACTCAATATGAGGCCGACCTCCTAAGCATAATAAATCATAAATGAATGATATAATAAGATAAGGGGATGTGTGCCACATGTTGGCATCACCATCAATACATATACATCATAACATCCTTTCCCTGAGGTGCATAGCATCTTAGGTGTCACTAATGACAAATTCCATGAGATAACATGTGAACGAGGCATCCAATGTGCAAGTTCGTACAAGAGTTACATTCCACATGTGGATTGTAAAAGTCATTTCTTTTCCTCGTGGACCCGGAATGACAAATCTTGCATATGGGAGAAACTAAAAGTTCCTATGTTAGGAACATCTTTGCATCTTGGATCTACGTGGATCAGTATCACCTTTTTCCTGCAACATAAAAAAAAAAGTGAATAATTGCTCTCAACCTCAATTTTTGAAGCTATGAACTCACAACCTAGGGAAACAAAATACTCCTTGCAAGTAATTTGACTGTGATCCTCATAGCATCAGAATCTATCAACCCCCAATTTTGCAAGTTGAATGAGATCTCCCATGTACATCCTAAGTGTTTTTCTATAATTAGACGAGGTAGGTTTGAAGATAGAATTTTCATTTAATTCCTGTGACTAGGAGGGTCCTCATTGAGGATTAATTCACCAATGTCCTAACATATTTGGTATCTTCATGGGAAGACTACCCCACAAAAAGAGCATGAAAGGTTAGACTTATGTACCATTGGAAGTTTTGAAGACTGAACCAAATGGGTTTAGAGTTGTATTAGTTTGGGGTAGTTTAGAATCATCTTTGAGATGGCCAGAAGGGGTGGATTTGGCAATTTTACCCTTTCTTGGTTTTCCCTTTCCGCTTAGCATTTCCAACTCCATATGCCATTTTTTTAGGTGGAAGACTCAGAGATGAGTATCCAACCATGGATTAAAAGGTTCCCAGTAAGTCTTTCACAAAATATTGTCTGTTTTCAGGCTATCATGAATGTGTCACCTAACCACTATCCGTGCTAGAGAAAAAGGTAGAAGAAATATATTTGAAATTGTGTTCTGGGACAACATGGATAGAATCAAGTAAACACACTCTTCATATGATAATATGAGATCTTCCACTCCCCTTGGGAATTGTCGGCCACAAAATCTTGAGGCTTGGTAAGATAGTCTATGAAAGTTGGAAAATCTTTAGGATTTAGATGATTTGATCCAATGTGTCAAGTACATGGATCTAGATATAATGGAGCATTACAACATAAATCCTCCAATTTCTCATGATGGTACTTGGGCGTGAGAGCTCATATTTTTATGAAACAAAAGACTGACATCTTGGGATAAGTGGACTATCAATGCCCATTTTTCATCAAGCTAGTTTGATGGTACTAAAACCTTGAGCATATTCTCTACTGAACATGGTTGTAAGAAGGAAATGATAAATCCCAGTAATCCTTTCCACTTTCAATTATTATTCATGAGCATTATTCTTTTTCCATAGGTGTCTGATTAAAGTCAGGTTGTTGTTAATGAAGAAATGATCAAATGCAAAATAGAAGAGAAAGACGTCATCCTTATGAAATCCACCAAAAGAAATGGGGGCATTCTAACCAAGTTTTGCAACAAGATCAAAGCATAAGCAACAAGTCCCCCCCCTAGATTTGGTTCACTTCATGCATAATGAGTGTGTGTCATAATAATTTCACATGCTTATAATCATAGGCCAATTGTCAAAATAAATACTTGTAATTGAAAAGCATGAAAAAAGCCTTTCGTGTGAAATAAGGAGGACTGAAAACCAAGTTACCTTGATTGATTGAAGATACAAGATTTTCAATCCATTGATGCTTCTACTATTTAGGATAGTTGCCAAAAAGCTAGAATAAAATGCTATTGCCTTCACCATATAAATAAAATGAAAAGGGTTTGGAGTTCTATAACATATTAATAGGAATCACAAGCTTTAAGCCGGGGTAGTAACTCACCATATGGACCAAGGGATAGGGGTTTATAGGGGTGAGCAACTTACTATTCTGCATTGCCAAAAATAGCCATCATATGAAATTTCCCAAAAATGGTTAGAATCTACATGTTCGCGACTTGTCCTGGTCTCTGCAAAAAAGGATTTCTAGATCCATCCTTTCAAAAAAGGTCTTCACTATTGCACGTTATTTAATTACATACACCGTACCAGGAAAAACCCAGTGTGAAGATCTAAGAAACCCAGGAATAACTTATTCGAAAAATAATTATAATTTCGTTCCTCACTGGCATGTTTTGGATGGTGTGAATGATATATTTTTTAAGAGATATTGCAAAACTTTCCTTACCGTTATTATAAAAAATCAAATTGTTGTATCTTATTGCCATAAGAGTTTAGTTCTACTATCTCTGGGGTTTGTGTAATTTTCCTTTGTTTTCAAGTAGAGATTAGAAAGGGACATTACACAATGTCAGTATAAACTAGGTACTTTATGGTGAATATACACCATTTTATGTCGACTAGCCCCTAATTACAAATTTGACAGATTTTATTTTCATAATATTCTTTAGGTGTTGTCTACAAAGTTGCTTACAAGTAAGCTAAGATGAGCTAATCCTTAGTCATACCATGTTACATTTTCACCTTCCAATTGATTTTTGTTCCTATGCAGGTTTTTTTGGTATTGACCATATACGAGTGATTTAACAAATATTGAATTAAGTTAAACCCTAGAGGCTATTTCAGAGTCACATGTAATAGATAAAACATGGGCCTTATATAAGCAAATAATATGATGCCAAATAATAAGCAAATGACAAATTAAAACTCTAAGTGCAAAAGTGAAGAAAGAATAGACTTAGTTGATTTGTAATAAATCCCGAAGTGTGTGGAGTTGGAAAATGGGTGAAACAAGAGAGCAGACTCTCATCGCCGTGCTCAGATAAATTATACGATTGCCCTGAATAGGCAAGAAATACGGCGTCTGGGATGGTACCGGGGTGCCTAGGGGTCAGAGACCCTATCTAAAGGTGCTTGTGACTGCTTAAAATATCATAAACTAGTTTTCGATGTGTCGCATCAATATAGCTTTCGATCACTTGTATGTCACTGAAAGATCGTCGAGTTCACATGTAACCTACAAAATAAAAGACCTTCTGCAAAACTCCAAAACACATCAAATATTAAAAAGAAAAATATGTAAATAGGGAGTCAGATTGACCCTAGTGGTCACCTGATTGAGTGAACTTACAATCCGAGTTTGCGCTACATTTCAGACTCCATGTAGTTCTATGTGTGTGTGTAGAATCGTGCCCTAGGAGGATCTTATGCAAGATGCACTAGATAGCAAGACATAGCTAGATGTAACAATGTAAATAGATGTGTGCATGGAAAATGAACTTCCCCTCTTATGAAGTGTATGCAAAAAAACACAGTCCCTTGTCCCTTGAATGATAGCTACATGGATGCTTTGATGCTCTTAGAATTCCTTTGGATGCAACCTTAGGTGATGATAGTAGATGCTTAGAGCTTGGTCCTTTATTTTAATCACATAACATTGTATTTATATGATTCCATTATTTCAATTTCATAATTAACCACTAAAAGGCCGACCCATAAGAAAACAAGAATCCCAAAAGATAAAAGAGGACCAACAAGGGAAATCATGATACAAAGAGGTCAAGGGCGCCTAGAGGGTACGGGGGCGCATGGGCGTTGATGTCCTGGCTGGGCGCTGGTATCCAAAGTCAAGAAAGGTGGACTAACGAAAGTCAGACTAGGAAATAGGGTGTGCAAGGCCAAAAAGAAAATAAGAAAGAAAGCAAAGAGGCCAAATCTATTGGTCAGTTAACACTTTCCTCGCTTATGAATCATATGAATGCAATTATGTGATTAGGACCTAGAAATGTACCCAAGTGCGTGATTTATTGTCTACATTTGCCCCCACTTTATGTTGTTGAGTGAATGCTCAATAACATAAAGTAGATAAGAGACGTGTACTTGATGACCATGTAGATTGATTGGTGAAATCATGTCAAGGAGACAAGAAAAAGTGTTAAGTGATAACAAATGAAGTGTGAAAGCTAAGGAAGAGGAAGTGATTCTAGGGGTGAAAGCGTACATGTTATGTCGCATTGTACCTATTGTCGTTACCACTTGATGTGTTCGATGATGTGATTGTTACTTCTCATAAGAATGGACCTACAAAAGGAAGAGCAAAAAGAGTAGTCAAATATGTGTCTATGAAAAATTTGATCCAAATATGTAAAAAGTGTGTAAAAATGTGAAAAATTAGTAAAAGGAATATGTGCACCTGATTCGTGACGAATGAAAAAGATAGAAAGTGTCTTGGACTACTATAGAAGGTCAAGTGTTTCGGGTGATCTCATGCCAAGAGTGAGTTTCTGGGGCAATCTCACGCCATAGCAGAAGAAGTGTTGGGGAGAAAGGTGTAGTGTTATTCTCCATCCCTGATTGGTTCTTGAACTTTATACACCGTTACAGATAGTGTGATCCTGCTTTGTTCTAATTCGAGTCATTTTAATCCAATTCAATCTAACACAAATGGAAAAAAGGAGATAAAATGCATTCTAATTGTAGGGGGGTTGTGCCTGTTCTATGAAAACTGTTGTGTAAATTGCTGTAAACTGTGTCAATCTGAGAAAACCATTGTAACTCCCCCTAGTCATAGGCACTTAAGAAGGCTCAGGAATGCCCAGATGCTCATGTCTGTATCTGGGCGCTGGCGTTTATGCTTTGCTAAGGACCCAAGCCAAAATTTGGTTTATGTGACTGAAGACTGTGTTGTTCCAGTATTGTGTAGGTCTGAATTGTGATTGTGTACTGCTGAATGGGGTGACTAATTCAGCAAGCAAGACAAATAAACTATGAAAAGTGGCTGGAAGCAAGACAAATGAGCATATTGAAGACAATGTGTAATCTAGCAAGCAAGAAGACAATGTAGATTGCGAAAAGTGAGTTGCAAACATGGGACATTGCTCACAATGTTGCAAGACAATTGGGGCCGAAGCAACCAAAATCATACAAGTAATGAACAAACAAGACATAGGGCATAGCCCACAAACAATGGAAAACACTAACAAGTAAAGTGTCAAACAACCATAGTGGAAAATAGTTCCTACAAAGCAAATTTTGCACATGAAACACTCGCTAGTATGTTATAGAGATAATAAGTATGTCAAGATGTGTATATATCGATATAGTAGTGTGATAGTAAAAATAAGAAGTAGTATAAATCGAAACAATAGCACTTGTAGTGTGTACGAAAGTAGATGCCACCAGGAGCCTCAATGGGACTGGTAAGAGGGACAATGCCAAACATTCATACTATCTATAAAGATCTGTGTAAAGGCCGCATTCATAACTAGAAGGTAAGTGAAAGTGTATGTATATATAGAAAATATAATGACATACGAAATAATTGACTAGCACAATAAGCAAGGTGTACATGCGAGTATAAGCAAGTAAGAACAATGTACAACCAAGTTATGTAATATGATGTGAGTGTGAATGGAATGAAATGCAAAGTGAATGTGATAGAAGCAACGTGCCCCCTAAGTGGATGTGTATGAATGTGCATGAGATGAGGTTCATTTATAAATGCCCCCTCAGTAGTCAAGAATGAACCATAGAACAAAAGTGTGTCATCGGGAAATGGTTTGAACATATGCTCTTGAAAGATATCATTAATGAAGTATAGAGCATGAAGAGTGCAAATGTGAGGATGTGATGCTAGAAAGATGTATTGTAAAGCGTCGAGTGTGAAATGTGTAGTGTCTACGGTTCATGTATGCAGTATGCCCTCAATAGTCAAGTGTGAGCCGTAGCACAAGAGTGTGTCATCGAGTAGTGATCATGATACAAGGTGTGTGTATCAATTTGTGGATGATGAATGAGAAAGACTAGATGTGAAACATGATATAAAATAGCATAAATGTGATACACTTGATAGTACTAAAAGGGGAGAGAGACTAAGCATGATGCCCCAAAGTGTGTGATGTGAAAAAAAAAATCAAGTAATATCATCTAAAAGATCATCATTATCATGGTCAAAGTTGAATGGAGAAGCATCAGAGACTTGGTAAGAAATATTATTCAGTTGATCATATAAAGATCCATTGCGGTGTAAGTTGTACATGTTCATGGTTTATTCTTCATCAGTGAAAGGTGGTAGCGGACATCCATGTGCTTACTAACGAGTAATATTTTGTGAATAACCAAGAAATGAATCATTGCAAATGAAAACACAACCAAACAAAATGGGAAATGATATATCGATGTGATTAGAATCCAAAGTGCCCCCAATGTAGTCAAGACAAGACTTCCTAAGTGTGAGTGGAAAAGTGCATGTAAGAAAGATTGAGGGATGGAATACACGAAGACCATAAGCAATAATGATGTGAACATATCCATGACAAAGATGAGAAGAATGAGGCGGAGGGATGATACAATCCAATGTGAATTGTAACCGAGCCAAACCATCACATGTGCAAATAGTAACAAAGCAAGTAGGATCAAATGGAACATGTGTCCAATAAGTGTTATTCATGAGAAGAGTCCATATAAAAGGAAGAAGTGTCGATGTTGGTTGCTCATGATAAAATGAGGGAGGTTGAACAATGTCTAATGCATGAAAAAACCCTTGATAAAGTACCATAGCATTATTATTATGATGGGGTGAGTATGATGAGAATGGGATGGTGTCTAATGCACAAAAAGTTCCTTAGAGTGGAGGTAAGTTTTTAGGATAGTTTGTGGGTTAAAGATCAACAATAGGATGCATAGTAGTGGAAGTGGGAATAGGTAATGCAATGGTCGGATCAAGGTGGCAATATTGAAATGGGTTATGATTAACGAGAATTGTATATTCAAAGCCCTCATGTAAGAATTTAACGCACTAGTGAATTGTAGAAGGAATTTCTTACATTATGTGAAGCCATGGTCTACCAAGTAAGCAATTATAATGAACTGGGACATCAATAACAAAGAATACTGTAAGAACCATTTTTGGCCCAACGGTGATAGGAAAAGTAATATTCCCTATGCATGGACGTGTAGAAGAATCATATGCTTGAAGAGAAATGGATGGTGGGTTAAGATAAGATTTGGAAAGGTAAATATTATGAATGAATGATAAAGTGCAAAGATTGAGCTCGGATCCATTATTGACTAGAGTTTGCTTGATACCCATGTTATTGATGCATATTTGTATGTATAGAGGAGGATCATTGTCATAAACAGAAAGATTGACAACTATATCATATGGAAAAGTAATTTGTTGAGAAAATGCATCTACGAATGTCTGATATACTATGTCTGGATGAAGAAGGAATGCAAGTATTATCAAAGAGAGTAATGATTTTAGCGCGACAATCAAGATTGGCTAGCAAGAAATCATGAATAGAGACATCCATGATGAGAGGATACTAGGAAAATGAAATAAGTGATGAAATGAAGACCCAAGAGTGTTTGAATGAGACAAATTCACCAAATGACTTAACAAATATTGAATTAACTTAAATCCCATAGGCTATTTCAGAGTCACATGCAATAGATAAAACAATAAAAAATAGATATGATGCAAGTAATAACCAAATGAAAAATTAAAACCCCAAGTATAATAGGGAAGAAAGAAGACTTAGTTGATTCACAATAAATCACGAAGTGTGCGGAGTTGGAAAACTAGTGAAACAAGAGTGCATATTGTTATCACCATTCTCAAAAAATTGTGCGATTGTTGGAATAGGTTGGACCAGGTCGTCTGGGATGGTACTGAGGTGCTTGGCACTACAGAACCTAATTGGATGCCTGTGACTGCTCAAAATCTTAGAAATTGGTTTTCGATGTGTAGCTAGAGGATCGTCGAGTTCAATTGTAACTTGCAAAACAAAAGACCTCTTGTAAAACCCCAAAACACATCAAATATTAAAAAGAAAAAGATGCAAATGGGAGGTCAGACTGACCCCTTCGGTCACCCGACTGAGTGAACTTATGATCTGGGCGTTGCACTACATTTCAGACTCCATGTAGTTTAATTGTGTGTGTAGAATCGTGCCCTAGGAGGCTCTTGTGCAAGATGCACTACATAGCGAGTAATAACTAAATGTAGCCATGTAAATAGATGTGTGCATGGAAAAATGAACTTCCCCTCCTATGAAGTGTATACAGAAATGTAGTTCATTGTCCCTTGAATGATAGCTAGATGGACGCTTTAATGCTCTTAGAATGCCTTTGGATGGAACCTTAGGTGATGATAGTAGATGCTTAGAGCTTGGTCATTTATTTTGATCACATATCATTGTATTTATATGATTCCCTTATTTGAATTTCGTAATTAACCACTAAAAGGTTGACCCATAAGAAAACAAGATGCCCAAAAGATAAAAGAGGCCTAAAGAGGGCGAGCAAGATACAAAGAAGTTAGGGGCGCCCAGAGGGGATAGGGGCGTTTGGGCACTGGCATCCTAGTTGGGTGTTGGTGTCCAGAGCCAAGAAAGGTGGAGTGATGAAATTCAGATTGGATAATAGGATGTGCAAGGCCAAAGAGAGAGTAAGAAAGAAAGTAAAGAGGCCAAAGATAGCGGTCAATTAGTACTTTTCTCACTTAAGAATCATATGAATGCGAATTTGTGATTAGGACCTAAAAATGTATCCAAGTGCGTGATTTAATATCGACAACGAGATAAAATTATTTGACATAGTGTTATTGCTCTCACTAAAGCTACTTTGTCTATGAGGTCACCTGAATTTTTCTCTTGTGCTTTTTTATTTCCTCATTAGTGTTTGGACATTCTTGCATGCTAATGGTCCATTTACCCATCCACTTATTTGGTTTCATCCATGTTTTATTCCACTTTCTTACCTCTTCATTCACTACCATTATGAGCCAATGGCAAGTCTACATGTTTCATGCCTTCTTTAAATAACTTCGTATTCATAAATGGTGCCCCCAACAAAAGATCAAATATTTTAGCTAATAAAATCCAATATGGAATTGATGTTTTGATTTTGAGGCTACTCGCAATTAAGTGTTTTCGTTCTCGCTATTTGTCTCTATTTCAATTTGATGTATTATTTCCACTAATTTCACATTCGTATAATGTTACTAGCATGAAAGATGACCCGAGCAAGGTGCTAATGGGTTTCCAATCCAATACATCCATCTTTTTTGTAGTGGTTATAAATCCTTCCATCCCATTATATTGTTTTTCCCTATAAGTCTCTCAGTTAATCTTGACATGGAAATCACGACCAAATCACTTATATTCTTCGAACACCTCCAAAGGGATTCCTTCAAAATGGAAGTTTATTTTCTTCATTATTCTCCATAATGAAAATATCATTACCCTTGGTTTTGTTAGTATTTACTTGCATCCTAACCTATTGACAATTTTTTTGGGGGACTATACACATTATTCCAAGTGCACTTGACTTCCCAAGGTCATGTGGAGACAATCGAAATATGAGAGATGAAGTGGGAATGGGATGGGTATATATGGTATAGATAAGATATGTGATTATGGCAATCGTTCGAGGGACTAAGATAAAGTGAAATGCAAATGATCAATTTGTAAGTTATTAAATTGCTTGTTAAGGGCAATAAACACTCGTCTAACCTCTAAAGGGGTGATATTGTAGTTGAAGATGATATATGTCCGCAGTTCTCGGTTAATGTCAATGAGACAAAGGATGCCTCGACCCGGTTTTTGGACTAGAGGGAATTTCTCGTTCGCCTCCAAATATTCCTCTCTAGAGAGGGTAATGAAAAAGCGAGGACAAATGTTTTAAGAAAAAATACGGATTTTTTCACTTAACCCAATTTGTTTGGTCAGCCTAGTGTTGTTCAACTATAGTCAATTGCTCGTTTAGAGCGTCAAACTGATTGATTATTTGAGGTGGCAAATGGGTTGACCTAAAAACTAAATTCGTGTAGATCCAAGTCTATGTCTCCTTGGTATCAGTCAATGTCTTACGGGTGGATGATTGGTTCAAACATCCTTCTACGAGGTTTAGGTGGGCCTAGAAGGGTTAAATGGGACACCAACTCGTGAGCAAGGTGAAAGAAATCAAACAATTGGTAAAAAATATGGGCCAAGGACCAAGGACATGCAGTCTAACCGGTAAGGAATGGGGGTGTTGCATTCTTTTTAACTTCTAAACTATTTTAAATTCATGATTGTAAATAAGCAATGTAAACGAGCTTAAATTAAATAAAATTTGAAATACCTTTTAATTAATTAAACTATGCTCACTAATACTTAAATAAATTAAAATGCATCAACTACACCAATTCTTTTTATTTTATTTTTGACGAGGCTTTTCAAAATAAAATAAAAATATCAAACAATCTAAATTCCCAATGTCTTTTTATATTTTCCAAGATTAAATAAAATAAAATAAATAAAACAATTCTACAGACACATGGAAATAATTAAAACTAAAACAATTACTTCTAATAAAATAAATCAAACATGGAATAGTCGGATGCAACTATTCTTTTGTTGCAGGGTTGTATAACAAAGTTATTCCAAAATAATGTATTTAAAGCTTATTAATCTAAACAAAATGGATTTCTTATGTCAAGACTTTTGCCTCACGTTATCTAGAGAGGGAAAAATCTTCTCAAAAGTAATTTTTTTATTTAGCATAAAAATTCCCCTGACATAGTAGATTTAAATCACACAGAAGAATAAAAATGAAGAAACAAAAGATTTCTTAGCACTATTTCTTCTTCCAACCTCTTTCTCGTACAGATCCACATGGATAAGCAGGGAAGAGGATATCAACAAAAGATTTATGCAAAAAATGTTTTAATGATAATACAACACAGAGAATGAATCTGGGAAGTGATGAAATCTTCCACTTCTTCTAATCTTAACAAATGACTTCTTCTAATTACATTAAACAAAAATATGCAAAGATTTAAAAGAATTCAATTACAACCCCAACTTGGTTATTATTGTCCTATGATAGTTTCCCAATTGTGAATTGAATTTATTATCTCCTCAAATTTGTGTCCTTTTCTAGAGTTGATGTCCAATTGATCATGGGATGTGTAGATGTTGATTGGTAATAAAGAAAAGTAAGAACTTGGTTATGGCTGGCATGGTGGAAGAAATGGATGAGAGCATATAGGAGGAAATAACAGAGAAAAGAACTGGTCATCTGTGTGGTCCCTCTAAATTTTAGAAACATAGCACTTCACCAAAAATGTAAAATATTCAACCCATCATACGGGTAAAAACTTGGCTTTTATAAAATGTTGGGAAAGAAGAAATCAATCTACAAGTGTCGAACATGAAGTGACAAATTATCCAAAGGAGAGGTGATCCACTTTCTAAACTTAGTAAATGAAGAATATGAATCCTATCGAATTATTCTAAAAGGATCAATACGAAACCTGGTACACACTGAACAAGGTTGCACTTCTAATGGTGTTGTGAACACTCCATGTAGTAAGCAAGAGATCAAATCACAAAATGAGAATCAAGTACAGAAAGACATCGGCGTGTCTGGTATGCTCATAGATTAGGAAAAGAGGTACATATAGGAGTGTTGTGTAACCCTTGTGCATGCCACATGTACACAACCCTAACTAACCCTATTGACCTATTTTCTCTAAGTGAGATGACTAACCATCTATGGTGGACAAGTTTTCGAATGACGAAAAAACAAGTCATATACACTAACACTACCTTTAATTGAAGTTTAGGTAGAGGTCATGGAAAGTCAGAACCAAAAGAGAACTCCCTTAGACAACTAAAAAGGATGTGTCAATGGGACCCGACTACAAAGGATGATAAGGTACCCATGTACAAATAACATCTCTTTGGAAAATAAGAAGAGGAGAAGAATGAGTTTCGACAACTAGGCCTGATGAGGTACCCATATATATTAAGGATCTCAAGTAATGGAGAAAAACCTGATGGAAAAACATCCACTTATAAGAGATAAAAGACACCCTAAACAACCTAAAAAGACGCATCAAATGAGTCCCAATAACTAAAGGCCTAGGAGGTACTCATGTACAAAATGTAATCTTTTTAGAAGAAGAAAAGAGATGAAGAAATGCTATCCAACCTCCCAAGACGAAGAATGCGTCAAAGACCACAGAGTATCAAGTGAAGAAGAAGATCCCCGACATGACAAGGTGTGGTTCCTATCTAAGGAACGATGCTCCATATGTGAGGTGGAAGTGTTTCGCCCATAAGTTGCATATGTATGAGCAAAACAAATAGGGTAAGGGTGAGGAGGAATACTTGTGAATGAAGGTGGAAGGTAGAGTGCACGTGTTCTAACTTCTCGATCTAGTGCTGATTGCGAGAACTTCCTTTTTGCTAGGAGGAACTACCTGAAATGCAGAACAAGACCACAAGAATAATATCAAATAATATATGTCAGTGGACTACCTAGCATATGCTAGATCCAGGAAGTGTGATACTTCCTAGATGGTTGTTAATCCATTGTTTAAAACAACTTGATGTAAGAAATAATTTCAACCAATAATATTCTATTGTAGTTGATATGATTTAGGTGTCTCATTCAAGTACAATAAGTCAATCTAATCTAACAGGCTAGGTTATGATCAGATCTGGAAGTTAGACAGGTGAGTAATATGGTTGGGATAGGTCAGGGTCAAGTTTTGAGTGGTTTGGATTATTCGGGTGAATGTTATGACGTTGTTGTTATATGCAAATTTACCAGATACAGAGACCGATGTCGGTCTGGTCTGACCGATATCGGTTGAGAGGAAACTGACAATGGTTTAGGTTAACCGACATCGGTAGGGTCGAGCTGATAGAGACTCAATAAGGTTTGGTTTTGATGATTCTCTGTGATTGCACAGAGAATAAATAGAGAATGGTGAGGTTGATAATATTGTTGGGAATACTCAGAGATGTTTGGAGTCGGATATGAAAGGCTAAGAGGTTGTAGGTGGTTAGGTGGAGGGATTAACAAGAAGGTGAGAGGTGATGAGATGCAAAGGAGACTAGGACTCCCAAACAGAGATAAAGAAACTAATTTAAGTATGGAAAGATGTAGATTCAAAGGTACTTAATTATACTTATAGACCTAGTGGTTGGATGGAGGTGATGGTTGATCCATGACATTGGTGGTCAGTGTCACGACTGTGCTTCCCGGAACGTTACCGTAGATGCTTGTCCTTCAGATTAATGCTTGGTGCTGGTTCAAGATGTTTGGATGTCCAAGAGTGATTTGGTGCGTGCTTGCATGCATATCTCTCTTCTCTAAAAATTGAAATAATTCTTCCAACCTCTTTGAACAAGGTTACCAAAATGAATATATGGTAACCGATGATGGTTTAGGGTGACCGTCGTCGATTTCGGGTTGACCAGCATTGGTTAAGGCGGGATATCCTAGGTTGCAAAAAATAGTAGATCTTGGCTATTCTTTGGCCAGTTCTGTCCGTTGTTGCGGATCCAAAATGGCATTTTCCATGTAAGTAAGTTTGCATGCAGTTAGAGGAAGAATATGCATCTAGTGTTAGGGTTAGACTAAGTCTTAATTAGTTATGGTAAGTGGAGATTGAGTCCTAGTTAAAAGGAAACATGCTAAGAATGGTCTATGATGAGGTGTATAGGTGATGTGGTGGGGTGAGGTGTCTAGGTGAGGTGGAAATTAATTTAATTATGGTATTTATTAATGAATATTGTCAGAATGGGCATTAATTTAATTGTAGGTAATTAAATTAATATACATGTGGGGTAAAGGGGGAGTGTGACCCAAATTTGGTGTCTACAGGAAGTGCCAACTACTCCATGAAGGGATGATGAATCTAAAGTAACAACGAAGAAGGAAGGTGGAATATCCTGTAATTGTATAGAGGAGTGTCTAATGTCTGATGAGTCCTAAATCAAAGTACCTGCTCCTTGAAAAGTTTGTAGAGGACTAGAAGTAGGTGGATTAAGAAATAACTCCTCAAGATGTGGTAGATGGTAAGTGGATGGTGGAGGTGGCTCCCCATCACTATGACAATCAACCAAGCTAGAAGATAAGTCATTATAAAAAATGAGCTCAGAAATATCATCAAGTCAAGGTGAATCCGATGAAAAATCAAAAGGAGGAATGAAGTGAGAAAAAGAGTAGAGTCGAGTGTGATGATAAACTATATCAACTCCAACAATACTATCACTATGAAGCTCTCTAACATAAACATAATCCATAGTGAACTCAACCTGCATGCCCTGACTGAGGTGAGTGATTTGATACATTGAAGGGAGATTAGTTGAAAGTGAAGGAACACCAAGCATATTAGTGAAAGTTCCACCATTCACTTCAACAACCCCTCTCTCAAAAACCGGTGTAGAAGTGTCATCACCAATCCAAATAAAAGACATGTCACATTGTTCTAATGAAGAAAAATCAATATTAGATGAGTCCATATGATGAGATGCACCCGAATTAATCACCTATTGGGGTTAGCACACCGATTATACAAATAATTTATTCGATCTAAGCATACATGCAAATACAAGTGGATATTCTACCAAAAGAAATATATAAAACAAGAGATATAAATCAACACCAGATTTAACGTGGTTCACCCAATGTGGGCTACATCCACCAAGAAACAAGCCAATCTATTATCCAAAGCTTTCACAAAACATACAATGAAGACTTACAATCTTCCACACCTCTCAGATGTACAATACTTTCTTTCGCTCAAGATTTTACTTCTCAAAGAATTCTCTCTCTCACAATTATTCTCACAATATTCATCAACTTTTGAAAGTTCTTAATTCTTACTTCTAAACCCTAGCTTTCATGCTTATATAGGCGTATACAAACTTAGGGCTCTTAGCCATGCAATTACAATCAATAGATCTGCTTTAATACTAAAAATAAATCTAATTCCCGAGAGTTAAATAAAACACTCTTGCACAGGTAACCGACACCGGTTAGCCCTAACCGATGTCGGTTCCTCCTTGTCTGACCAATGTCAGTTATAACTGATCGATGTTGGTCCCTCCATAACCAATGTTGGTTATTGTGTTTTCTAGAAAGTTTCATATTGCATGCTAATTCCGAAGTAATTGAGCTTCACAACTAAACAATCTCCCACTTGGAGATTAATTACTGCACCATACCTATACAACGTCATTCTTGGATCCTTCCTTTGCTTTGTTTCTTCCTCTTCAAGTCTTAAACTCGAAGACCAATAGAAGTGGAGTGTAGCTCCAACTTCTCCTTTGCTAACGGTTTCGTTAGCACATCCACAAGGTTCTCACTCGTATGAATATTTTCCAGATTTAACTGCCCATCCTCCAATACTTGCCGTATGAAGTGATACCTCAAATGAATGTGTTTCATTCTCGAATGAAACGCAGAGTTCTTTGCTAAATGAATTGCACTCTGACTGTCACTGAACAATTTGTAATCATATTGCTCCTTTCCCAACTGTTTCATGAACCTACTCATCCATATCATCTCCTTCCTAGCCTCTGTAGTTGCAACATACTTAGCCTTTGTAGTAGACAAAACCACAACCTTCTGCAATCTTGAAATCCAGCTAATTGTCGTCCCACCTACTGTGAAAATATATCCAGTAGTGCTCCTCCTACCATCCAGATCTCTAAACATATCTGAATCAACATAGCCACATAATGAAATATCTGAACCTTTATAACATAACTACATGTTAAATGTCCCGTTCACATACATGAGTATCCATTGGACTGCTTTCCAATGCTCTTTACCTAGATTGGCCATATATCTACTCAGAAATCCTACTGCCTGTGAAATGTCTAGTCTAGTACAAACCATAACATACATGAGACTCCTAATTATTGAAGCATATGGTACTCGTGTCATGTATTTGACCTCCTCATGTGATGAAGGACACTGATTTTTTCTCAATTTGAAGTGTCCAGCCATAGGTGTACTAACAGGTTTTGCATTCTGCATCTTGAACCTTTCTAACACCATGCAGATATAATCCTCTTGAGACAAATAGAATTTCTTGTTCTTCTTATCTCTGTGTATTTACATGTCAAGGATTCTTTTTGCAGCTCCTAAATCCTTCATAGCAAATGTGTGAGTTAGCTTTCCCTTAAGCTCACTAATGCCCTGCATACTAAATCCTGTAATAAGCATATCATCCACATACAATAACAAAATAATATAGCTCCCATTTTCAAGCTTCTTGAAATAAGCACAATGGTTAGATTCACATCTCAAGTAACCATGCTCATGCATCAAACTATCAAACCTCATGTACCATTGCCTTGGAACTTGTTTGAGCCCATATAGGCACTTTATCAACCTGCACACTAATTTATCATTACCGTTGACTTCATACCCAAGCGACTGTTGCATATAAATATCTTCATTCAAATCACCATGAAGGAAAGCCATCTTCACATCTAGTTTCTCTAAATGCAAATCCTCTACTGCAACTAAACTCAATACAATACAAATAGAAGTCATCTTAACAACAGGAGAAAATATTTCACCAAATTCAATACCTACTTTTTGTGTAAATCCTTTTACTACAAGCCTTGCCTTGTACCTATTCTGTCCACCCTCTTCTTCCTTGATCCTGTAAACCCACTTGTTTTGCAATGACCTCTTACCTACTGATAACTTAACAAAATCCCAACTCTGGTTCTGTTCAAAGAACTCCATCTCCTTATCCATGCCATGCTCCCACTGCACATGGGTCTCATTCTGCATTGCTTATTTAAAACTATCTAGTTCATAATTATCATTTAATAATAAATAAAATAGAGGTGTAAATCTTTTTGGAGGTTTACTTTCCTTTTGTGACCTTCTCACAGGAGTTTGGGGTACCAGAGGCTCAGTCTAGACCTCCTGGACATTTGTATCCAAATCTAACAATGATCGACACCGGTCACCTGTAACCGACGTCGGTTCTGCTAACCGATGCTAGTTCTACTCTTCTGTAACCGATACCGGTTCTATTGATCGATGTCAGTCATGGGTCAATTGACACCAGTTACTGTGTAACCTAGTCGGTATTACTTTTAAATCTGAAAGTTCATTTGAATTCACAAACTTCTCAACCGGTTTGTCCTTGGGTACCAAAATTTGATCCCGGTACATTCTCTTTTCATTCCATTCAATATCATGACTCCTAATAATTTAAGAATTCTCTAAATCCCAAAAACTGAATCTAAAATCACTAGATCCATAACCAATGAAAGTGCATCTCTTGGATTTTACATCCAACTTTTTCTTATTTTCCTTATCAATATGCACAGAAGGTTTTGAACCAAAAAATTAAGAAAAGAAATATCTACCTTTTTTCGGTCCAAGCTTCTTCTGGTATTCCTCCATGTAGTGAACTTGAAGGCCTGCGGTTAATCAAATAAACTATTGTATCAACTGCTTCTTCCCAAAACTACAAAGGCAATCTAAAATGTATTCTCATACTTCTAGCACGTTCCATGATTGTTATGTTCATTCTTTCAGCAACACCATTCTCCTGTGGTGTTCTTAGAACCGTTTATTTTCTACATATCCCATTCACTAAACAATAATCATTGAAAGTCTTGTTACAATATTCACCACTATTATAATATCTAAGGCACTTTAACTTTGAATTTGATTCATTCTCAACAAGGGCTTTCTATATTTTAAAAGTCTCAAAAAAATCAGATTTACGTTTAATACAATAAACTCATACCTTTCTTGTAACATCATCAATGAAAATAACATAACACTGACATCCTCCATGGGAAGCTACCTGAGTTGGTCCCCACACATCTGAGTGTACAAGCTTTAATTTATGCTCCTTCTTAGTTGCCCCAACTTTGAGAACTATCACTCTCTTTTTTTTCCATAGACACAATACTCACATAAATCAAGATCTAAATCTTTCAAATATGGTAACTTACCGTTAGCTTTTAAGATCTGCATTCTTTTTTGACTCATATGGCCTAACTGATTATGCCACATGCATGCATCTAAATCTGAAATAGATAATGCAGAAAAGGAATCAGTAATACAGGTAGATAAATATAACGTTCCTACCTTCTTACCTCTTGCCACAACAAAACCACCCTTGGTGAATTTCCAAGAGTCTGTTGTGAATGTAACCATGTAACCAAATTCACCTAATTGCCCTGCAGAAATAAGATTCATCTTGAGGCTTGGAACATGCCTCACATCTTTCAATATCAGGGTATTTCTATTTTGTAATTTTTGATGAACTTCCCATTTACTAGTAATAATGCAAGGTTCATCATCACCCAAATAAACATGTCCAAAATTACCCTGGACATAATTTCTGAAATAACCCTTATTAGGGTTTGCATGGAAAGAAGCTCTTGAATCTAAAGCCCATGATTCAATTCTATTATCTAAAGAAATAATAAGAGCATCTTGAATTACCTCAACTACAACAATATTTGCTTCTTTACCTTTATTTGGTTGTTGGTTCTCTTTATCCTTTGACCAACAATCTTTCTTTGCATGTCCTTTCTTTCCACATTTCCAACAAGTAATTCCCTTACCTCTAGATTTAGATTTGTTATCCCTTGAATTTGATTTATCATTACTCTTACTCTTAGATCTCTCCTTTTACCTGCCCCTGTTTTCTACTGTCAAAGCATTCCCAGATGATGATTCCTCTGTACTCTTCCAGCGAATATTTTCCTTCAAGATTATACTAACCACATCATCAAACTTCAAAATATTATTAGCAGATGTTGTATCACTAACATCCATTACCAAGTTATCCCAAATATGAAGCAAAAAACATAAGAATAAAAGTGCTTTCACTTCATCATCAAATGGTATATTGACCGATTTTAAATGATTTATAATAGATTGAAAATCATTCAAATGACTAGATGTAGATCCACCTTCATGCATCTTAGAACTAAATAATTTCTTCATCAAATTAAATTTATTTGAAGCACTAGGTTTTTTATATAATTTAGCAAGAGATTTCATTAACACTACTGTAAAAGTCATTTCTGTAATATTGGAAGCCACGGATGCTACTAGGCTCAATCTTATAGATCCCAAAGTCTTTCTATCAAGAATCTTCCATTCTTTATCAGTCATCTTCGTAGGTCTAGAATTCTCATCCAACGATAAATAAAAATCTCTTTAATACAAATAATCCTCAATTTGCATATTCCATAATTGATTATTTTGGTTGTCAAACTTCTCTACCTTATATTTGTTTTCTTCTGCCATTGTTGTAGCTCCCACTCAATCAGAAAACCCTTTGTCAGTAAATCTGTTAACACACAAAACCCTCAAATAAAGCTTTGATACCAGTTGTTGGGGTTGACACACCGATTGTATAGATAATATATCTAAGCATACATGCAAATAAAAGTGGATATTCTACCAGAAGAACTATACAAAACAAGATATATAAATCAACACTAGATTTAATGTGGTTCACCCAATGTGGGCTACATCCACCAAGAAACAATCCAATCTATTATCCAAAGCTTTGACAAGATATACAATGAAGATTTACAATCTTCCACACCACTTAGATGTACAATACTTTCTTTAACTCAAGTTTTTGCTTCTTCTCCAAGAATTCTATCTCTCACTATTATTCTCACAATAATCATTAAATTTTACAAGTTATTAGTAATTCTTACATCTAAACCATATCTTTCATGTTTATATAGGTGTATACAAAATTAGGGCACTTAGCCATGTAATTACAATCAATAGATCTACTTTAATACTAAAAATAGATCTAATTCCCAAGAGTTAAATAAAACATTCCTTCACAGGTAACTAACGCTGGTTAGCCCTAACTAATGTCGGTTCCTCCTTGCCTGATTGATGCCGGTCCCTCCATAACCGATGTTGGTTACTATGTTTTCCAGCAAGTTTCATATTGTATGCTAATCCAAAGTAATTGAGCTCCACAACTCAACAATCTCCCACCTCGAGATTAATTAATGCACCATACATGTACATAGTCATTATTGGATCCTTCCTTAGCTTTGTTTCTTCCTCTTCAAGTCTTAAACTTGAAGACCAACAGAAGTGGAGTGTAGCTCCAACCTCTCCTTTGCTAATACTTCGTTAGCATATCTGCAGGGTTCTCACTCATATGAATCTTTTCCAGATTCAACTACCCATCCTCCAATACCTGTCGTATGAAGTGATACCTCAACTGAATGTGTTTCATTCTCAAATGAAACACTGAGTTCTTTGCCAAATGAATTACACTCTGATTGTCACTGAATAATTTACAATCATCTTGCTCTGTTCCCAACTGTTTCATGAACATACTCATCCATATCATCTCCTTGCTAGCCTTTGTAGCTACAACATACTTTGCCTCTATAGTAGACAAAGCCAGAACCTTTTGCAATCTTGAAATCCAACTAACTGTCGTCCCACCTACTATGAAAATATATCCAATATTTCTCCTCCTACCATTCAGATCTTTAGCCATATCCAAATCAACATAGCCACATAATGAAATATTCAAACCTCCATAGCATAACCAACAAGAGCATGGACAAATTTGAGTATTGATTTCGTATTGGGGATGCCAAGCACACAAAGAGGTATGATTCATTTTTTGAGGCTGTGAGAAAGTTTTATTAAATGGTGAATTTTATTGCATGTAATATGACTTGAATGATGTTGCAATGGTAGCAGATTTTTTTTCAAGGAAGTTATAATGTTATATGGTATTTCAAAGTCTATCACTTTAGATAAACACGCCAATGTTTTGATCCACTTATAGAGGATCTTATGGAAAACATTAAGCACTAAGTTATAGTTTAATAGTGCATATCATCCCGATATAGATGTTGTGAATAAGAACTTAAATTTCGAGGTGCATTTTTGGTGTGAATCCTTGACAATGGGACTTGGCATTACCACAAGCAGAATTTTCCTACAATAGTTGAGTGAATAGATCAGCAAGTAAGCCCCCATTTCAAATTATTTATGGAAGAATTCCTAATGGTGTTCAGGATTTGGTGCAACAAGTTATTTCATAAAGGACGGGTGGTGATGCAAAAGCTTTTGTTGAGCATATTCAACAATCACAACAAATGGTAGGGAAGAAATTACACAAAATTAATGAAAATTATAAAATGGCAACAAATATCATGAGAAGACAAAATATTTAAAGAATAATATTTGGTGATGGTTTATTTGAGGAAGGAGATATTTCCCAAAGGAACATACAAGCTTAAGTATAAAAAGATTGACCCTTGTAAAATTGTGAAGAAGATCAATGATAATGCATATGAGGTAAGTTTCCCACACAATTTTAATATTTCTTTAGTATTGAATGTTTCACATTTATATGCATAAATAATGGGGATGAGGATAGAGAGGAAGAAAATGAAAAATTGGATTAGAAGGATCATATTCCAAGGAAGCAAAGGGAGAAGGTGATGTAGGTCGTTGACAAGAAAATAATTAACACAAGGAAATGTAATTTCGACAAATATTTGGTACAATTTGAAAGTTTTTGGCAGGACAAAACATGGATTTCAAAATTGGATTTGAAGAAATTTGATATACAACAATTCATTCACAAGAACTCGTAGGATTTGAGTTCCTTTCAACTAAAGGATAATTATGTGAATTGGATAGTTTACCTTGTCAAGGCCATAAATTTTGATTTGGGAATCAAACAAATCCATTTTTTAATAGAAAGGTCTAGAAACAATCTACAACAATTTTAGCGGCGCTATCTTTCCACGATACTTTTCAACAGTTTTTGGAGGCCAAATTCATCCATCCAAGGCCCAAAAATTGGGTTTGAAAAAAAAAATTTATTTTCTTAAATTTCAAAATGACGTATCTTTGTAAATGGGAGTCAATTTGAGTTAAAACTGAAGTAATAAATTGATTAAGGCACGTAGATATTTTACACAACTTTGTTGGATTAAACATAAATATATATTTTATTTATTTAATTTTTAGTGTATAAATAACATATGAGATTTGATTTTTTAAAATTTGAATCAACTATATATATATATATATATATATATATATATATATATATATATAATTTGAAAATTCATTAATGCGGACCACTCAATTTTTTATTTTTTGCACAACTAAAACTTATAAATTTGCAAAGTAAATAAATCAAGGAAGAAGTACACCAATTTATCCTGTTGAAGGAGAATCTCCTTGATAATGTTCATGGATAGATGTATTGAAACTGAGTCATTAGAGGATTAGTGGTTATGGGTCACCAATTTACTAATGGATATGTCAGAGCCACAAGGGAATTGATATCACTTGACCCAACACCAAATAAAGTTGTCATAGGACTTTGTAGTCGCCTTAAAGAACCTGGTGTCCCTAAGATTTCACCCTAAACTTTGGGACTACCCCTTTTTTTAAAATTTGTTCTTTTTAAGTAACGGGTCATTTTTGTGTTTTTTTTTACTTGCGGTTGCTCGCATTTCTCAAAGGTATCCCCAGCGAGTTATTAAGCCAAGTTCGTCAAATACCCACATGCAAAAGCTCACTCAATTCCATCACTAGACTTTGTCTGAAAGCGTTTTATTTATTTTTATATTAAATAAATAAAGTTCTATTAAAAATAGGTTGAGCTAAAACTAAGAAATTTGGGTTATATAAATCACTTCACCCTATCATTATTACCACAAAGCATTCACCCGGGGAAGAGTTTCTACAAACTAGCTAATTGGCGAGTTATTTTTGAGCAATTGTCTACAGCTTCTGTTCAGTTTTTCATTTTTATTTTTTTCTTTTGTGTTTGGTTTTTGTTTTTCTTTGTAATATTTATGGAAATTCCCCTAGCCTTGTCTTTCTTCCCATGCCTAGGATTTTGAAGAGCTATCAATTGTTTCAATTGCAAATCGACTTGTCTACCAACTCCAATTAAATAAATTCTCGCAAATATCCAAAAGTTTTCTATCCAAGTTGTGGTTTTTTGGGCATGTGCAAGGTCAGGGCATGTGCAAGGTCAGGTCATAGTTTGCAAGAGGTATAAGTTTTCTCTAAACCAAATCGTGGATATTCTAAGCAACTGCCTCCCTTTATGCTACCATACCAATTCTTAATGCAAGTCGCAGTTTTTTGGGGAAGCAATTCACTTGGCAAGTCGTATTTATTAAAGTTGCTCTTCCACTTGGCTTTTCATGTTGGAAAAGTCAAAATGTATTTTTTATAAGCTGTTTGTTGCTTCTATCTTTTACGCTGCCATGACTTCATGCTTTTCACGCCAAACATAAGTGAAAATTAGCAATACAAGTCATGCAAATCAATTGCCTTCAAATGCCAACTTTTTCGCAAAACTCAAGTTTTAAAAAGTTGCCTTCCAAGTTTATTTTTCATGATGTCTTGACTTATGAAGTTTCACGCAAAATTTAGGAAGAAAACCCAATGCAAGTCACGATTTTTAGCTTCCCTTCCACTTGGATTTTCATGCCAATTTTAAAAAGACAAGTTTAAGTGAAAAGAGTGATTTTTAGAGCTGCAGATCCAAATTTAACGATGTCTTTCCTTCATATTTTTCACGCAAATATTAGACAAAGTCACTTATGCAAGTTTTGATTTTCAAAGCTGCCCTCTAGGTCTATTTTTCACGTTGTCATGACTTATGAAGTTTCACGCAATTTTAAAAGGAGTTTTCAAAATTGAAGCATGAATATTAGTTGCCTTCCATTTCTATTTTTCACGCTGCCCTTCCTTCATACCTTTCACACAAAGAATTAGAAGTTTGCAAAAAGGTAAAGCGTGAAGATTAACTGCATGTTGTCCCTTATGAAAATCCACGCAATTTCTTGAGAATAAATTGTGTTGTGTGAATTTTAACAAGATCATCCTCTTGTTTCTAACGCAGCCTATGTGGAAGTCATTGCATGCAAAATCCCTTTCAGAAGCTTGTGCATGTGCTCTCAATCTTCCAATTGAAGCCCATATTGAGTTTACTTATATTTGTCTTCACCCGAAGTGATTTCTAGAATTCAAAATTGCTCGTATGCAATTAAAAATAAAAAGGGTAATGAGTTTTTCTGAATTGCTTACGGCAAGCATTTCACTGGTGCACATACATGAGAATAACTACAAAAACTTCAAATATAAAAGGAGAAGACAAGTCAGAAGCAACACCCACAAGCTAATCATAGCTAACTGCTCAGAGGAAATAGATTTGGGTGAAGAAGTTGGTAAAAATCTACGATGATGCCAAATGCAGTTTGGTGAGAATCAAAGGAAAAGAGTCAACCATGTGGGAGAAATATTTTCTTGGGCTCAGGACAAGCTATCATTCCTATCATTCATTGCTAAAGTAGATGAAGCAGAAGTACAATGCATGTCGGATCAACATGCAGAGTTAGAAGGAGAACAAAACAGAGAGTGTTGCAACTGTAATAACTTCTTTTCTTTCTTCTTCTTACTCTTATTTTCTCCAACAAAGCAATTGAGTAATCAATTAAAATTGTAAAATTTAGGTAATTGGCTTTAAAAATCGTTACTTCAAGTTATTGGAATAAGTCAATTACTTGGAAACAAGTGGCAGACATACAAAATAGAAGGTTCTATTTTCAGTTGTAAAACATGCATGTCATGCAAAGAGAAAGTCTAGGGGGAAATATTGTCAGTTGTTTCCCTTTTTCATAGCTTCCACATGCAGCAATTCATTGAAAGCTTCCTATTTGTAATCACCCTCTATGCACTATAAATAGAGGAAGAGCCTATGGGTTAAGGAATCATAACTTGTTTATCACAATTTGTTTAGCAAAGCATTCTTGAGTTTTTAAGACTTTGTGTTGAAACCCTTGGTGTGATTTTTGTGAAAGCTGGGGGGATTAAATAAAAGGTGGATTTTCGGAGAACTTTGTGTCTACGATGCTTTTATATCACTTATATTTGAGGTTTTAGATAAACTTTGTGTTATCTTAGATCTATGTTAGAAGCTATTTCTTTCCCTTACTATTGAATGTTGTGAGTTTTCTCTGTTTATTTAATTTGTGTGGATTAGACCAACTTTGATAGCTATTGGTTAAATCAACACATCTTCCTTTCTTCTTTCTTTGCTTATGTTTTTCCCCCTTCCGCAAATAACCCCGACACAATTGCTTACTTGCTACAAAATTACCCAGATGTGGTTCACAAGCTGTGGGAATTAAAGTAAAACACCTAAAAATAGTTATTATGATTGACCCTTACCGAATTGATAAGCATCTTACATGGGAGCCTCACCATTAAATGAGGGAGATTTATCTCATGACTTCCTATGTTTTATGTCGTGCATAAAATCTAGCCAACATAACCTTTTAAAATAAGGGGGTTTTACAAGGCTTTCTAGTTACCTCAAAATCCTCCCTAAAAGAGTTACAAGAGTGTTGTCATATGGATTTTTAGTCTCACCAAAAGCTTCTACCCACATACCATGTTGTTGTAGATGGATCTAGGCCCAAATATATAAAATAGTGCAAAGTCATAAGTGAATGAAGCATACACATGCCCTCACTATGTGATGTCCCACGTGTGTCAAGTATGCAATGTTGAAATATAGGAGGAACATACCCCCATACCCTGTAGTGTAAAGGTGTTCAAGATGCACAAATTCAAAAGAGAATGAAGTGTTCATTCGAACCACATTCTATACCAAAATGCAATAACACTTTGCCCCAAATTATGCAAATTGTCCCTAATTCTATATCGGAAACCTGTAAAAAAATGTATGCATGTTCAAGAACATTCTAATTTTTTTAACTTAAAACACCCTAAATAAATAAGTGTTAGTTTAATGTGTTTTTATATACTTATAGGATTAAGAGTTGGAAATAAGTAGTATATTTAAATTATTAATAAATTATGAATGCATAGATCAAAAAACACGATTATTAATAATTTGCAAGATATAACATTTGCATATTGGAAATGATTTGTAAGTGCTTCATGTATGAACTTGGGGGTGCAAACAAAGTAAGGAAAAACCCATTGGGGTTGTATGGAATTGTTGGATGGTTTGGTACTTGGTGAACGTTTTTTTACAATGATGAGATGACATTCTGCAACTTTGTGTCCTTATGACTAACTATAATATTCTTCACTCTGAAACCTTAGGTGGCGCACATGTAGAAAACCTTTGATATGACATAAAATAGCTACAAACCCTAATGATGTGTAGGAGACCCTACAAAAAATTTAGTGGTTGGGTTGAAGTACAATTTGTACACAACCTACATTGACAATACTCTGAAGAGGCCTCCATGCAACATGTGATATCTATGTGGATGCAGCTAGATTTGGAAATTTCATCACTTGATATACAAAAATGGCTTGGCATGATTACATTGAATTTTTTTGGATGGTATCTATCTTGTGAATCATGACTCTCTAACCTAGATAAGTGTGCTTCATACCTTGGTAGGAGTTGCTCCTAGATTTTGCTATTGTTTTTTAGTAATTTAGGAAAGATTAGAGCACTTTAGGAATGCTATTTGTTATAGGTTCTTTTAAAAGTGCCTCGTAAATGCCAAGTAAGTAAATAATTGCATTAAACTTTCTTATATAGGGGTTTGTAGGTATAATTTTGCATTAAGGTAGACCCATGAGGAAAGTATTGACCCATAGAAAGATATAAAATTGAGAAAGCGATTGGTTGCTAGTGTGGGGCATTTGACTCATTGATATATGTGTACTATGACAAGTGGTACCGCCCAACAATATGTTACGATTCATGGAAATCCTCAACTCACATCCCCATTATCAACATTTAAATCTAAGTATAATATGAAAATCTTTTCCATGCAAGAGTTGGTTGTATTCCCTATAATATTTATTCAAGTTGCCAATGTAACAATAAAATGTTGGGCTGTCAAATATGCCTCGAAATTGTTGAAGGCTATAAATAAAGGGTGAATGTTTTTAATCAACCAATAATTAAATAAATATTTGTTTATGCTATTTATTTAAAGATTGAACACTTTTACAATTGCAAACATTGAATATATATTTGTTAAAATTAATTTTGTTTTGTTATTGGTTAAAACAAACAATTATTAATTGGTTAAGCAATCTTGAAGGATATAGTATTTTCTACAGTAGTATTAATAATCTTATGAAATTTAAGGTTATTTATAGTTATTAGTATTGTCGAAGCAGTATACTATAGGTTTCAAGTGTGGTTAACAAGTTATTATTTAGTGTACCTCGAACCAATCAAACATGGTTATTAATTTTATTTTAAAAAAATTACATTTTTCACACTAACAAACATTATTAAACTTATACAATTTTTAATAAAATAATTATAAAAAATATATTTATTCTCAATCTGATTGGCCTAGAAAATAAGATGTTATTCCAACCTTCACAAATTTCAAAAAAATAGCATGTCATAACATTTATTATAAATACTACACGTCCTTTAATTTAAAATATTGTGTCATAACATTTAAAACATCATGTCCAAAAATTAGCGGCCAAAATAGCGGATGCCCTATTCGAGGCAATTGAAGCCACATGACAGCCTTCCCTTAAGCAATAAAAAATAAGCATTGTTCGTGTGGATAACGTGGGCATGGCGATCACCCAAACCATTCACACGCACCCTGCAGGATTTAACCGAAGGAATAAGTATTATATTTATTTATTCTGGCACACAGAAGGTGTGATCGCTTCTTTCCTCCCCCTGCATCGAATAACATGAGCTTTTCGTTACTTGTTTGACATTCCATACAATGTTTTTGTAAGTTCAGGCCCGGCATTGGAGAAAACACACTCAAAATGTTGCAATTTTTCATGTTAAGCGAGACATTTTTTCCTATTGAAGTGCTTGGCTCTAACCAGCATAGCCATATAATTCCATTTTTCCATGTTATGTCAAGGGTTTTAAGGCAACGCTTCCATTAGAAGAATAAACAGACTCCATCCTCTCCTCTAAATTAGGGGCAACACTAAAATAGCTTGAAGTGTAGTTATTATTAGTGACCCTGCAAATTGCAATGAAGAGAGGGGACACATGACATCTGACAGTGTTTTTATTTGCACACTTTCGTCACTTGTGAATCGAGTCTAAACTTCTTAGTATCCTTACAATTTCTGAGATAATTCCATCATCCATTATCCTATTCCTTGTGGCATTCATACTTCTTCTCCAAAGCACACAAGTAACTAGGTACAATCTACACCTACAAATAGTTCATCATGGTCCACACCCATCTTTCGTTAATGTTAATTCTAATGCTAATGCTAATGCTAATGTTGTACTTAAATAAAAAGACACTTGTTAGGTACTTTAAGACCTATACTAGCTGAAAGTTTGAAACAATACCACCATTTCCCTTGCCCAGTTCTCGTACATTTAGTGTGCGCATATAGTTACATATAGATTATGCTTTTAGAGCGTAGGGAAGCACAAAGTGTAGGTGCATCCGGTGGGAATCAATACCACCATTTCCCTTGCCCAGTTCTCGTAAATAATTGCATTAAACTTTCTTATATAGGGGTTTGTAGGTATAATTTTGCATTAAGGTAGACCCATGAGGAAAGTATTGACCCATAGAAAGATATAAAATTGAGAAAGCGATTGGTGGCTAGTATGGGGCATTTGACTCATTGATATATGTTTACTATGACAAGTGGTACCGCCCAACAATATGTTACGATTCATGGAAATCCTCAACTCACATCCCCACTATCAATATTTAAATCTAAGTATAATATGAAAGTCTTTTCCATGCAAGAGTTGGTTGTATTCCCTATAATATTTATTCAAATTGCCTATGTAACAATAAAATGTTGGGATGTCAAATATGCCTCGAAATTGTTGAAGGCTATAAATAAAGGGTGAATGTTTTTTTTTTTTTATTAATGGTAAATAGTTTTTTGAAAGGGACTATACCCTTTTACAACAGTGCTCAAAAGCAAAATTTAACCCCAGATAGCCCAAACAACAAAAAACCGCCAAGAACCAGCAAAAACAAAACAGCTGCTTCAAAAGCAGCTAAAAAACAACAAAACAGCAACACAGCTGCCCAGCAACTGTGCAGATGGCCATTTGCCCAAATGTAACAATAATAGCACTAAAAAAACAAGAATCAAACCTTGTCCGGTACTTGTGTGGGATTTAGATTTGACATTACCCTTCTTTTTCCGATCCACCACTATCCAATCTGGATTTCCAGCATCCAATGCAATTGAAGCATCTGCAATGGATTTGATATGAATGTGACCCACAGAAAGGGGGGCCGAAACTTCCTTAAACACTGAATCAGCAATCTGCGGAGCATAGTCTGTAGGTAGTTTCTCAAAGTTGGCCTGTGAATCAGTCACGACGGGTGAGTCAGCTTGTAAGGGGGCACTAAAATCCCCAACCGGATCTGAGATGATTGTGAGATGTTCAGGAAGAGAATCCTTCCACCAGGCAGTTTTGGCCTTTCGTTTGGAATGTTCACAATCGTTTGTAGCATGACTGGTTTGGAAGCAACGCCGACATCTGAAGGCAAGTCTCTCATAGTCAAGCCTCTGTACCCAGAGCCTTTCTCCAATTTGAAGATTGATTTCTGTTGGTAAGAGTTTGGAGGTATCAATATCCACCAGGATTCGAGCAAACGTAGTATGTGTTTGAATGGAGGTCTTACCATCAATTGCCACACATGAGCCAAGAGTATCACCTATAGCAATGAGACAAGATCTGTTCCAAAGTTGTAACGGAAGTCTTGGTAAACGAACCCAAATCGGGTAGGTATCAAAAGACTCCTTTAACAGATCAAAGGACGGATTGAAAACGAACCCAAATAAAGGGTGAATGTTTTTAATCAACCAAAAATTAAATAAATATTTTTTATGCTATTTATTTAAAGATTGAACACTTACAATTGCAAACATTGAATATATATTGGTTAAAATTAATTTTGTTTTGTTATTGGTTAAAACAAACAGTTATTAACTAGTTAAGCAATCTTGAAGGATATAGTATTTTCTACATTGGTATTAATAATCTTATGAAATTTAAGGTTATTTATAGTTATTAGTATTGCCGAAGCAGTATACTATAGGTTTCAAGTGTGGTTAACAAGTTATTATTTAGTGTACCTTTGAACCAATCAAACATGGTTATTAATTTTATTGTAAAAAATTACATTTTTCACACTAACAAACATTATTAAACTTACACAATTTTTAATAAAATAATTATAAAAATATATTTATTCTCAATTTGATTGGCCTAGAAAATAAGATGTTATTCCAGCCTTCACGAATTTTGAAAAAATAGCATGTCATAACATTTATTATAAATACTACGCGTCCTTTAAATTAAAATATTGTGTCATAACATTTAAAACATCATGTCCAAAAATTAGCAGCCAAAATAGCGAATGCCCTGTTCGAGGCAATTAAAGCCACATGATAGCCTTCCCCTAAGCAATAAAAAATAAGCGTTGTTCGCGTGGGCAACGTGGGCATGGCGATCACCCAAACCATTCACACGCACCCTGCAGGATTTAATCGAAGGAATAAGTGTAATGTTTATTTAGTCTTGCACACAGAAGGTGTGACCGCTTCTTTCCTCCCCCTGCATCGAATAACGTGAGCTTTCCATTAGTTGCTTGACATTCCACACAATGTTTTTGTAAGTTCATGCCTGACATTGGAGAAAACACTCAAAATGTTGCAAGTTTTCATGTCAAGCGGGACATTTTTTCCTGTTGAAGAGCTTGGCTCTAATTAGCATAGCCATATAATTTCATTTTTCCATGTCATGTCAATGGTTTTAAGGCAACGCTTCCATTAGAAGAATAAACGGACTCCATCCTCTCCTCTAAATTAGGGGCAACACTAAAATAGCTTGAAGTGTAGTTATTATTAGCGATCTTGCAAATTGCAATGAAGAGAAGCGACACATGACATCTGACAATGTTTTTATTTGCACACTCTCGTCGCTCGTGAATCGAGTCTTCACTTCTGAGTATCCTTGCAATTTCTGAGAGTGGGCATATAATTCCAGCTATAATTCCATCATCCATTATCCTATTCTGTGTGGCATTCGTACTTGTTCTCCAAAGCACACAAGTAACTAGGTACAATCTACACGTACAAATAGTTCACCATGTTCCACACCCATCTTTCGTTAATGCTAATGCTAATGTTGTACTTAAATTAAAAGACACTTGTTAGGTACTTTTAGACCTATACTAGCTGAAAGTTTGAAACAATACCACCATTTCCCTTGCCCAGTTCTCGTACATTTAGTGTGCGCATATAGTTACATATAGATTATGCTTTTAGAGCGTAGGGAAGCACAAAGTGTAGGTGCATCCAGTGGGAGACATTTCCATTACAATTTACAAACTAGTAGGTATTTATGCCTACCTAGTTTGGTATAGCGATTTGTTGTATTTGTTAAGGTCGACTCATTACTTTAGCTTTGTAGTTTATGTCATCTCTGCAAATAATTGTGATTTGTGACATTACTTGATGCTGAAGTTTAATATAGGCATGCAAAGCGTTTTAAAAAATGGTTGAATAAGATGTCATATCTTACTGAAGACATAGACTTACTACTAACACGTTAACATCATTTCATCAAACACAAACAACACGTGTCCCTCCTGATCAATTCACGTTTTCCAACATACTTCTAGCATATGCACTGTAATTTTTACTACGACAATACTTAGCAGCGTTGCTCTTGTTTATATTTCACTTGGATTTAGACTTGCAAAGCCAAATTAATGTCAAAAGTTCCTTTTTTCAAACCTAAAAAACTTGTGAGAAACAATCTAGTAAATAAAAAAAAATTAATATCAAAATGATTAGGGTTTTATGAACATGTATAATTACAACCTTTGATACAAAAAAAAACCTTTGTTGTATGCATTGATGAATGTTGATAACTTGCTCCATGTCCAGAAAATGTTGAAAAAAGGTGAATTGATAGGTTTTGGACCACCTGAATTCCTAAGTTGAGGTTGGTATCTTAATCAATTTCAATAAGTTTATATTTATTTATTTTTGGAGAATTGTAGAATGGAATGTGTATCCAACTACTTCCTTATAGCTCTCGGACACCATATTATTTTTTCGGGCTTATTATTGTTAATAACTTAGTTCTGTTGGGGATAATAAAAATGCATTGACCATTATATGTCAAAACTCTACTTTACCCAACATAGAAGCTATTTATTTTATCTTTGGGATTTCTCAAAATTTTTATTTCTTCTTAAATATAATTTTTCTCAGTGTTTTTCTTCCATTTTTGATCTTATAATAGATATAATTTTGTGTATTAATATATTGAATATGTATTTTTATCAATTCATTTCTATCTAAAACAATGACTTGTCCTTTAATTATATTGTGGAGTATTAAACTTAAAATTGTATAGGAGTTGTAGAGAGAATCTAAATATTTATATATTTATTTTGGTATAAGAGAAAATAATATTGTTAGAAAATGTCTATCCTGCATTAGCAAGTCATGAAGTGTGCCAGATCACTGAGTAATTAACTCCTCTAACATCTAAAAAAAATATTTGACAATTATCACCTAGAAATTTAAATTATATTTTCACCCAAGAACATTTTTTTTGTAAGTGACCGTATTTTGGCATCTAAAATGACTTAAAAAAACTTAAAAGTCTAAACACCTTGCAAAATCCAGCATTGACTTGCAGTTTGCTTAGTTGACGAATGCTACTTGGTATTTCCTTTAGCTTGTAGCACACATTGAGCTCTCTGGGTTGTGTCCCTGATATGGTAGAAGACGCAACTCTACCAATTCCTCAAATCCTTCAACATTCGAAGTCTCCAGCTTTGTCATATTTTCCAGAATGTTTACGTTCACTGACATGAAGTTGAAGTTTAAGCAATATTTCAAATTGATATATTTCAATGTATCACCTGCTTAAAAGAAACCGGCAACATCCTCAACTTCAAATTTAGATGTCCCAGGTTTGTCAAATCGCCGAACCTAAACTCTAGAAGTTTAGTAACTCGAGATGCTCCAGCGTTTGGAAAAGACAAAAGTCTTCCGGTAGAAAGCCCAAATGAGAACTGCTGCCCAATGATATCTTTTTCAAATGCTTTAGATGTCCTATTGACCTTGGTATACTAACGAATATGGAGTAACTATATGTAGCAATCAGCTCTCTCAGCTCTAAAATTGGTTGGGACACATTACAATTAAATTTAATAAAAAACCGTAGTAACCAAACCAATAATAAATTAAATAATTAATAATATTATCAAATTATAATTTTAAAAAGCAGTAAAGGGAGATACATCAGCCTCATCTCCCCACAATTCTTCCAAGTTACCATGCGATGAAGCTCTAAAACTCTCAAATTCTTCAACGAGAAGAGTTTTCTGTTGAAATTAGTCAGACAAGTCTTGTTGACAGTGTTACAAACTCCTTGTTAAAATCTGTCTTAACAATGAGGAGTTACAACAGTCTACATCGCCTAAAATCTCTACTTACAAGTTCCATGCACACTTGAAAAGGTGTTTGCACTTGACTATGTGATGCGCTGGTAATGCCCAAATCTTCATAAAATCCATTTGTTTCTCCTTCAATTCATCAAATCAACACTTTTTCCTGCATACAAAAAGAAAAAACAGTTTAACAACAATATCCATCAATGAACAAAGTTTCCACAAGTAAAAAATAATATCAAACTCACGTGTAATTGAAATTTCTTTTCGCGAATCTCTCAAGTGATCATGCATTCTTTTGCAATTTTTGGCATCAAATTCAACAAGACACTTATTCACAAGTATTTCTAAATTGTGCAGACCACTCCACGCCGATCCATCCCATACTGCAATGGCCAAACTTTTTTCTTCTCCAATGAAAAAACAAGCTATATCTAAGAATATTTTCCTCTCTTCATCATGTAAGGCACCATAACTTATTTGCAGTGTCCCTTGAATGTCTTTGGGCAATAATCTAGAGATTTTATTTAACTGAGACTCCCAATAATCCTTTTCCTTTCCATAAAGTTGTCCTCCCAATCCATTGCAAATATTTAGAAACCTTTCAACAAGATCTTCAAATCCATTGAGTGGAAATGATAGCAGAAAAGTGTGCCAACATAAAAGTTGACTTGCATGACCCATACCTAATCCTTTCATTTTGTAAATCGAGGAGATGCCCCAAGATGTAAGAACACCAAATTTCCGACTTGTCACAATAATTATACTCCCTGATCCAAAGCCATCTATCCCGGGCAAAAGAGCTTTCAGTTGGTCCTGATTATCTATATCATCCAAAATGATAAACACTGAAAGAGATCTCAAACGGCTAGCTAGGACTCCTTTGCCTTTTTCTACATTATCAAATGATAAATCTGTATCTTTGAAGCCAAGGTCTTGCAATAGCATTTTTTGCTTGTTATGCCTATCTTTTTTAGTTGCCGCTTCTGGACCATCAAAAATGAAACTGCATCTATCAAAAGAGGAACTTTTTCTATTGTATATTTCTTTAGCCAGTGTAGTCTTCCCAGATCCACCCATGCCGACGATCCCACCAATTTTTACATCGTAGTGACTCTGGAAAGATTCAAGTGCACTTTTTGCAAAGTCATGAACAACTTTATCAAGACCCACTGAATGTTTGGCCACTTCTAGTTGCACTTTGTTCATGTGCTTCAGCACACAATTCACAATGCTCTTCAACAACCTTCCTTCATCACTACCCAGGATAAAATCATAACAGAAATGTCAAGAAAATAGAAGCATTTATATAAACAATCAATATCATGAAAAATTACACTTAAAAGGGAATAGCTTAAGCTTTACAGTTTATTTTAAATAAAACAATTTTGAATAATCTAAAAATTCAAGAGAACACAAAGGGGAAAAAAATCAAAACCTGGAGATTATATGATATATGTGTGAATCTAAAAAGATCGAAAATTAGTGTTGTCGACTATATTTTCATTAATGCAAGAAGAGATCCCATTATATAAATACCACGTTGTAACAAAAGGGAACAGAGCAGTTGATACTTACTCATCGTTTCTAAGACGATGCAGCAGATGCTTACAATTTCCTCAAAAGCATTTGTGGTCTGAATCCCTGTTGCCATCGATTTCTACTGAAGAGAAACAAGAAACAGGAATGGAGGAGGGCTTGGTTTTGGGGTTTAGGCAGTATCTCACGGCTTGAAATTGCAAGAGAAGGGTACCTGAAACTTAAAAGGGAAAAGAAGAGAGTCGCGGAGAAGACGATGGGATGAGGGGAAAGCAGGGTAGAAAATGGGTAGAACAGGAAAGAAGGGATAAGGTTGCAGTTGGAAAGAAAGGGGAAGGCGTGCGTGGCATTACGCGTGAAAGGGTGTAGTGGCATTGCCGGGCACCACACAATCGTAATCGTACAAACGCCACAGAAATCTCATTCACTGATTCTTCCATCTTTATTCGCCCCTGTCAAGTCCAAATAATGCCAATGAGCCCTCTCTCCCAAAGACTTATATGGACCAAAGGAAGGCAATTCCTACTATTGCGAGAGACTAGCGGTGATTCCCAAAGTCTGCGCTTCTTATGCTTATGATATTAAAACTATTTATGGTTCCTAGTATGAGGGACACAACTCAAAGTGTACAAGGGACGGTCACCCTAACTACACGCAAAGGGAAGTGTAGGGTGACCGTCCATACTATAATCGGTGGAAAATGATGTTTTAACTTTTTTGTATATATAGCCTACATTTGAGGTTACATTAGTATACATATACAGAAAAGGATGTGTTAACTTTTCCGTATATATAGTATGGTATAGAGATAATTAATGGATGAGTTGGGGTTACTTTTTTATTTGCCTATACTTTGTTGTTGCTATTATTTTATAAGTTTACATGCTTGAAGACTATTGTAACCTCGTGTCTGCAAGATGGTGAATTATACAAGGGACGGTCACCTGGGGAAGTTTCCACCAGTCGTGGGATTATTGTTCCTATTATGATTTTCTTATTTGGAAAGAGGGCCAGCTCTCCAAATGCTTTGGATATTTAAGGAATCAGTTTTCATTGTATACTTCCCGTTCAAATTGATGGAGTATAATTGCCCATCGTGAATGTGTGTAGCTCCCCCACTCTATTCATTCCAAACTCTCCCTCAATTTGTCTAGCACCTCCCTCATAGGTTCAAAGGCTCTGCTTGTTCACTATCTTATTAGCTACAAAGAACACCTAAACGCAAATGTGAATGAAATTGACAACATAAGAAACCCAATATGCAATGTTTTTAACCTTGCCACCTATTACATTTTCCCTCTTTTATATTTTGGCCCCTTTAAGCAAAAATTGCATTTGCCTAAATAATACAACTGAGATTGTGATGATACAATGGAACACATTTGGGTTTTGGGTCCATTCTACCTGTTGATTCCCTTCATCATTATTTTCTCTTTCGCATATTATGATTTTGGCTAGCTTTGCATGCCATTAAGATTCAAATTTCTAAGTGATAGACTCTTATATATCACTTACAACTAACAATCTAATTTTGTTTCCAAGTGTTTTTTGTGGTTGTTTGCACGTTTAGCATTCTGTTTTCATAGGATTATTGCAGAAAACAAGGGGAAACTCTTCCCATTTTGACACGCGGTTACAATAGTCTTCAAGCATGTAAATTTATTAAAAACAACAACAACAAAGTATAGGCTAATAAAAAAAGTAACCCCAATTCATCCATTAATTATCTTTGTACCATACTATATATACAGAAAACCTAAGAATCCTATGACACTACATTGATATGCACACTTCCAACACTTGCAAAAGGCACCCAAGGCTCCCTAAATCTCATAATAATACACCTATAATCATTATGGAAATAATTTCTACGAGTTTGAAGATTCTTACCAGGTCAAGACATCAGTCTATCTCTTCCATAAGCACTCAAATACGCCAATATTTTAGTAAGAGTCAACTCAACTCAAACATCATCAAAGATGGTTGTCGAATCTAGTTAAATTCATTTAGATATCACATGTTAGGTGGAGAATGATATGTTGTTTGAGCCCTCTTCAGAGTAGTACCAACATCGGTGGTGCATGGGGCTACCCACAACCCAAATAATGTTTGTTTTTGCAGGACTTACCATCCTCGATTAGAGTTTGAGATCATGATCATAACATTCAAAGAGCTTCACAACATGATTGTAAATTAGGGTTTGAAGGTAACATATAGTTCCAAGAAGGTGACCATCTCAAGAAGTTGCAAAGGAAAAATCTAAGCAAGTCTGATACCATACAAAATGTTTAAGACCATATAGTATAGTCATGGAAGAGTTGTATGGTTCCATACTAGGGGAGTTTCTAGTCATAATCTCTAGAATTAAGCATATTAGGATTAGATATTCATGTTTCAGCAATGCATCCTTCCATAACTTCCCATAATAATCTATAATCGCAAAATGCACTCATTCCTTTGTGTTTTCAAGTTTATATCTTGTTTAGCATATCATTTACAAGTATTGATGTGTTATTCTGTTATTGGTAATTAATGTTGAGATTTAATTAACCAAAATAATCATTCGTTGCTAACCCTTATATCCTTTAGTTTACTAATTCACTAAAATAATTAGGTTTCACATAAATCTAATTAGTGTGTAAACACCTACATGATTGTTATCGAACAAGTTTCCAACCGAGGACACCACATGCCACTAAATATAATGACTCAAGTCACGGTTGGTACATGAAAATCATACGTGATTGGTTGTATTAAAAAATTACAAACAATGTCAAGTAGAAGCAATTCTTCCCTTTTTCCCCTAGCTCCAATTGGCATTGCTACACTCAACATAAATGCAATGACTATATACTTTGGGATTATACTCCTAAACAAGAAATGAAGTGTCTCGAGGGAAAAACACTATCAATCTCCCAGGGAAATATGAGGCATGTTGAATATGTGCCTATAGATGAGATGAGCTTTATAGGACCAAAAATTCTTACAAATATAAATAGCAAGTTGTGAGAGGATTTTCCTTAGCATAACAACAATGATTTTGGGGTTTCTTTATTATACTAGTGGGAGACATGGGGAAACTTCATTCCATCAATGACACATCTCCTATCTATTCCTAGGAGATGTTTTATATTTAATGTAAGTTTGAATATAAATTGTTTTTTAATATATATATATATATATATATATATATAGAGAGAGAGAGAGAGAGAGAGAGAGAGAGAGAGAGAGAGTACATAGTGATTTAACACAAATTAGAATAATAGGAAGCCTAAATAGGTTGGAAATGTACATATTAGTGATTTATTAGATAGAATTACCTTCCTTTAGTCCTCCTTATCTGTTTCATCTCCTCTTCTTCCTTCTCCAAAACAAACATCCTTGCCTTCGCCTATAATTTTAAATGTAAGTTTGAATATAAATTATTTTTTTAATATATATATATATATATATAGTGATTTAACACAAATTAGAATAATAGGAAGCCTAAATAGGCTAGAAATTTACATATTAGTGATTTATTAGATAGAATTACCTTCCTTTGGTCCTCCTTATCTGCTTCATCTCCTCTTCTTCCTTCTCCAAAACAAACATCATTTCTTTGCTTTCTCCTCCACGGGCTTTGAAGCCGCCTCCTCTTTCATATTCTTTTTCCCTCGAACTTGCTTCGACAATTCAAACATCGTTTTCTCATGCCGACTGATCAAACCAAAACCCTCTGCCACTGTGACGTTATCCTCAGCCTCCTTCTTTCCTTTACCGTCACCACCACTCTTCATTTCCACTATGGTGGTCTTGTATGAGGGCATGACCGCCTCTTTTTCTTGCCTCTCTTTGGGGCCCTTTACTGATGACGAAGGTTTTTCCAGGTTGTTAGCAATTTAATGAGGCGAGGATTTATTGAGTGGGGAAGGAGCAGGAGATGGATGAAGAGGAAGAGTAATTTCAGACATGTGAAAATGACTCTCCTCCTTGTTTAGTGAATCTTCGCTACTACTGTTGTTGGTAGAGCAGAGTTGTGAAGCCGTTGTTTTTCCAAAAAAAAAAAGGTGATAAAAAGAACAGTTGGTCTGAGGGTTAAGGAAGATGATGAGCGACTATTTAGGTTTTTTTGAGCTGTTAAAAAACATAATGACAGGTATTTATCGTAAGCGGTGCATTGCAAATTCCAATAAGATCATTTAACATTTCAATAAATGTTATACCAACAACTTACACACACCGTATGTGTTTTTTTTTCAATTTTGAATGTAAGTTTGAATATAAATTATTTTTTTAATATATATATATAATATATAGTGATATAACATATATTAGAATAATATGATAGCCTATATAGGCTGGATATATACATACATAGTGATTTATTACACAGAATTAGAATAATATGAAGCCTAAATAGGCTGCTTCATTTACATATTAGTGATTCTCCATTAGATAGACATCCTTGCATTGCCTTCCTTTGGTCCATATAAGTGAGCATACATACCTCTATTTACAAAGAAAGCAATTATTTGGTAGTCAAATATTCTACTAATGCCTAAAGATTGAAACAATTTGGATTTTTTCACTAAAGACACTATAGCAGAACACAATAATATATGAAACTCATGCAATTAGAGAAGGTTGGAAAGAGCTACCAATTCACGATTTTTTCCTAGTTTTCCTATTGTGGAAGAGTTCCTTGCTCAAGCCAGTCATAGGCAAGCACAAACTTTGGGAATCACCCCTAGTCATAGGCAAAGAGAAGACTTTAAAAGTATCCTGATATCTAAAAATCATTATCCTAAGTCTCTGGGGCCCTTCACTGATGACGAGGGTTTCGCCAGGTTATTAGCAATTTTACGAGGCGAGGATTTCTTGAGTGGGGAAGGAGCAGGAGATGCATGAAGAGGAAGAGTAATTTCATACATGTGAAAATGAATCTCCTCCTCGTATATTAAATCTTTGCTACTACTTCTGTTGATAGACCAGATTTGTGAAGCCATTGTTTTTACAAAAAAAAGGTGATAAAAAGAACGACTGGTCTGAGGGTTAAGGAAGATGATGAGCAACTATTTAGGTTTTTTTGAGTTGTTAAAAAGTATAATGACAAGTACTTACCATAAGAAGTGCATTGTGAATTCCAATAAGATCATTTAACATTTCAATAAATGTTATACCAACAACTTACACGTATTGTATGTGCTTTTTTAATTTTAAATGTAAGTTTGAATATAAATTGTTTTTTTAATATATATAGCACAAAGTGATTTAACACAAATTAAAATAATATGAATCCTAAATAGGATGAAAATTTACATATTAGTGATTTATTAGATATAATTACCTTCCTTTGGTACTCCTTATCTGCTTCATCTCCTTTTCTTCCTTCTCCGAAACAAACATCCTTGCCTTCGCCTATAATTTTAAATATAAGTTTGAATATAAATTATTTTTTTAATATATATATATATATATATATATATATAGTACATATTGGTGATTCCCATTATTGCCAGAGACTAAGGGTGATTCCCAAAGTCTGCGCTTGCCTCTGACTAGCTTGAGCAAAGAACTCTTCCTATTTCATAGTTCTCACTCTCTAAAGGTGTTTTGGCATTTGTTTTTAATAAAAAAAAGGTACCTGGTAATTATAAGCTAAGTTTAATAAAACAAAATCGATTATCTACCTAAAACTTAGTTGTTAGCAAACCATGGCTAGTTTTGGTTGTGTGGATAGGAAGAGAATGATCCCAATTGTGCCTGAAGGATTCTTCTTATGATGCCATAGGGATGGAGGCAATTGAGATATGATAAGTTCTGGAAGGTTAGAATTGTTGATTCAAAGCACAAAATCATTGGAATCATCATCATCCGACTCCAAGATATTGGGAGGCATGTACCCAAGTATCTCGGGATGACCAATTTTTTCGTGAAGAGAATCTATGATCAGGGGATCATTTTTGAAAGCATTCCCTAAACATCCCTAAATGGTTTCATGTGCATAAGATCATCAAGTGTGAGGATCTTATATGCCAACAACTGTTGTTGAATGCGTATCATAGTTACAAGACATCAGGAGTCTCTAGTTATGTCCGGTCAATAGTTCCTTGGTCAACAGAAAAGTCACACACTGTCATGAGGAATGGATCAATAGCACTGCGTACATGGTGAGTCAAAAGGATGCCCTAAGCACAAAATTATAGGTTGTTCGAGTTGAAAATTCAAGACCATCCGGTCTTTGACACACGTAAAGAGCGGTCTAGAACAAGATGGCTCAACTGGGTATAATGGAAGGGAGCCCGGCACCGTGAGGACGATGTATATCATCGCCGACGTGGTGGGTCCTCAAACCACCATGTGGCTTGCTACCACAAGTTCAATTTGCCTATTCGAGGGTACAATAGCCAAGTGGTATTTATTGCCATATTCTCATTATTGACCACATATCATGATTATTGTGTGGTCGAATTTCATAGCATGCTTTGGTAATTATCATGTATTGACCATATGGTAAACTAAGATCATACGTTTTGGATTGACCGAGTTGCATTACTATCTTTGCTCGGTGTTATTTCCACACATTATACCGAGGATATAGGACCTAATTAACTCGGAGGATTACCCAGCATTCCATTGGGTCAGCTTCATATTGTTTAGGTCAGTTTCTCACATTATCCAACAGCTCGGCCCATATATTCGGAGACTTATCCAATGTAGGACTCTACCAAAAAGAGGTTAGGATTAGAATGCACATTATTCGGCCCACATTGTGGGCAATACAATGCAAACCCATGAGACACTTTGCAAGGTGGCGTAAACAAACAGCCAGCTCGCCACTATTATGCTGGCCAAGACAGGAAACGGACTAGGTATGTGTGGCCAAAGCCACGATTTAAAAGGCGGATCGCTTGCACTCATTTAAACCATAAACTGGACCTTGTCACGTAGGATGAGAGTGATGGGATCTTCCTCACATATGAGATAACAAAGGCCGCATAAAAAGTGAAGACCGCCGGGTTTATGAAGACTTCACAACCTCTACTCCCAAATATTCTGCCCAACCAATTAGGCTACATATGCTCAAACGAGACCTGAGACAACGCTCAATTTATTTAAACAACACTCGGGCAGATGACTGTGGGGAGGAGAAGGAGGATAGTATCTCGAGACAGATATGCCTATTTTGAAGAGCCTTGCTACTCAGAATGAGAACTCAGAGTAAAAAGTATGAAATGAAGGAATATTATGAGACGATTCCAACGATGTAAGATTTTATATTTTTTAGGACGAGGGGTGGAAAGTATATTATCCTATTTTTGGAAGCTTTGAATGCAGTTTTTAACAGGGATCTACAATAACAGGTAGTTGGAAATATACACGACATAAATCAATGAAAAGAACACTTCTAGTCACAGAAATGTGACTTGGTGTAAACATGGAAAAGTGTTCAGAATTCAGAGATGATTTCAGATATATGATTTTTTTTCATAGAATGTTTTTAAATCCTCCATTCTAGTAGGTGTTTTTCTAACACAGTTGCAAGGAGATCACTATTGTGAAAACACTATAGGAGCACACAGATCGTTCTTGGTGATAGTTTCCTGAATATGAATTCATGAGTTCTTAGGACATTAAATAAGCTCGATTTGCAGGTTTTGATTCATTATTGGTTGACATGTAAGAGTTATTGTACTTACATTTCAATTAGTTGATTAATGGATCGGTTCAATCTGAACCCGGAGACGTAGGAATTTCCGATACCCCGTAAACAATCTTGTTATATAGTATATCTGAGTATTATTTAGTTCTAGATTATTTATTTGTTACCAAAGTTTTCCGCACTTCTATGGATGCATAATAATAAGAATTTTAATCAATTTGTGGAGCTTAGACTACTTAAAATTGGGATCCATATGCCAACATCACGATCTTTGGAAACTTTTAAAAGATGAAAAAATCCATACAACCCTAAAGTTTTCAGGATCACGCATCTATATGATGAGACTAAAGCATTACTATTTCTCAAAAGGGGAAATATTCTGATAGTTCATCAAGTGTGGGAGCCTCTTATATGCTCAAGGACCTTTTGTTACAATCGTATGCATACCGTTACAAGTAGTTGGTGTCCCTTTTAACTCTTATAAATTTAGCTCCTTGGATGAGTACAAGATCTTTTTACACACTGACATTTAGGACTAGAATCAATGATGCATATATGAGTGAGTCTAAGGAATGCCCTCAACCGACCAACTATTATAAGATAGAAGAAAATTGAAGACCATAAGTTTACACATAGACAAACTCTAGGGGGAACTCTGTGATGGGTAAATAAATACACTTATTGAGAGGCATGTGTTAGTGATTGTATCCTTAACAAGTGGTTTGTGTAGACTTTAGGTTATTGATACAATAGCCAAGAGGATTTATAAAGTCTAATAAGACCACACACATGACTAATCCCTCATCAATGAGAGCATGTTTGATCATAGTATGACCAATCTAAACTAAGATGAAGAGGGGTGGATTGTTTGCATAAATAAATAGCTCATCCAATATTATAGAGGATATAGGATAATTAATGAAAGAATGAGCTTCCATGGTAAGATAAATATGATTGGAAAGTTTCTCACATTACCAATGGATGCTTTATTCTGAGCCTTGCTAATGTAGGACTCTACCAAAAAGAGGGAAGAAAGGGAATGTTCATGTAAAAAAAATGCAGTCATGAGACACTCATGATGGTGAGGCGACATGTGCATAAGCTCCAAGAAAGGAAATGGACTAGGAATTTGGGAAAGTGCTTTGAGGGGATCCCGCTTATCATGACTGGACTGGGTAGTAGGATGAGAATGATGAGAATCCTCAAAAATAAATCCATAAGGAGTAAGGGTGATTATGAAGACTTCAAAAACTAAATTTTACTTAGTTCATATGTCATTGGACCTACAAGTTTAATTTTCACATGGGTCCGATGGTGTCTGTGGACAAGGATATATATCTCAAAATAGATATCCTTGTAGGAGAATTTCTACACAGGGGCCAATGGCGTATGGAGGAGGAAGATTATTACTTTGATGAGATTGATTTTTTTAGGAAGAGGGGTGGAAAGTATATTAACCAATTAAATTAAGTCTAAAGTTAAACATTATAAATAAATGTAAATGTAAATATACACAACATAAATAAATGAAAAGAACACATTAAACACATAACACCAGATGTAATGTGGAAAACCACTAAATAAAAACCATGCTGAAAGGAAATATCCACTATCAAGAAAATATTTACATCCACCAGTCCAATAGTTCCCTCCTCACTTCTATTCCCTATTTTTAACAAGATTGCCCAAATTAATCATTATATCTCCTTAATATGAATTATGGCCATATTTAAATAACCTGAAGGGTTGTGACATTCTTAATTGACAGGGAACACATCCCTAATTTAATTATTTGATTCATTAAATTAACCAACCCCTAATATAGAGTTTATATTTAAATAATAATAATATAGATTATTCTATATTATTTAAATATAGAATAAATATTACTGATACACTTAATATTATAGTTCTAACACTCCCACTTAATATTAAGTGGGGATCCATATGCCAACATTACTTATTTGTACAACAAGATTTACAAATCCATAAACCCTAAAGGTTTAGGATGGCACATGTATTTATGAGACTAAATCTCACTATTTCTCGTGGAAATATTCTCATACCGCATCTCTAGGAGTCTTTTATAACACAAGGACCTCCTTTACAAACAGATGCACACCGGACTATATTTTTCCCGTAAGCTCTACCAGTTTACTTTAGATCATACAAGATATTTTTACAGTGCTTTTAAACTAGAATAGAAGTATAAAGGAGAAGGAGTCAATCAACCGACCTACTGTTAGGAGGTGGAATTGACATTCGCACTCCCCCTCAATGCCAACTCTGGAAGGGTAAATAAATACACTTATTGAGAGGCATGTGTTAGTGATTGTATCCTTAACAAGTGGTTTGTGTAGACTTTAGGTTATTGATACAATAGCCAAGAGGATTTATAAAGTCTAATAAGACCACACACATGACTAATCCCTCATCAATGAGAGCATGCTTGATCATAGTATGACCAATCTAAACTAAGATGAAGAGGGGTGGATCGTTTGCATAAATAAATAGCTCATCCAATATTATAAAGGATATAGGATAATTAATGAAAGAATGAGCTTCCATGGTAAGATAAATATGAATGGAAAGTTTCTCACATTACCAATGGATGCTTTATTCTGAGCCTTGTAATGTAGGACTCTACCAAAAAGAGGGAGGAAAGGGAGTGTTCATGTCAAAAAAATGCAGTCATGAGACACTCATGATGGTGAGGGTGACATGTCCATAAGCTCCAAGAAAGGAAATGGACTAGGAATTTGGGAAAGTGCTTTGAGGGGATCCCGCTCATCATGACTGGACTGGGTAGTAGGATGAGAGTGATGAGAATCCTCACAAACAAATCCATAAGGAGTAAGGGTGATTATGAAGACTTCATAAACTAAATTTTACTTAGTTCATATGTCATTGGACCTACAAGTTTAATTTTCACATGGATCGACGGTGTCTATGGACAAGGATATATATCTCAAAACAGATATCCTTGCAAGAGAATTTCCACAGGGGCCAATGGTGTATGGAGGAGGAAGATTATTACTTTGATGAGATTGATTTTGTTAGGATGAGGGGTGGAAAGTATATTAACCAATTAAATTAAGTGTAAAGTTAAACATTATAAATAAATGTAAATGTAAATATACACAACATAAATAAATGAAAAGAACACATTAAACACATAACACCAGATGTAATGTGGAAAACCCCTAAATAAAAACCACAAAGAAAATATCCACTATCAAGAAAATATTACATCCACCAGTCCTATAGTTCCCACCTTACTTCTATTCCCTATTTTTACCAAGATCACCCAAATTAATCATAATATCTCCTTAATATGAATTATGGTCATATTTAAATAACCTGAAGGGTTGTGACATTCTTAATTGACAGGGAACACATCCCTAATTTAATTATTTGATTAATTAAATTAACCAACCCTAATATAGAGTTTATATTTAAATAATAATTATATAGATTATTCTATATTATTTAAATAGAATAAATATTATGATACACTTAATATTATAGTTCTAACACTCCCACTTAATATTAAGTGGGGATCCATATGCCAACATTACTTATTTGTATTACAAGATTTACAAATCCATAAACCGTAAAGGTTCAGGATGGCACATGTATTTATGAGACTAAATCTCACTATTTCTCGTGGAAATATTCTCATACTGCATCTCTAGGAGCCTTTTATAACACAAGGACCTCCTTTACAAACAGATGCACACTGGACTATATTTTTCCCGTAAACTCTACCAGTTTACTTTAGATCATACAAGATATTTTTACAATGCTTTTAAACTAGAATAGAAGTATAAAGGAGAAGGAGTCAATCAACCGACCAACTATTAGGAGGTGGAATTGGAATTCACACTCCCCCTTAATGCCAAATCTGGAAGGCCAAGCATTGCACACACTTACAGTATTTTATAGCACACAATGGCTTGTAACCATAACTGTAACATAATCTTCAATCTGGTATAATTGGAGATCTCTATCACCGTAGAGAACCTTCTCTCAGATAACATGCATATGAACTTTAATATGCTTCATTCTCTGATGTTAAACTGGATTCTTTATCAAGAGTAATACCACTCTGAACACCACATAGAAGAGTAATACTTCCTTTAGCTTTGATGTGTATTTCTTCCAACATTCACTTCAGCCACATGGATTCTTTGCTTCTTCCATTGTACTTATCTGCCACAGTAGAAGAAATGGATACTGTTGGTTGTTTTTTCTATTCCAAGTAATGATTCCTACACCAATTTTTTTTTAGCACATATCCAGTATATTTTATATATAACACCCATCAGCATGGTTAGATTTATAATATCCATATAGATATCATAATAAGTATATAAGTCTTTATTGATTTCACTTTTAACCATCTGTAAAAGTTAAACACAAGTTGTATAACAACTAACATAACAATATGCTTAGCAACTAACCATGTTAAAATATGTTAAGAAATTTCAACATGTTATTCTTGTAAAATATATATTAGATGCAATCAGTATTGGACGTCTCCAATACAAATGCAAGGGTGTCCCCAAGTGTCATTTGATATGCATATAATAATAATATAATAATCACATACTACGAGATATCAGAAATGTTTTATCAAAAACATATATATCTTCATTATCTTACTCTAAGCCTTTACGAATGAGATAAGACTTGATAGATAAAATAAATAATCAAATTATCCAAGAATAATCACAGTATTCAGTGAAAACGTAATCCACTAACTGTGGACACTTCTCATGGAGTTTGCTTCACAAGATGACATCTAGGCACCCTTTAATACATTTCATAGGTGGTAAAATTAAGTTTAGAAATGTCATATGATCATTTCTTCATTCTAAAAAAATGAACATCGTTCTATTTTGTAATAAACTATCAGAAAATGATAGTATTATGGATCGCTCAAGGCATGGTGTCCATCCTATTTTATTCAAGGCTAGCATGATGGAGATCATCGGATTCGGTTCACGGAATTGAAACAAGGTGGAAGAAAAAGTGATTATTCCCATATTTAGTGAAAGAGAAAGGATTTGGTAGGACCATTCTGAATTAAAAGATACATGCTACATTAAGAGAGAAATAAGCAAGATGCATGGTTTTTTATTCTTTTCAATCAGGCACGAGGTTGAATGTTTCACTCACCATCATTACAATGTGAGTCAATAACCTTGTGAAAAATGTTTCTCAAAGTAATTAAGAGACTTTTATTATGCTCCCGAATTTATAGCGACATATTGTAATCCACTCACATTTGGACTATACTTTTGATTTTCTAGATTTACCTTGGGCCTACCTTAGGTTGTATTTAGTTTTCAATCTGGAGTTTCATAGCCCATATTTTCCACCACTCTCATATACACAACTCATTGGTGAACATTTGCATCATGTAGACTTAAATATAGGCTATGCATGACACTAGTGAACTATGATAATATCATTGATAGGGTGCTTAAAGACATGGCTCATCAATAGATCACACACTTTCGAGTAGTGAAGGAAGGGAAGAAGGAATACCGAGGGAAGTTGTTCACCAAAAGAAAAATTGAGAAGTCATTTACACACTTGATCAAAACATTAGGACCAATGGGTCCCATTTATTCCTAAGGAGGATTGAATGATCAAGAATAAGATTTGTTTGGTTTTTTAGTCTTTACATTTTCATTTTTTTCTCTAAATCATTGTTTCTTTTAGTTTGTGGAAGCTAGTGAAAAGGATTTTGTGTTTTTGTTGTGATGTTTTGTTTCATGTTTATTATGTTATAGTTCACTGTCAAAAAGACCACCTTGATCACACATCAGTGGTAGCATTCCAAGTCCTCTAATTTGTTGCTTGCAAAAGTAGTGAATGAGTCCTTTTGTTGCAAGAGCTGACTTGTTTTTCCTCCCTCGATAAGCTTAAGGAACGCCCACTTGTGAAATATGGAATGTGCACAGAACAGTCACATGTTATCATGTTATACACAAAACCCAGGAAGTGTGCATATCAATGTAGTGTCATCCTTCGGCCATGCACGGAGTGAACATTTTTTGGGATTTTCTAACTATTGTGGGACAATGTTTTACTGGTTTCAGGAATATTTTACCTTACTTCTTAGTATTTTTTGGAGTTGTGAAGTATTGTTTTATCTAGACTGATAATGCATGCAAACCGTTTGACATAATGTGTTCCCAGTAAAATAATCATAACTTTAAAAACATATAATGAAAATGGATGAAATTTATAACATATGTTCCTTTTAGAGACTTAGAAAAGATATCAATTTTGTAGAGAAATTAGAATTGTGCAGCAACAATTCTAATTTCTCTACAAAATTGATATCTTTTCTAAGTCTCTAAAAGGAACATATATTATAAATTTCATCCATTTTCATTATATATTTTAAAAGTTATGATTATTTTACTGGGAACACATTACATCAAACGGTTTGCATGTATTCTCGGTCTAGATAAAAAAATACTTCACAACTCCAAAAAATACTAAGAATTAAGGTAAAATATTAAAAACCCAACTGGAGAATGACGTTTTTAATATTTAAATTACAAACGACATTTACAAGAAGGGGGAAGTTAACTACAAAGTTAGTAAAAAAAAGACCGCCATGTGGGCACCTTTGCCATACTTTGGCACCTTTACCCTAGTTAGGCGCATTTTCCCTACTTTGGTGCATATGACCTGATAATCAACACCTTTGCAAAATCATAGTTTTTATTTACAACTAACAATCTAATTTTGTTTCCAAGTCTTTTTGGTGGTTGTTTGCAGGTTTAGCATTCTACTTTCATAGGATTATTGCAGAAAACAAGGGGAAACTCTTCCCATTTTGACATTTATATTGTTACAAACTACTAACCCTTTTTTTTGTAGCACGGTAGGTCCAAGACATTTGGGGTTAATATTAAACTACTAGCCTTGTTGAGATCATGTGAGGTATTTTCTATTTTGTTGGTTCTGATGCGAATCATCCAAAGCACAGAGAAAATAGGGGTTCGAGTCCATTGTTCTCCTCACCATATTTCCCCCAATCAAACCCAAAAATAGACTATCCTTCACAACTAAAAGAATACAGAGGCCAGTGGAAGAGTGCTACAATATAGGCTGCAAGAAGAATGTATCAGAAAAACTCCTAGAGGAGCTCCTCATAGAGAGATGGTCATAATGGGAGAGTAGGAAATGCAAACTATACTAAGAATGGCATGTTGACCAGAAGGTTTACATTGTGAAGGGAAGCATGAAGTTGGTTCCAAATGGCTGTGAAAATGACACTACATGCTTTTATGCAGGTGACCTTGTGTGATATCCCGAGTGGCTCAAGGCCTCTTTGTATTTCCAAGGTCCTTACAAGGAACGTTGTCATTTTCTAGCCTATTGGGATGGCTAACAAAAGGATAACAATCGTATCAAAAAATTGACTTTGTTAGACTTACACTTGCATCTATTTGGATATCGAGTTATCAGCAAGTAGTTTTTGCCAAAGGGTTTAGGTATCTACAGATCATTCAGACCCTAGAAATGATGTTACACGCTCGTCATAAACTGATCATCATATTTTATACCATCAAACCGGAGGGTGGAGGATACATAGAGGTTGGAGGACAATTGGCGTCCTCTTCGTGAGTCACCTACGATGGGGTCACATCATTGCTTTGGTGACAATTTTGTTTTTTCTCTATGTTTATGTTTATGTTGCGGTCGTTCACCATCTATCATAACCTCCTCCTCACCACCATTAGTGTCATCCAATTCTATTTCACCCTCTTTACTATTTGAGCAACATGTATGGTGTGCATTGTGAAAAATTAGTCCTCCAAATATTTTAAATGGACCATTATAAACCCTCAATCAACCCCTTCATATCAAAAATATGTGTACGATGAAATAAATTTAAGAAAATAGTAATCACATGACAATATACCCTACCATCATTAGTGTCATCCAATTCTATTTCACCTTTTTCACCATCCCAACAAAAATTGAGGGGGGGTTTAACCAATCCTCTTGTAAGTTCACATATGTGCATAGTCTCTTATTGAGAATTTTTTGTCCTTCTTATACTTCCCCTTCATCCATTGATAATGAGGAGTTAATGATCATTTTTTTCCCATAGTAATTGCATGAATGACAATCTCCAAATCCATATGGTCGTTATGAAACATGTAGGAATCCTTTCATTAGAAAACATGTTAATCAACGTTAAGGATTAAGTGATCTCAAAGAAATTCTTGCATCCTCTATACTATGACATATGACAATGATCTAACCATATGTGATTAATCCTAAACAAAGTCCTATACTTAACTAGTTTCGTGCCTCTAGTTAAGTATTAGATAGTTTGTAGTTGGCAAACTATCCTTCCTCGGGTTTACTTTGTTGAAACAAGGAATCCACGTGCCAAAATACGTGGATTCCTTGTTTCAACAAAGTAAACCCAAGAAGGATGAGGGTGACAGAAGAAATGTGTTGATTCATACCTTGCGTAGGAAAATAACATGATGGTGAACTACACAAATAAATAACCTTTAGAGTGGCGCGAGGTGAGAATCGCCTTCTCTACTAGGTTTTTAAGGAACAATGTACATTCAGAGATATGTGAATTCCATTGGAAGGATTCTTCTTCGCACCATGTTCAGAAGTGTGAGAGACTCTAGATGGAGGGGTAGGAGGCCTTGCCACCATCACTCTAGGTACATAAATTCTACGCCACCCTAAGTGGTTGTGCGTGCATGGTATGTTCATGCATAGCTAACAACAGAAAATGCTAACTGATAAGATATGACCCCTGGAATGATTAAGACCTTTGACTATTTTTTATACTAAACTTCTTGTGAATGAAGCATTACAGATTATGAAACACCTTACTTTGGGAGAGAGTGCAAAGGCTAAGGAAAGCTTGTTAGATTTTTTTTTAGAGTTAGATTTGGAGGCGTGGTTTGAAGAAGACGAGACAGATGAGGAGAATCTTGTGTTCGCCCTGGCTGGAAAAAGATAAGGGTAAGCTAGTTTACATGATTGATGATGAAGAAGTAAATAATCTGGATGTTGATCACACTATAGGTACACCCAAGGTCTTAGATAGTGTTGATGACAAGGCACACATTTATCACAAGCCTATGAAAACAAAGAAGGTCAAAATTCTAGTATAGATGCAAAACCTAAAGAGGCCGTTATTGGTGATTATTGGTTCTGAACAAGAGGTGGAGAGAATTATGAAGCTATCACGTGACTTCCATGACTTATTTCTATGAGGTTATAATGAGTTGAAGGGAGTGCATCACTCTCTGAGAGAGATGAGGATCAAATTAATGGAAGGTACGCGACCAATTAGGAAGAGACCTTACAGGATGAATCCTAATCTGCGCGTCAAGGTAAAGGAAGAGATTGATAACATGCGGAAATCTAGAATCATTGATCCCATTGAGGAATCAAAGTGGGTTAGCCCCATGGTGATAATCATAAATAAAGATGGTAGGATAAGGATCTGCATGGAATATAGAGAATTGAATGTTGCTTGTGTCAAAGAACCTTTTCCCACACATTTTATTGAGGAGATCTTGGAGGGTGTTGTAGGGGGGTGAGATATACTAATTTACAAATGGATTTTTTGGTTATGATTAGGTGTAGATTGCTAAATAAGACCAAGAAAATACAACTATTATCACTGAGTGGGGAATTTTTGCATATATAGTTATACCCTTTGGGTTCAAGAATGCGCCTGTAGTCTTTTCGCACATTATTATACAAGCATTTGAGGAATTTATACACAAGTTTTTTTATAGGTTTATTTAGATGATTGGAATGTATATGGGCTTGTCAAGGACCACTGTGACAATTTGAGACTTATGTTTGAGATATTTCAGTAGTTGAGCATCTCTCTCAACATTAAGAAGTGTATCTTTACAGAACCCTTTGGAAATTTTTTGGGACATATTATAAGCAAAGAAGGTTTGTTGGTAGACTCCTACTAACATTGTTGTTATCTTCGAAAAAAACAATAGCCAAGTTTGGGGTCACACACCGGGAGCTGAAAGGGAAATGCAGGCCTCGTGGAGTAGAACAGATACTTTTTTTTGAGTCTCAGCCCGTGCAACGATCACACGGTCTCACCTCCCCATGATGTAGCGATGGAGCCCCCTGTGGACCAGGGCTTGTCGGTAGCCCTGCAGAAGCGTCTGGGTCCCCGACGCCCCACGTCGGGTAGTGTGCTTGAAGGTATAGAAAATAACAATCTTGATATACTATGTACCCCCATGGACCCTTCCATCTCTGTCTCTGTGCCCTTGGAGGATGATGTTATTTTAACGACCCAAACAAAGCTTCTCTCATCTAGAGCAATCTTAGAAAATTTTGTTGGTCGTAGGTTGACAGTGGAAGGCATTCAAAACTGGTGTGATGTGTAGTGGGGTAGCAGCCTAAGTATTCACTTCTTTGAAAGGGGATTTTCCTGGTTATTTTTTCATAGCGCCGCTCAAAAGGACGACACCATGGTGAGCAAATATTTTCTTCTAGCTGATTCAGGCTTGGAGATTCGTGATTGGGAGCCTCACTTCAATACAACTAGAGTAGAAATGGAAGGAATACAAGTATGGGTTCAAATCTATTCATTGCCCAGTGAGTTTTGGTCCACCCCCATTCTCAACAAAATTTTCTCAAGTTTGAGACGCGTTGTTTGCATCGACCCTGTCACCCTGAAAGGTACCCTTTCATCTTTTGCTAGGATTTGTCTTTCCATCAATTTTAATCAAAAGCTTCTGCACAATATATTCATCTCCTCCCCGGCCGGGCTCTGGGAGAAAAAGGTGGAATATGAAGGTGTCTCCAACACTTGTTTTAAATGCAAAAAATCTGGCCACTTCCGAAAATGCTGCAAAAACCCCCCTTCTTCTAGGAAATTGGAATGGAGGAAAAAATTGTCACCCATCCCCCCCTCCTCTCCCTCTGTTCCCATTAATGTAAACACATCCAAACTCACTGGAAAGGTGTCTTCTAACCCCACCTCTGTTATTGAGCCCTTAACTCTGGATCCTGGAACCATCTCTTTAGTAAAAGAAACGACAGCAATGGTTAAGGATTCTACAAGAATTTTATCTCTTTTTCACGATGGTATCTCTCTTGGGCTGGGAGGGAACATCGTCTCTTTGGAAAAATGGGTGAATGAAAAGGATGAACTATTCCAGTCTAATGATGGTTCCTCCATTAGTTCACAGGAGGTTGTCCATGAAGCTCTCTCTTCTGATAATTTGTTGTTGCACTCTTGAGCCCACTATCCTCGTTGATTCAAATTTCATTTGGTGCAAGGTTTTATTAAACACTCTAATGAATCCTTCTTCTTATGCAATGTGTATGGTCCCTCTAATCCGATCTGAAAAAATGATCTTTGGTCTAAACTTCATCTAGTCCTTGATTCGGTTGACAACTTCAAGATTGTCATTGCTGACGATTTTAATGCTATTCTTTCTGATCTTGATAAGTGTGGAGGTATACAATGGCAACCACGTTAACAAGTGGATTTTACCTCTTTTGTTTCTTCCACCAATTTGACGGATGTGGAACTTAGTCAGGGTTGGTTCACGTGGAAATAATAGGCAGCCTGGGTTTAGCTCCATGGTAGTGCATCTTGACAGATTTCTTGTTTCCAAACTTTGGTTGCAGAACAATTTCCTTCTCAAATGCTTTGTTCTTCCATTCTCAGGATCCGACCATTTCTTGATTTCTTTGAATATTTCCTTCGACCTGCCACCTTGTCGCTCTCCCTTCAAATTCAAAAACATGTGGTTACAGGATCCTTCACTCAGGTTTATGATAAAATTCTGGTGGGATTCCTTCAAAGTTAAGGGGACATGGATGTTCCAAATCTCCAAAAATCTATCCCTATTGAAAGATAATCTACGAAGCTGGAATATCTCATGCTTTAAAAAATATTTTTTAGGAAAAACAGAGAGTTAAGAAGGAGCTCCATATTCTAAATGATTTTATCCTCTCTCATGGGATGTTTCAGGCTGGTTTCGTAAAAAAAAAATCTCTTCTCAAGGAATTGGGAGATATTCTTCTTAAAGAGGAAACTGTACGATGGAAAAGTGACATGTGAGCATGAGAATCTACAAGTAACTCTTCCTCGCACCCGACCTCCCGAGGTCGTGCTAAGAAAGCCAGTGGGGATGGAATACACGGGGGATGCAGGTAAGCTAATTAGGTAATCTTATGTCTTCAACACGTAATAGTGGGATCTGCGAATCTAAGGCAAAGAAGGCCCTTCTAACCTAAACTGGGTGTGATAGATCGTTCGGTGAGGATAGCTGCTTGAAGGCTCCAATCAATATTGAGTTCTGTCGTTATCTGATCTATGGGTTGTGGGATACGTGGAAGATAACCTATGGGTGCTTCGTTATATGTCTCCCAACAAGGTCATGAAAATGGATGGCTAAACGTGTAATGGATCCTTTGGTGTTTATGGATGATTCTCTAGTCTAGTCCAGAAGTCTTTAGCTTGATGAGCTGTTATGTTTAATAATGATAGTTGTGTGATAATGTCTGGTGGAAGTGGATGAGGATCTAAATACTAATGTTCACAAACCAGCGTCAACATTGGATTGATTTGTAGGCCTGTTGGGTTGTGGGACCTGTGGATCACAACCGTAAGTTCGTCGTTGTTGTGGACCTTCTATGGTCATGTGAAGAATCAATCCCTTCTTCTAATCCTGAGTATCCAGTAATCATATGCCTTTTTCGGCCTCTATGTTTAGAACTAGAAGTTGCAACGATTTTTTCGGAGTACCTAACAGGTGTTCTGACAACTTGGATGCGTAAGCTAGTGTCTATATTAACAAGGATATCTCCTGCATCTGGTTGTGGGACTAGTGGATCACAACCGAATATTTGCTCTCTTTCAGGTCCTTCTACAGTCATACGGATATCTATCAAGGCAGTCTATAATTTGGCTGACTTGACCAAAAACGTGTGCACTTTGTCGTCTTCTATGTTTAACCCTCTTAACTGTGTGCTAATTTCTTGTAGGTTTGTTGTTGTTTGGAAGACCTGAATTCTGAGATTTTGGTCTATGTCAGTTAATGCTACAACAAGATTGGGTTGTGGCACGATTGGCTTGAAAATGTATTCTTTGGGCTCCCTAGGTCCCGTGATTGTCATACAAGGTTAATATAAACCTAACTGAAACGAAATAAATTAGCTATGCAAGATATATCTACAACATATATATATTCCTCTATTTTTTGTATTTTTTGGAGAGAATTTTAACATAATCGAAAGAGCGACTAATCTAATATATTCAGAAAATGACAACTAATCTAATAACAAAATTAAAACAAGCAAGGTAGCCCAGTGTAGCTATTTTCCTGTGCAGTTGTGAGTCTATTCTAAAAAACTAGATGGTTGATTAATTTAATTGAAAGATTCTTGATCCTACCTCAGAAGTGAGGAGTGAATCATAGTTTCTCAGAAACTATCAATCCCCACAACTTCCCTGGCAATATCGAGAATGAGAATTAACTGAAATGAAATATTTCACTACTCTATTTGATATGTTTTAATTAGAAATTTGACAGATAAAACCTAGAATTTGCAGAATAGTGGCGAATCCAGTGGTGCATGACTTTGTCCCCTCAGAATGATCTCCTCATTCCTTCGTGCTCATGTGAATCTAAAAGAGCATGTATATGCTAGCATCAATAGAAGAAGGTATTCGAATAATGGCAGCTTTGGATATAAACCGAATATAATGCGAGTAGGAGAGGGACATCGCAAGAGATAGAGCTTGGCATATGCAATTCCTAGCGGGATTTATTGCGGGAATACAACACAAGTGTACCGAGAGATTCTAGAATCTACATTATGTGAAGAACACAACCTGCAACTCTAATGGATGTAATCTATAACTGACACTACTCTACTCTAAAGTAATTTATATGAACATCAATGAACAAGACTGCAAGAAGATCAAATGGCTTCTAACAGCAAAGGAAAACTAGCATGGATGCAAACATATAACAAAATGAGCTCTAAACAAGAAATTGACAGACTAAACAATGGAAATGAGAAGTTGAGGGGCAGTTTTGAGGGGCCATTTGTTTGAAAACAAACCAACTATTTATAGATTTCACATTCACCCAAAGGTAACTCCAATCAGAACTCTTTTACCATTAAACAATGAAGAAACACTATTCAAGGGGAAATAAAACATTAATACAAGCTAAGGCGGTTGAGAAAGCTGGTGAAAGTTGAAAATTACGTTAGTCGTGATCGTGAGAACGTGCTAGAAAATGTGTGAAGGACAACCACCCTGAGTAGGGCAGCGGTTACAGGACCGTCGCCCTGACAGGGCGGTGGTTTCATCAGTAAAGGTCAAAACGCTAAGAAATGAAGGGCAGAGGAATAAAACAAAGCACAAGGAACATGGACAAAGCGTTTGGGATGTTAACATGTACTTCACGGGATTTTTTGGATTCGAATACCTTGTGAGGTGACATGTATCATCATTGGGGCATGTGGAACATTGTTCTGGCGGTACAGTACCCTTCAATTTTGGGTATGTACATATTGCCCCCTCGGAGAAGCATTTTAGCCATGAAGAGGCGTAAAACGGTGCATCCAAGTATGGTGGTCCCAAAACAGGAAATTAGAAATTATACCTGACATGCCTATGTGTCGAAATGTCACCATCTGAGTTCTCGCTACCTGCAAAATGGAAAGAGGACTCAAGTACAGATAGATAAAATAAAACGAGAAATAAACGCTAGATTAGTATGAAATGAGGACTTACCATTTGCGTGAGGATGAGAACTTACCTCTGTCAGTGCTCTAAACCTGTGAAAGGGGACATTCGAAATGAGTCAAAACATTGTATATATAAAACGGGACCATTTTCCTATTCATTTACGCGTGTTGATTTGATAGTTTTTGAGCTCTGGGACCCACAGTGACGGTTTTCAACGAGAGTATAGTTGAAACGTTTGTATCAGGATAGTCGACCATACCTCCGCGAGTAGATCCTCGACCCGTGAGATCTCAGGCTAGTTCTTCTCGATTTAACATTTTTGCACCCAATATGTAAAAATGATGAAAACTTTTTCGTGGGGGGGTTATTTCTAGAAATGTCAGTTTTAAATGTATCTCTTAGGGGGGGGCGCCTAATGGGTAGGCTTTTGTTTTAGTCATAATGGTCATTTTTTAGGGTTTTTTGAGCATTTTAGGGCATGTGACCCATTTTTAAACATGGGACAGAACCACCGCCCTGAGCAGGGTGGCAGTTACAGGACCGCCGCCTTCCAAGGCGGTGGTTATGGAACTGCCGCCCTGCTCAGGGTGGCGGTTCTCTTCAGAATGTTAAAACAACATTAGTTTGAGTTCATTTTTACATTTTTAGTATTCTTATCTGCTTTAATGATTTTTTTAATGCAATTTTGATACTAACTTGCTCCTTTTTGCGTGTTTTGCAAAAGAAGGAAGAGTACATCAGATGGAGCCGAGAGAGAGAGAGAGAGAGAGTGATTGGCTTCCAACAGTGTTAGATGCACTCTCTCAGGATGAGCAGGATACCCTTCAGAGGGTAGGTATATTGAGGATCGCACAGGTCCCCCACGTTACCCCTACCAGTCACATACTATGTGACTTATTTTCTTACTGGGATGTAGATCGGAACACTTTCTGATTTCCAGGTGTCAAGGGTGAGTGGACTATCACCTTAGAGGATGTCTACCACATTTTGGGAGTCCCGATTATTGGGAGGATACTTTTATTTGATACAGCAGTATCCAGGACTCAGGTGACACAGTGGGCCACCTATATGGGAGACGCAGTTGTCTCCACTAGTTCGAAGAAGGGGGTGAAGGTCCATTCTATTCCTGGCTTGCCCATCCCTCTGATCCATCAGGCCATTATGGGCATATTTGCTTTGAGATTGATCGGAGACAAGGGAGGGGATACTTTACTCTACTGTTGGGCCCCCATCAGCGCACAAATTGAGGCACATGGTTGGATTTATGCCTGGGGAGTTGATATACTTAGGACCACCTATCATGACTTGTACAGGGTGGTTCGTTTACAGGGACAATCTTTAAGCCATCCAACCTTAGTTATGAGTTGGGTCTATGAGCGTATCATCCCTTATGGGAGAGGCATAGAGGTGGTGGATCTCGGGGCCGTGAGGGCAGCCAGATGGACAGAGATGTCGATGCTTAGAGCACCCCACCAGCGAGTTGCTTCCATGACTACTAAGGATATGGAGGCCACACCTTATCAAGCCATGGCAAGGTTGTGGGGCGAGGAGACCTTCACTTTGATTTCCTGCTCTACTACATGGTAGCTTGTGGATAGGACGGGGAAGGTAGAGACACACCCCTTTGATCGAGTGCCTCAGCAGTTCAGCCTTGCTTACGTTGATATGCTTCCCCTAGTGGTGCCAGTGTTCAGATTAGTTCGGGAGGCTAGGGGAGGTCCTAGGGGCCAGGGTTAGACTGTTGTTACTTCTGGCATTCCTATTACAGCCAGGCGGGTGGTACGTGCCCGAGAGAGAGTCGGTGCTCCTCAAGCACCTTTACTTCGGATTGCCGCCAGTCCTGCCCATAGCAGTGGTGACCCTATTGATATAGACTCTGAGTCTGAGGAGTTTACAGGGGGGAGACGGAGGAGGAGACCGACGACATGGAGGTCAGCGAGTCAGGTTGGGGAGAGGATAGCAATCCCAAGTGGCATGACACTCAGGAGATTTTACAGGCCGAGAGGGCAGAGCAGAGCGCGGAGAGGGTGACTCTAGTCTCAGAAGAGTTGCTTACTCAGGACCTAGGCAGAGAGGACAAGTCCGTAGTAGGATGTTATGTTTCTTCAAACACAGGAGGAGAACATCAATCAACAGTGGCATCTGTGGCAGGTGCTGATCCTAGGGATCCCTCTTGGAGGCCCGGAGATCCGAGTGAGTTGTCACTCTATTTTTTTATTTGCTTTTAGCTAAGATTGGAGCTATCCATGGATGCATGAGAGCCTTCGGCAGCCGGTAGGCATACCGATGTCTTTTCCCCTGTTTGGCATGTGGCCAAGATGGTGACTTCCCTCCATACTAAGTTAGTCAGGTATAGGACTGCAGAGCGCCTGATGAGGAGCCGCTCTCATAGCGAGGCTACAACTACTGTTCAAGGACCGTAAGCCCTCAGTGCACTCAGAGCGCCGACATAAACGGAGTCCTAGATGTGGTCATGTGCCTTCTGAGGGATCCCATAGGGGTTGAGAGGCCACTTGGCTCTTTTTGTAGTGACTCTGGATAGATTGTTTATATGATCATTTTTTATTTTCTGGGCTCATTGAGTATTTTGACCATGCCTAGTGCATGATGGCATTGTACATGAAACCTGATTGTATATATATATATATATATATATATATCTCTTTTTGGATTTAGATCTCTTTTTACCTAGAGTTTTGTGATTCATTTCCACATGTATACTAGATGTTTATAAAAAATTTTGTTTTGATATGTTTTTTAGAATGTATACAATGGAGAACAAATATCACAAATGTTTTCTTTTTGTATTTCGTGATGCTGATGTATGATGATGTAAATGAACTTGTGATCTTGAACTTCCGTTTTCATAAGCAATTTTCCAATACTTCATATTGTTTTGAAAAAATGTGATGACGAACTGGTATGATGAGCAGATGCACTTTCCCCACTCCTAACTCCACGCAACAAGTAGGATGTGAGGGCTCACCACCGAGAGCTAGAAAGGGCACAAGCTATGAGGTGTGTTGAAATGGTAATGATGGGAGATAGATAAAGAGTTGGTGGAACCGAATTAGGATGCTACAAACCTACCCTACTCAAGTGACTCCATAGTTTAGAATGTGACTTGCTTTACAGTTTATCCAAACTTAGATCCGTAGATGGCTACTTGGTTGACAAAATCTGGTTTTCAAGGTTTTGAACTCTCTTAGAATTTTGGACATCTGGTTCATTTGTTTTTGACTCATGATTTCAAAGGTTTGTTTGAACTTTTTGCTTATGAATTTCAATGTTTACTGTCAATAGGACCCCCTTCACCTTGCCCCATGCTACTAGTAGGAAGCATGGGCTTATCACCATGGACAAGGCATAGGTGAGTAAAGGAATTCCCATCCTTTCCCAACCCTACGTCACTAGTAAGAGACGCAAGCTCAACACCGAAGGTTGGTAGGGCAAAGAAATGTGTAAAAGTAAAATTTTCTGTTTGATCTATATTTGACTTACCTACTTGAGCAAAATGTCATTATGTTCTTATTTCCAAAGAGATATATATACGGGATAGATGTGGCACCATGAAGCTTCTAGAACAGACCATAGGCAAGACACCTATCCTAGGAAGAAACCAAAAGTGAGAACAAGCATGCAGGCCTTGGTATGGCTACCGTTAAGACTTTGTCATATCTAGCTTTAATTGATGAAATGATTCTGAAATAGTTGATGATGTTATGAAAATGAAGAAGTATGATTTGAATGCTCCTGTCAATACCATCAGAAGTTTGTAATGAATTGCTTTAGAAATAAGTCCCTTGATCACCAAGTTTTACGAAGTGAGTGAACAAAATGAACCTAACTAAATGAAAATGTAGTGTAGATATTTATACAAATAGTGTTGATGCTTCATGCGTAAAATCGTTTAAGATGCAAGGAATTGACTGATTTATTGAATTCCTCACCCTCTAGTGTGCACAAGAGATACGCACCATTTCCATAGTCCTTCATGACTCGATATGGGCCCAACCATTTGGGCTGGAACTTTCTTCCTTTGCCGATTTTCTTATAGATCCGGCTGTCTAGTCTTAGAACTAGATCTCCTTCATATATTTCTCACTCATAGACCTTTTTTTAATACTACCCCCGGCACATCCGGTCAGCATAGACTCTATGTCGTTGTTTGACGTTTAGCCTGGCCTCGTCTAGAATTTCTAGTTGAGAGAGGCGTGCCTCCCGATAAGCTTCTTCATCCAAAATCCCTTATAGCGAGATGCGGAGACTGGGTATTTCAACCTCGAGTGGGAGAACTGCTTCTGCCCCCGAATACCAATGAGAAATGAGTTGCTCCTGTTGGTGTTCTTATTGAGGTTTGGTGGGCCCACAAGGCCGGATGTAATTTTAAATGCCAATCTTGTTTGTTTTCCTTGACTATTTTGAGGAGAATGGCTTTCAATGTTTTGTTTGTCGCCTCAGCCTGCCCGTTGGCTTGAGGGTAGTAAAGAGAGGTCGTGTGATGGTTTATTTTGAACTTGCTACATAGCTCACGAACCTCATCATTCTTAAAGGACGTGCCATTATCTGAGATAATGACTTGTGGGACACCATACCTGCAGATAATTTGGTTCAAAATGAATTTGGCAATCACCGAACCTAGTACGGTGGTGAGAGGCATAGCCTCCACCCATTTGGTAAAATATTTCGTGGTTGTGATTATAAAATTATGGCCATCGGTTGATGAGGGAGAGAATTTCCCTATCAAATCTAAGCCCCACGTGGAGAAGGGCCACAGAGTTGTTATTGGTTGCAGGGATTGTGCTGGCATGTGAATCTCATGAGAGAATTCTTGGCATTTTGTGGCACTTACGTACGAATTCCACTGCGTCATGCTCGAGAGTGGGCTAAAAATAGCCCATTCGATGTATTTTGCGAGTGGTGGTGTGACCACCGAAGTGGCCCCCACATATCCCACTGTGGGATTCATGAAGAATCTTCTTGGATTCTTTTGTGTCAACGCATCTTAGAAGCATGTTGTCGAAGGCTCTGCAATAGAGCACTTGGTCTAAAACAACATATTTAGCAGCAATAATGCGTAACCGCCTTCTTTGTTGTGACGTGGCACTTTCCGGGTATGTAAGGTCCATGATAAAATTGATGATATCAGTATACCAGGGACATGTAGAAATGGGGGGTCTGGTTTCGACAAAGTATACACATTCATCGGGAAAGTCTAGATCTACCAGCTCGCCTCCATCTAGTGGATTGTCAGCTAACCAGTCTGCAATGATTTTTCCTTTAACAAATTTTTGGTTTACGAATGTTAACTCGAATTCTCCCATTAGGGTTATGAAATGGCCAACTTTTTTAGATAAAGATCCTTGTGTGAGAAATGTTCGTAAATGGTATGTCTTTACAATGACCCTTGTTTCCTAGTTTAACATGTAATGTCTCAAACGTTTTGTTGCAAAAATTATAGCAAGGCATTCTCTCTCTGCCTGTGTGTAACGTGTTTCATAATCGAGCAATGTTCGACTAATGAAATAGATCGCACGTTCTCGTTTGTCATCGTCTTCTTGAGCCAGCATGCAAGCCAGTGAGACATGAGTGGCTCGTGAGTATAGGATCAAAGGGCGGTCTGGCTTGGGAGGCATTAGCATGGGTGGTGACAACAAGAAGGGCTTAACTGCTTCAAAGGCCTCATTGCAATCTTCAGTCCAATCGACGCTATAATCTTTCTTGAGTAGATTGTTGATTGGATGAATGGCAAAGCTTAAATCTGGGACGAACCTTCGGATTGCACCGAGTTTCCCAAGAAATGACCTGATTCCAGACTCATCTAAAGGTGGGATCATTTCGAGAACAGCCCGTATTTTGGCCGGATCAACATCAATCCCTCGTGAAGATATAATGTATCCTAAAATTTGCCTCCTATTACACCGAAAATGCACTTCTCTGGGTTTAATGTGACACCATACTCAATTAGTCGTGAGAGGATGATACGGAGTACTTCCAGATGATCACAACATTTCTTGGCCTTGGCTAACAAGTCATCTACATATGATTCCACAATTTTATGGATAAGATCATGGAATATATAAGTCATTGCCCGTTGATACGTAGTGCCGGCGTTCTTAAGACCAAATGGCATGACAACATAACAATAAGTTCCCCAGGGAGTTATAAACGTGGTTTTGGCTTGATCTTGCTCAGATATTTTAATCTGATTGTACCCTGAGAACCCATCCATGAGGGACATCAGTTCAAATCCAGTTGTTGCATCAACGATAACGTCAATGGATGGTAATGGGAAATCATCCTTGGGACAAGCTTTGTTAATATCCCGAAAGTCTATACAAATGTGTATCTTCCCATTCTTTTTGAGGACGGGAACGATATTAGACACCCATTGTGAATAGTCGACGGGTTTGATGAATCCTACTTGGAGAAGTTTTATTACTTCCTCTTTTACCATGAGAGCCACTTTTGGCTTCATTGGTCTTGACTTCTGTTTAATTGGCTTCGCATCTGGTTTAGTGACGAGATTATGTACCGCAACTTGTGGTGTGATACCTGTCATTTCTTTATAATTAAATGTAAAGGCCTTTTGATGTTCTTTGAGGATTTGGGTGTGTATTTCTATTTCTTTCGGAGTTAGTGAGGATCCTAACTTCAAAATTCTCGAGTTCTTCCTCCATTCCAATGTTTATGTCAATGGTTTCTTCTATCAAAGAAGCGTTACCTTCTTCAAACTCAGGTGGGGCTGGAGGTAGTTCCAGGATTTCTCCATTTTCTATCTCGTAGATATTGAGATCCTTTTGTGGAGGAGACTCTACCTTGGGATTTCCAAAGTAGGAAGAGGAATGTGGTATTAAGGAAAGATCAACTATATGGTGAGCAAGGTGTAGCTCCACATAGGCATTTAGATATTCGAGAGTGACTTTATCACTGTCAACATGATGTAAGATAGGAGATTCATTCTCAACTGTATGTGTTAGAAGAGGGTTTGTTGATATTTTCTTCACCAATGGTTCAGTACGAAGTGATACCTTGAAACTTGTATCTTCTAACTCATTACTTGGGGTGAAACGTGAAGCTGAGGTTGCTATTGAATCTGTGAGAAGGTTCTGTTCTCGTGGGATTGCCTCAATGGATATGAAGTCAAATCTTTTTCTTAGATCTAATACCGTTGTTTTATAGAGTTGTAAGTGCTCAGCTCTAGTCTCATATACTTCAGAGACTTGGTTTGCAACTAATTGAGAGTCTCCTAACACTCTGATGTCATTAACACCGAGCCTTTTGGCTATGATGAGGCCAAGGAGGAGGGCTTCGTACTCAGCGTCGTTGTTTGTACATTCAAAGTTCAACTTAAAAGCAAAAGGTAGGATCTTTCCCTCAGGAGAAGTAAAGATTATGCCTGCTCCGGCTCCATAGCGACATCTAGCTCCATCAAAATGGAGAGTCCAATATTTACTAGGAAAGATGGATGCTCGGACATTCTTCACGTCTGTTTCTTTTGTTTCGGTTACTTCTACCATGCAAAGTTCCTCTGCTGGAAGAGAACCAACTCCTAGGGTACATCCCATACCTGCGGAATCAAATGGTAGGAAAATTGGTAGATCTTGTTCCAGTAATTCGACAATTTTTGCAGTAGTTCCTAATGACACTGTTTCTACAATGTTAGCTTCATCCTTGAGGGCTGGGATGCCCTTGAATAGGTTTGTAATTTCTAGTTCTGTTGTAGGTATTAATTTTTCTTCCGGTTTTGGTTGATTGGTTGTTAAGTTGGTTTGTTGGGAGTTCAAACTCATAGTGAACGCTTGGTCTTTTCTTCAGGTCTGCTAGGTGTATGTCGAATGGTTTTGGGTCACCTTTTGCTACGAATATCTTTCCTAGGTGTAAGAATCTTATTTCTTGGAATAACGTAGAAGAGATTGCTTTCATGTGATGTATCCATGGTCTACCGAGGATCATATTATAGTTGGTTTCCTGATCTATGATATAAAACTCGGTGAGGATTGTCTTGGGTCCTAAGGTGACTGGTAATATTATAGTCCCAATTGAAGTAGCATTAAGGCTATCATAACCTCTTAGCATATTTCTTGTTGTGGAACAGTTTGTTTCTCCATATCCTAGCTTTTGAAGGAAAGAGAAGGGGACAATGTTAACTGCTGCCCCATCATCCACCATTGTGTGTTTAACATAATTATTGTAAACCCACACTTGTAAATGTAAGGCTGGATCACCTCTACGTGTAATTTCAGCATCTGTTGGCATTTTGTTTATGTCAAATATAAACTCGGTATCCCTATCTGACTGCCCTGGAGGGTGGATATCGAAGTCTATATGATTTACTTGTGTTTCGGGAGGTGGAGTGATGTTAATTAAATGACCTAGACCCAGTGCTTCTAAAAGAGTAGCCCTATGGGCAGGAGAGTTTTTCAACAAATCCAAAAAGGAGATGTGAGAGAAGGTCTTTGTTAAGTCATTAATTAAATCATAAGCACCCATGGGTTTTACCAATGTTTGTTGAATGTTATCTGGTTCTAGTGGATAGATTGGATTTGGTTGAGAAGAATATTCTCGTGTTCATGTTATGGCTTCTACGTGCAGCTTAGTATCTAACTCCACTAGACCAACTATCTTGGTTCGTGGCTGATTTCCTAATTGCGGTGCGACAGGTGGATTTAGTGAAGTTGAGGCTTCGTGATCGTTATTTCCTGTCATTACACCTTTGTTCGTCCCATTTGGATTTAATTTATTATTGCTATTGTGATTTGGAAGTGGATCATTGAAGATCTTAAGAGGTGCGTTTTGAGGGGAAACTGCCCCTGTGAAGGTATTTGGCATAGGTATCACAGAATCTGTTAAGAACATATCTATGAAGAGTTGTCTTTGTTCTTCTGGAAAATGTTGCATGAACTTATTGTAATCGCGGCAAGTCCTAGTGCCATGGCCTCAAATTTTGTGGAAACCACAATACGAGTTGGGATTATAACTCCTAGGTTGTTGGTTTGGCACGTGTTGTGGTCCAAAACTCTGATTAAACCGTTGACTATTAGGATTAAATTTTTGCGTTTGTTGCCTTTGGTTTTGATATCCAGTTGAGTTCTGACTTGGACCCGGTGTCTGGATTTGTTGTCGTCATGATGTTGTTGTTGTGGACGATTAAAATCCACTGCGTTGATTGTTGGGGTAAAGTTGTTGTTTCGCTGATTGTTAACCGGTGGTGGAACATTTACAACGTTTGCTTTCTTAGTTTGGTCAGTCACTCCATCTGTTGTCACTCTGTGGTTTTTGTTAAGGATTTTAGGTCCTTGATTGGCGTTTGTGGTAGTAGGATAAGTCGTAGTGTTTTGGTTGGGGATGATTAATCTCCCATTTGTTCCATATGTCTTGTGACCGCTATCTATTGCAGCTTGATCTATTCGGAGAGCGCTCTCAAGCACTTCATCATAAGTTCTTAGTGGGAACTTCTAGACTTCTTCCTTTATCTCTCTACTGAGAGAATGAAGGAATAAATCAGCATAGTTCCATCTGATCCATGTTTGGAGTGCTTGCTGATGAATAGAGGACTGTACGCCATCTTTGGATGAAATGAGCAACAGATTCATTGTGTTCTTGTTTAATATGCAAGAATTCCCTGATTCCTGTTCTCAACAATTTGTTCATGTCGAACACCTTGATGAACTCTGAAATGAGTTGTTTAAATGAATGTATTGAGGCTTCAGGTATTCTGTAATACCAATCGAGGGCGATACCCTCTAAAGTTTTGGGGAATATTTTAGCAACAACTCCATCCCAAGGGAGTAGTTATCGAATGGCTCGTGGCATAGGCCTTAATATATGCATTCGGGTCTCCCTCCCCTTTGTACTTGGGTAGATCGGGGAGAGGTCTTGGGAGCATGACTCTTCGTATAGTGAAGTCCAAAGGTTCTTTCAAATATTCTAAATAAGTCCTATCGCATAGGTTTCGACCATTGATGGTGCTTACTGAGGGGGTGGAGGTGGAATGGGTTGTTGATGTGGCATAGCATATGTATTTGCAGGGGCATAAGGAAATCCCTGTGGTTGAGCGAACATGCCAGGAGAAGAGAACATATCTCCCTGTGGTGATTTGGAATACATGTTTAAGTATGGAGGAACATTGCTCAGGAATGGGTTGTTTTGTACTAAGCTGGGAGGTATCATATTTTCCACTGCAGAACGATGTTAGAAAACATGGTTCTAGTTGGTGTTTGTTGTGAATACTGAGGAGGCATGCCCAACGTGCCTATTCCTGTGAGGAGGTCTACTTGGCTGGGATGATGTGGAGGATTGGAAGTTCTTGCTTGCATGAACTGTGAATTTTGATTCGCTTGAGCAAGTTCCAACCCTCTAACCTTCTCAACTAAGGCTGAGATGACTTCGTTTGGTGAAGACATGGTATTTTTCCTTAGTGGTGTTTGTTGTATACCTTGAGGTTGTATAGGCATATGGTACCTTGCTATGAACTGATCGTTGCCCTGCCAAGTTTCACCGGGGGCATTCCCTATAGGTGGAGGAATGGGGGTATTTTCTTGGAACGAGACCTCGGGTTGTGTTTACAAACCTCCTATAGGTGGGTACATACTTTGAGAGCGTTGTTCACTCCTAGCATAAGGTGCTAAGTATTCGTCATCTAAAAATAGATATGGATCTGACTGCCTACTAATTTGTGGCCTAAGCAACACTCTGAGGAGATGAACCAGATTCTCCAGTGAGCATCATGTTGTTTGAGCCTGAAGGCTCTGGTTGTTGCGTTTGAGTGAGCTGATCCAACTCCTCTATTTGGAAAGAAGAACTGTATCTAGTCCTTTGAGGTGGAGTTTGTGTTGAGAATTGGCTAGTTGAATAGTTGTCACCCCATGCTGAGAGCGAGGGTGATGGTTGTCTATTTAATTGATCGTAGTATGCTTCAAGACCTAGGAGAGGTCTGTCATATGCATCGATATCCCGACATATTCGGGGGGTATATAAATACCCGCAGAATAATGGGAAGAAGCGAAGGTGGATAAAACTAAAAGAAGAGTGTGCAAGAGAAGTAATTGATCCGTTCACGTCGGGTTCACCAATTTTATTGGTGAAGCTGATGTGAAGGCTGATGAGGTGAAAAAGATGAAAAGTATACTAATTGGTAGAACAAGTAGAAATAAGACTCCGAACCAAAAGGTAGGAAGTTTCACGTCGGGTTCACTAATTTTGTACGATGGAAAAGTGACATGCGAGCATGGGAATCTACAAGTAACTCTTCCTCACACCCGACCTCCCGAGGTCGTGCCGAGACAGTCGGTGGGGATGGAATACACAGGTGATGCAGATAAGCTAGTTAGGTAATCTTATGTCTTCAACACGCAATAAGGGGGATCTGCGAATCTAAGGCAAAGAAGGCCCTCCTAACCTGAACCGGTGTGATAGATCGTTCAGCAAGGATAGCTACTCGAAGGCTCCAATCAATATCAAGCTCTGTCATGTTATCTGATCTATGGGTTGTGGGATACGTGGAAGATAACCTGTGGGTGCTTCGTATATGTCTCCTGACAAGGTCATGAAAATGGATGGCTAAATGTGTAATGGATCTTTTGGTGTTTATGGACGATTCTCTGGTCTAGTCCAGAAATCTTTAGCTTGATTAGCTGCTACCTTTAATAATGATAGTTGTGTGATAATGTCTGGTGGAAGTGGAGAGGATTTGAATACTAATGTTCGCAAACCAGCGTCAACGTTGGATTGATTTGTAGGCCCGTGGGTTGTGGGACCTGTGGATCACAACCGTAAGTTCGTGGTTGCTGTGGACCTCCTATGGTCATGTGAAGAATCAATCCCTAATTCTGAGTATCCAGTAATCATATGCCTTTTCGGCCTCTACGTTTAGAACTAGAAGTTGCACGATTTTCTTAGAGTATCTAACAGGTGTTCTGGCAACTTGGATACGTAAGCTAGTGTCTATATCAACGAGGAGGTCTCCTGCGTCTGGCTGTGGGACTAGTGGATCACAACCGAATGTTTGCTCTCTTTCAGGTCCTTCTACAGTCATACGGATATCTATCAAGGCAGTCTATAATTTGGCTAACTTGACCAGAACGTGTGCGCTTTGTCGTCTTCTATGTTTAATCCTCTTAACTGTGTGTTGATTTCTTGTAGGTTTGTTGTTGTTTGGAAGACCTGAATTCTGAGATTTTGGTCTATATCAGTTAATGCTACAACAAGATTGGGTTGTGGCACGATTGGCTCGAAAATGTATTCTCTGGGCTCCCTAGGTCCTGTGATTGTCATACAAGGTTAATACAAACCTAACTGAAACAAAATAAACTAATTATGCAAGATATATCCACAACACACACACACACACACACACATATATATATATATTCCTCTATTTTTGATAGAATTTTAAAAGAATCGAAAGAGCAACTAATCTAATATATTCAGAAAATGACAACTAATCTAATAACAAAATTAAAACAAGCAAGGTAGCCTGGTGTAGCTATTTGCCTGTGCAGTTGTGAGTTTATCCGAAATAACTAGATAGCTGATTAACTTAATTGCAAGATTCTCGATCCTACCTCAGAAGTGAGGAATGAATCATAGTTTCTCATAAACTATCAATCCCCACAGCTTCCCTGGCAATATCAAAAATGAATTTTAATTGAAATAAAATATTTCACTACTCTATTTGATATATTTTAACTAGAACTTTGACAGATAAAACATGGAATTTGTAGAACAGTGGTGAATCTAGTAGTGTATGACTTTGTCCCCTCAGAATGATCTCCTCGTTCCTTCGTGTTCATGTGAATCTAGAAGAGTGTGTATATGCTAGCATCAACAGAAGAAGGTATTCAAACAATGGTAGCTTTGGGTATAGACCGAATATAATGCGAGTAGGAGAGGGACAATGCAAGAGACAGAGCTTGGCATATGCAAATCCTAGTGGGATTTATTGCAGGAATATAACGCAAGTGTACTAAGAGATTCTAGAATCCACGTTCTGTGAAGAACACAACCTGCAACTCTAATGGATACAATCTATAACTGACACTACTTTGCTCTAAACTAATTTATATGAACAACAATGAACAAGACTGAAGCAAGAAGATTGAATGGCTTCCAACAACAAAAAAAAACTACCCTGGATGCAAACATATAACAAAATGAGCTCTAAACAAGAAATTGACAGACTAAAACAATGGAAAATGAGAATTTGAAGGGCAGTTTTGAGGGGCCACTTGTTTGAAAACAAACCAGCTATTTATAGATTTCACATTCACCCAAAGGTAGCTCCAATCATAACTCTTTTACCATCAAACAATGAAGAAACACTATTCCAGGGGACATAAAACATTAATACAAGCTAAGGCGGTTGAGAAAGCTGGTTAAAGTTGAAAATTACGCCAGTCGTGATCGAAATAACGTGCTGGAAAACCTGTGAAGGACCGCCGCCCTGAGCAGGGTGGCGGTTTCGTCACTAAAGGTCAAAACGCTAAGAAATGAAGGGCAGAGGAATAAAACAAAGCACGAGGAACATGGACAAAGTGTTTGGGATGCTAACATATACTTCGCGAACTTTTATGGATTCGAACACCTTGCGAGGCGACCTGTATCATCATTGGAGCATGTGCAACTATTGTTTCGGTAGTACAATACCCTTCAATTTTGGGTACATGCATGTTTCCCAAAAAATCTCCTGCCGAGTCTCTGGATGATTTCAGACCTATTTCCCTTTGCAATACGTCTTACAAAATCATATCCAAAGCTATTGCAAACAGATTGAGTCCACTCTTGTCAAAATTAGTAGCTCATGAACAAAGCGGCTTCATCCATGGTAGGTCAATTACTGATGGGATCATTATCTCTCACGAACTGATTCACACTCTTCATTCTTCCTCCCAGTCTGGCATGATGCTGAAACTGGACTTCCGCAAAGCCTACGATCATGTCAATTGGCAGTTCCTCATCAAATCTCTTCAAGCCATGGGTTTCAACTGGCATTTTTGGAATTATACTTTCAATTGCATTGCCACTCCTTGATTCTCTGTCCTGGTTAACGGTTCGGCTGAAGGCTTCTTCCAAAGCAGCAGGGATTTGAGACAAGGTGATCGCCTCTCTTATTTTCTTTTTATATTGGTCGCTGAGGGTCTTAGCCGAAGTATCAAGTCAACCATTTTGGATGGATCCCTCAGAGGCATTCCAATTACCTCCAATCTACCTGCCCTTTCACACCAACAATTCACGGACAATACCTTCTTTTTGGTCAAGGTTGTATCCTTGAAGCTAGGCGCCTCTCGTCTATTCTTGATTCTTATTCTTCTGTGGCGGGACAGGTTATTAACTTCCACAAATCTGTCATTTTCTTCTTCAATGTTGCTCTTAGATTACAATGCAGGATCAAAGCAATTCTCGGCTTCACTATGGGAGTCCTCCCACACAAATATTTGGGTATCCCACTTTTTCATGGGAATGGCATAGCGCATCTCTAGGACGGGCTTATTAACTCCATCTCTTCCAGACTACTCTCCTGGAAAGGAAAGTGGTTATCCCTGGCTGGTTGAGCCCTTTTAATTAATTTTGTTCTCCTAGCCATTCCGATTTACATGTTGTATGTCCTGCAGATCCCTAAATATGTTCTGTTGAAGATTGAAAAGACTGTTAAAACCTTCTTATGGCAAGGAAATAATGAAGAGCACAAATTTCACCTTGTTAATTGGGATACAGTTAAACTTCCTAAACACCTCAGAGGGATGGGAATTCTGGACCTTGCTCTTCAAAATTCTGCCCTCGGAGCAAAACTTGTTTTGAACTTCATATTCGACGCCAAACGGCTTGCTTTCCAAGTTCTTTCACATAAGTATCTCGGGGGGGGGGAGGGTCGTCCCGAACTATTGTTATCCAACACAAAGCTCCCCAAAGGCTCACACATTTGAAATTTCTTCTGTAAGTCCAAATCCTTGATTACTTAGACGGTCTCTTGGAACATCAATAACGGTCAGATCACCACCTTCTGGGATGAAAGTTGGAATGGTTCCCCTCCCCTTAATCTCGAGTTGGATCTTAACAGAGTCATGAATTCGACCAAGTTGTCCTGGGGATATTTGGTTGCAGACTATGGTCGTCAGAATCTCGATGGCTCATCGTCTTGGCTTTGGAAGGATGTCTCCATTATTAGAGCTAATGCACAAGAGTCCAATCTCCTTAAGGATGCCATTCAGGACAGAAATGCACATTTTCTTAATGAGGATGATAGTTTGATTTGGATTGGGGATGCTACTTGTTCTTACTCTATGAAAGTAGGTTATAATATTCTCATCTCTCATTTTGGCCAAGGGATTCCTTGTTCCTATGGTTGTTGGCATCCCAGTATCTCCCCTAAGGTGGTAATTTTCAGTTGGTTGGTTTTGAAAAAGAAGGTTCTTACTCAGGTAAGGCAGAGATCTTGGGGTTACACCGGTCCTTCCATGTGTTTGTTGTGTGGTGTTGCGGAGGAAGATCCTGATCACCTCTTTTTATTTTTCCCGTTTGCTTCTAGATGTTGGGAATGGCTCCTGAACAAATTAAATCTAGCTTGGGCATCGTGTATTAATATTGGAGCAACTCTTCTTTCTTGGCCGAACTTCAACATTAACAACACCCTCAGCTCTATTTGGTGCGTTGCCCCCTACTTCCTTCTCTAGCACATATGGTGGGAACACAATCTTCGTCTCTTTAGAGAACAATTTGCTGAGCTACCAACTTTTCTTAACAAATTGGAAGTGGCCATCTCTGAGAGAGTTCGTGCTAATAGTTTATCACATTCTACTTTTTCCTCTAGGGATTTCACTATTTTGCACTCTTGGCCACTCATAAAGCAACTCAAACCTGGCTCAATAATTAAAAAAGGCCTCTCACAAGTTGAAAAATTCATTTGTAGAAAAAGGGCTAGGTGGCGTCCCCCACTGAAGGGCTCATGGAAACTTAATTTTGATGGCGCCTCTCGAGGGAATCCAAGTAAATCAGGTGCAAGTTGTATTCTCAGGGACAAATTTGGTAATCTTATCAGAGCTGGCTCCTTCCCTCTCAAAGATGGCTCGTGCAATGTTGCCGAAGCTTAAGCTTTCCTGGAAGGAGTCAAGATGGCTGCCCAGTTAGGTTTTCCTCATTTATTTATCGAAGGGGATTCCCAAATTATAATTTGTGCAAGCTCTAGAGGCTCATCCCCCTTGTGGAAAATTAATATCTTTATCCCCTAAATTATTTTTTGGTTAGATAAAATCGGCTCCTGGAATATTACGCATAACTTTAGAGAAACTAATCATGCCGCTGATTTTCTTGCAAATTTTGCGATCCATCACCCTGCCGCCGTCGTCACTTCAGGTACCGTTCAAGATTGGAATGGGTTGTCTAAATTTATTTCCCACGAGTGGGCCAGCTTGTCTTTGCAGTTGGGATGTGGCCTCTCGTGTGTGCAAAGCTCCTTTTAATTGTGGCGATGGATCCCTTGTTGCAGTATGTTTCGAGCTCTGTTCTCGAGCTGCCTGTTCCTCTGAGTCCTCCATGGCTTTTCTTGGCTTGCCCTTTGTTGCCCTTCACAGCTCGGAGCCAGATGTTGCCTCCTCTTTGGAAATCGATCTGCGCCTATTTGTTGGGTGTCTTTCAGTTCTCCTCGAACTAGGAAGCAGAAGCTATTGAGACTATATTGGGCGACCCCTACCTTTTTCGTTCCTGTCAGGCTCGTACCAACGCTGATATCGCCTCCGCCTTCGTCTCCTTTTGTGTGCTTCTGGAGGAGGATTTAATCGTTGTGGAATTCCTCGGCACCTCTTATGTCCAGTCCTGCCTTCTGTGTCAGCCTCCGCGAAGAACTGACCGAATTCTCCTTGCCGGACCCCCTTCTCTGGGTTGAGGAAGTCGATGAACTCACTATTGGTACGGGGCGGGACATCAAATGGATTTGCAGCCAGTACATGGAGCTTCTCCATCACGCACAAAGCGTTAACACTCTCTTCTCTTTGGGGCTGCCTTGATCACCGTCTGCTGAACCTGTAATTGATATTGATGCCGCTGGATTTCTAGTTTACTCCGCCATTGACCAGTGGAATGCTCTCAGGGATTGGGCTCGGGATATGTACAGGTTTCTTCTACAAGAAGCCAATCGGCATGCCGGTACTGGCTTCAGATGATACTAGTGAATCCCGCGCCTTCTTTTTTGCGTCTGTTCTGTTTTGTTTCCACTCGGATCTTTGTCTTCGGATTTCTCGCCTCGTCGTTGGTTTCAGTTCTGCCTTTCTCTTTTCTCTTCCCTTTTTCTTCTTCTGTCCCCCCCCTTTCCTTTCTTCTTCCCCTCTTTCTTCCCTCCCACTTGTAATTTTGGGGTCCTCCCCCCCGGTTCATAGCTCTAGATAAAAGTGTTTAAATATAAAAAAAAAAAACATTGTTGTTATCTTCGGCATGGAGGAACCTAACAATCAGAGTGAGGTGCATAGGTTTTTAGGACACACAAGTTTATTACAAGAAGTTCATTAAAGGATATGCTAAGATTTTGGCACCGTTTGGAGGAATTATTGAGATGTAAAGGAAAGTTCCATTGTGATGAAGCGCAACAGCTAGCGTTTAAGAAATTGAAGGAAAGACTTACTTTTGCACCCATTTTGCGCTATCCTTCTTGGGACAAACCGTTTCATGTACATGTTGATGCCTTCTTGTATGGCCATTGGCGCAGTGTTAGCAATAACCTGGTGATGGAATTATTAATCATCATATCTATTTCACGAGTAAGAAGTTGACCCCAGCTCAACAGAATTATACAACTACAGAGTGTGATGTTTTGTCCATGATTTATGCACTACACAAATTTAGACAATAATTACTGGAAACTCCCTTTGATTTTATACATATCACATGGAACTTAAAAACTTGGTTTAATAAGCCCGTTTTGTAGGGGCGCATATGCCGGTGGATTGTCTTATTTCAGAAATTTAAATTTATAATGGTGGTAAAAGCCAGTGAAGAGTAATTATGAACCAGATCATTTGTAAAGAATTAGCTTAGGTGAGGATGTGAAGAGCATTGAGGAAACAATGGCAGATGCACAACTGTTTATATTGAACTACACGCCGTCTGATTTAAAAGATATTGTTGTGTTTTTTGTGTACTAGAGTGGCGCCTGAAGGGATGAAGAGCTTGGAGAAGAAACGAGTTTCCATACGCGCCACGACTTACATGTTTATTAGTGGGGATTTATAAAAGTTAGGCCGTAATGAGATTTTTTTTCAATATGTACTTGAACATGAGTGTGAACCTATAATGGAGGAAGCTCGTCGTGGGATTTTAGGAGGACATTATGCAGGAAATGCTACCCGCACCCAAGATTTTATCGGCTAGTCTTTGGTGGAAAACATTATATAATTATTGTAAAGAGTATGCCAGGGCATGTGATCATTGTCCGCACCTTGGAAATCTTGAGCATAGGGATGAAATTCCTTTACGATCGATAGCGAGTGTAGAACCTTTTGAGAAATGGGCAATTGACTTTGTGGGCCCTATTTCCCCACCTACGCATGGGACTGTATCACACTATATTATTACATGTATAGATTATTTAACCATGTGGGCAGAAGCAACACCTACGAAGGGATTACATGAAAGCGTACAACAAGAAGGTTTCTTATTGGAGAAGATTATCAACAGGTATGGATGTTCGTTGAGCTTGACAAGTGATAGGGGCTCCCACTTTTTGAATGAGATTATCAGAATATTATTGCCTGAGTTTATGGTGGCGCATCATAAGACAACACCCTATCACCCACAAGACAATGGGATTGTTGAGAGCTTTCAACAAGATATTGAGACATACATTGACAAAGATCTGTGATGTTGGAAGGAAATACTGGGATGATAAAGTCTATGTTGTACTTTGGGCATACAGGAAAAATTTACAAAATATTGAACAAGGGCCACACCCTTTCAGTTGGTGTTTGGTGTGGAGGTTGTTTTACCGGTGGAATTTATGCTACCCTCCATGCATATTGCACGTGTAGTAGGATTGGATGATTAACAAGCATTTGAAGAGTGTATAAATAAACTAATGCAGTTGGATGAAAGGCACGCCATCACATGTTGGAGCCAAAAGACAGAGAAATCCAGGAAGAAGGTGTGACATGATAGACATATTAAGAATAAACAATTATTTGAGGTTGGACAAATGGTTCTTCTTTACGACTCCAAGTTTATGCACCACCCTGGGTAATTGAAGGTTTATTAGTTGGGACCGTATGTGGTGACCTTCCCAACCAATGAACCATCTTTTGTCTCTTGGATCTTGCCTGTAATCACCCTCTATTATGATTGTAGAATTGCATTATAATTATTACCCGGGCGTTGTTTAGAGCATTATTTTGTGGATTCAATAAATACAAGATACATATATATTATAGCATAGAAAACAACACTAGTATGGAACATTTAATAATGAAATGACCATAAACGGAAAAGATGGGAGATCTTAATTATATTTGTTTTTTTTAATATTTATTAGGCTCGAAGAAGGTTTGTGCACTTGTTTTTCTATGATACTAATTGTTAATAAAAAAATGCATAATTCAAAACGGAATATTAATCTTATTGCCCACTAATGCTAATTGTGCATATTAAAATATAAACCAGAAACTATAGCCATATGATTTTGTAGATTTTGACTCACGCTGTTGGATGTCAAATTCTACGGTGAATCCGCTTATCAATCTGAAATAAGCTGGATAAGATCATTCCATCGTGCCTTCTGCGGCTTATGTCATAAACAGTTGCACCATATTTGCTTCAAATCATTCCATCGTGCCTAGTACCAGAATAAGGATTGCTAAAAGTGATCTCATGCTCTGAACATGATGTGTAAACTCTTGAGAAGATTGTGACACAATCACTACCTACAGCAGCAAAACCTTAACAAACAGAAACATATCAGGTTTGTGTAAACCATAGTTCACATAGTCAAACTTGACTCGGACTCAACAATATGAAAACTTTTCCGACTCAGTAAATACTCGGCAACTTTAAAAAACATAAATTTTATAGGAAATACAACTAGCAAAGTATTAAATGAGTCTGTAAAACGTTGGGGAAGTATTTTCTATTAGATTTGTATTTAGGGAAGTGTTTTCTATTAGATTTGAATACAAATAAAGTACAAAATTGTATTCAGCATGAGAATACTCGTGGGGTACTTTCCCAAAACTTGCCAAATACTCGACAGTGAGTATGTGTTAAAAACACCCCAGTTTTTAATTTTTTTGTTGAGTATTTAGCAAGTATGCCAACAATGGTGTAAACCATGTACACCCAGGAATTTTCTATGCCATTATAAAGATTTTTTATGGCAAGCCAAAGTGATCAAAATGGAAATTGGTTCACCAAGATGTAGCTAGAAGCCAGGGTTCTGCGCTTGCTTCCTAGACTTAACACAATTTGGGCAATTGCTTCACAAAAAGAAGTGAATGATCTCGTGCTCTTACCTTGAGTTACTTGCTAACTTGTGCATCACCTCTCAGTCTCTTGTATCATGCGCAGGACCCTTCAATTCTCTAGCCCCTCGATCTTTGCATAATGTTGTTTTTCCAGGTAGAAAGGTTTCAGCTTTTCATGTGCATAACACTAACGCTGAACGCAATGGTGGGGTAAGACAAAGGTACGGAAATTAGGGAAAGAGGGTGATCTCTGTGCAAACGTCCTAAGGGTAATGGATGTGGATATTAAGATGAAACGTTGGCTGGGTAATTACTCCCCTAGTTGTTGTCAAGAACAACTACTACTCCTCTACTTTGGGATTTTCAACCCTGTGAATTAAGTGTTCTTGTAGAAATTAGTCATTTGATTTAAAACCCTCTCAAACGAAATCTAGTCTATGAAGTCAAAATGGGATATCCTAATTTATTCATTCTAATGTTGTGTCCTACTCAACATGGATACAATTGAAGGATAAGAATGATGCAAGACGAAAGAAGAAATGAGGTCATGAACAAGCATAAATGTTAAGAGAATGTGAAACAAAGAGAGCCCTATCATCAATGTGTCTGTTAATTATGCCAATTAACATACACATTGATGATGCCACAGGGATGGAGGCAGTTGAGATATAAATAAGTTCCTAGCTACCATGGTCTTTATAATCGTGGGTGTGGCATTATCAATGTGGCAAATGCCCCTAATATTAATAGTTAGAGCTTCTCCAACGGGATTTTTGTTCTATATAGCCTACATTTGAGGTTATATTAGTATACATATACGGAAAAGGATGTTTTTAACTTTTCCGTATATATAGTATGGTAAAGAGATAATTAATGTATGACTTTGTTGTTGTTGTTACTTATTTTATAAGCCTATACATTGCTTGAAGACTATTGTATACCTTTACATGCTCTGCAGGATGGAGATGAGTTGGTTCGTAATTTGTCCACTTCTGATCAACAACCCTCATCGAGCTCGTCCCAAAATGTAAGGCACATATGTCATTCCAAACTCAGTTGCATCTTGCATCACACGTGACATTGGTTGGCTTTGACATTCTTAATCCTTTTCCGCCATTCAATAGCGAAAGATTAAATGAGAATAAGCGTAGACACAAGACATGGGAGTAACTGCACATGCTTATAATATATCTTCTGCATCCCAAGCAATGTCTCTAATACTTTGAACCCATTTTCATTACAAGATCATTATTTGAACTCTTTACATCCGCCAAAGGATGACACTACATTGTGAGATGCACACTTCCTGGGTTTTGTGTATACCAGTGATAACATGTGACCATTTTGTGCACATTCCATATTTGACAAGTGGGCATTCCTTAAGCTTATCGGGGGGATGAAAAATAAGTCAGCTCTCCGTCTGTCCTGATTTTATCACCTGGGGAAGTTTCCACCAGTCATGGAAATTCGTTTGTATGTCAGCCACTCATACAACATTAGCCTATGGAAGGGATTAGTATGCCATGTTAAATATATTCTCATTGATGAAAATTAGTTTCATCAGGCAAAAAATTGCTTTGCAAAAGGGCTCTACCCTTGGCGCTTACCTTGGGAAAAAGACTAATGCATTTTAAGGGGAATTATACCCCCTCTTGCTTCGTTTCTTTGTGTTTGTGCGTTGTTTGCAGCTCTATTTATTGTGTGTTTATGCATTGGTTATGGTTTTGTTTATTTGTGCTTGTGTGTTGGTTGTTGAGATGGTCACCTCATTGTGGTGGGTAGTATTCCCGTAAGTGTTGTTGTTATCGCTCTGCTGGGTAATTATTATTTTGTGGGGATTCCACAGGTGTTGCCCAACTGATGGTTGCCCTTTCATGTATCTAAATTACTCTTCTTCCCATTGGGGGTTTTCAAGATTATAAGGTATTTTGGTTTAGTAATTGGCACTTTCATGGAGAACTTTTAGTAGGTATCATATTTTTGGGATTTTCAACCCTGTGAATTAAGTGTTCTTGTAGAAATTAGTCATTTGATTGAAATCCCCTCAAACGAAATCTCGTCTATGAAGTCAAAATGTTGAAATCAGGTTATTTGATCTTTATGTCGTCGTTGTACAGTCTGTATAATCAAATATTAAGATAATCATTCACACCACATATTCAAAAAGAAAAGAAATCAGTTATAAATGGTGGTGCTACTGGAATAGAATTAGGAAGAGGCACAATGTCGCACCGCCGACTTGCTTAACATGAATCTCTAATTTTCATTGACTGATTGATATCTTAATACATATTTATTTACCATCCCAACCTCCTCCTGTGAAAACCACCAGACATACATTTAGCAAGCACAACAATAACCCATCAAAATATCAACATATATATGGCGTACCATAACAAGTTTGTTGCAATTTCAAAGATAACATAATTAAACCTTATATCTACACATAGCAATTGAAATGAAAAGAATAATTTGAGTACGTATTTTTTATACCTGATTTCTAGGCAATCTTGGACCGAAGCTTAAGCTCAAATCATTAAAAATAAATTTCGAATAGGCAATCTTAACCAAACTCCTTGATAGAAAGAGGTGTTATACTCATGGATCTAAGCGTGCTGGATTCAATTGATTAGACAAGAAGAGAAAATGCATAGAACAAAAATCAGATCTAGGACATAATTTCATATTGGGTCTTGCCTTGCCTGCTTGCACTATCATCTGTTGTGAGAATGAGATTGCCTTTTCCTTAACGTATGCCTTCTTTTTAAAATCATAATGTCCCTTCTGGAGGCATGTTTATTGGCCATTGATGCAGAGAAAATGTACAAGTGAAAGTCAAGAATTCTCGCCGCATAGGTCAAATAGTTGTATGGAAATTGGGGGAAAACCCTCAGTTCCAACCATTTATGCAGCCATTCCACAGCGGTGCGGGTCATGCGGAATAATGGTGGTGTTTCCTCTTGTAAATTGAATTAAACCTTGATACTTAAGGATATTTATGAGAAGGAATTTAGAAGAACGAAATTCATAATCATTGAAACAATTACAACATGCCCAGACAAAATGAAACTTGTACACATGACCAGATAGAGAACCAAATTTCTTGTGTTTCTATTAACTCCGCTGAAACTATGCAAATAAAATCTAGAAATGGCCAATCATGGGTGAGGAAGAAGTCCCCTACATTGGTGAAATGTTTGTACTTTCTTGATGGGGAATTGCCTAGACCCACTTAGAGAAGTAATTTGTTGCTGTGAGTACATGAGTATGCCCAACACTAGAATTAGGGTTCAAAGTTTCAATGAAATTGAGTCCCCATTATTGAAATGGTTCCTCAATAACAATTGATTTTAATGGGAGAGTTGCAAGCTTGGGTCTTCCAAAAAAAATTTGACAAGATCATTGGCGATTGGTTGAGTATGAGGGTATGAAGCAGAGGTTGAGCGTGAAGGAACATATTTGATTGAATGAGGAGTTGAATTGTGATGGAGTAGGATTGAAGAGTGTGTTGAATTTGTTGATGGCGTGCAGCCCAGTGAAAGAACTTGAGGGCCAATTTGGCATCCATGGAAGATGAGGAGTTAAACTTCAAAGAGAGTAGAAACTTTATCAATATGTAGGTAGGTTATTCTGGTTGAAGCTATTCGATGGCTCAGAGTGGTCCCAATCTCTACCTTGCTTTACAATGTCATATATTGAGGATACCACTTCTTCTCCTTCACCGTATAGACTGGAAGAAGATGTAGAAAAAATCTTACTAGTAGTAGCGATGGAGAGTGATTTTTCCATACTAGTCCTTATGGCACTACTTAAGGAGATGAAGCATATCGTCCTTGAAGCATCCCAATGTGGCTTTTGCAAGGTGGGCCACCTATGGAGCGATCAACCTATCTATCACATAGGTTCGCAGTCAATGTGAACCTACGCAAAACTTTGACCAGTGCGGTTTATCATCGCACCCAGCCAGCCTCGAACTTGCAACCCCCACGCCCTATTTCCCGTGCCCCACCATCCAGCTGCACAATCACGTATGAAAGACTACGGCGTCGGTTCTTTTTATAAAACTGTAAATGGAAATTTCACGAAATAGGTAAAAATGTAATATTTTGTTACCTATTCCGTCAAAACTAACGGCAACGCGACAAAACTAACGGCGATGTGACGGAAAAAACTTTTTACCTTTGTGCGAACTTGCGTGAGAGATAGGCCTAGACCCTGTGGAGGAGCCAAGGTATTCGCAATTTCTGCCATGAGGTGAGAGAAGGGCTTGTGCGTCACTAGATCGATTCCCATTCCAGACAACTTCTTTTTCAACTTCGTATTCTAATGATTACTTTACATCATTGTCTGTGCGACCAGGGAGTTGTGAAGCTATCAATGACCACCTTGCAAAAGCCACATTGGGATGCTTCAAGGACGAGATGCTTCATCTCCTCACTAAGAAACGATGTCTGTAACCACTCGACTACTCAGATAACCAAGAACCGAAGCAGTCGAGTGGTTATAGACATCGACTGCTCCAAAGATCGTAAAAACAACTCTGCCCAGTTCCCACTCTCTTGTCCCACCATAGTTACTGTTTGTCGGTCGTGGGAACGTGGTCAAATCGTTGTTGCAATACCCACATAGGAAACCCTAACAAGTAGGGGCTCACAATGTCGGATTTATATTTCTCTTTTTTTAATTTCTCCACTTTTCATCTCTTCTTCAGTGCAGTAGACCTCCAATTCAAATTTTGGGGTCTTATTAGGTTTTAAAGAGTCTTAAAAAGGTAGGTTGTATTTTTTTTAAAAAAAATATATGTTAAAGGAAGACACTAAAGGATGGCAAATTTATACATAAAAATTGAAATTAACATTCATATTAAATAGTTACTTAATAAAATTTTAAATTGATACATATTCTCAAGTTGAAATCTTAAGCATGGTCAAATCTATTGTTTCCATTTCTCCAAACTATGATGGTATAAGCTCAAAAGAGCTCCATCGTAAAATGTCCTATTGCCCATTCCATTATCACTTCTAACATGATTATGGTTGTTTTATGGAAATTCCATTATCACTAACATGAGATGTTATAGCACCTCAGTTATTATAGCACCTCGGTACCATCATTCCCTCGACCTACGCACTTGACTCCACAACATATTGAAGAGAAAAGAGTCAAAGGACTATGTTATAGTTGTGATAGTAAAATGGAGTAGAGGACATAAATTTGCTGAGAAGAAATTATTCTACTTTGAGATACCAAATGAGGATGAGGACATGGATGATGAATTTGGAAAAGAGGAAGTTCTTGAGATCGTGACTAAGGAATATCAACCAACTATATCTTTGCACGCAATTTTTTGGCATTAGTACCCAAAAATCCTTAAGGTAGTTGGGATTATGTAGAAACAAAGGGTGATAGTATTGATCGACTCTGGAACTACTCACATTGTGCTTAAATTGCTTTATTTGTCCAACCTTTAAATTTCAGATCATGGTAGAAGATGTTGGTACACTTAGTTGTTTAGGAAAATGCCATAATATTAAGTTATCCATGGGAGATTACCTGCTATATAGTCATGTGTATGCCATTTCAATGGGGGTGTAGAAATTGTGTTAGGGGTCCAATCGATTACACCTTGGGAACCTTAGAGATGAACTTCCAGGAATTATTCATGCATTTACATTTTAAAGGGAAGACTTTTCAGTTACTAGGGATGTAGGAAAAAGCTCTAGAATTGATAAGTTTTTATCAAATGCAAAAGCTTCTTAAGAAGGGTGTTGATGGGTTTGTGGCACAAATAATTTCACTAGAAGCTCAACGATCGAAAGGAGCTATACCATCAAATCTACAAGAGATTATTAATAAGCACTCATTTGTTTTTGGGGATATGTTAAATGGGTTACCTCCTAAAAGAGATCATGATCATGTTATATGGCTAGTACTAGGAAGCACACCACCCAACATTCAAACTTATAGGTACCCTTATCTAGAAAAGAGTGAGATTGAAAATATGGTACAAAATATGATGGAAACATGTATTATTCACCATAGTTAGAGTCCCTCCCTTGTTTTTCATCTCCTATGTAGTTTCGAGGAGTGAAGCTCTAACATAAGGTGAGCACCATAGATCAACCTCATATGGAACAACATACACCAAACCCTCGACACATTCTGTGGATAAACCACAATCTAAACCATGTAAAATGTACCCGAAACTCCAATCTTAATAATAATCCAGGCCAAAAAACTATGCAGAAGTTAACCATTAAGAGATGTTCTTCTCATTGTTTGAGCACTGGCCTGATTGTAAGACCACCTCTCACATTCCTACTACCTAAGCAACTTTCCATTTCCTTCAAGCATTCCTCTCCTTTCACATTTCCTTTCCTTTCGTCTCTCCCTCTAGCTCAAAGTGCAGAGCTTTACAGATCCCTGAAAACCATTTCAATGTCATGACTCCTCCCCTAAGTTCCCACTCCAAACAAAGGGAGGTGCAGAACAAACTCAGAGTTATGCTAGGCATAAATACACATTTTTTTAGCAAGAGCATAATTGCAAAACACATATATCAAAGTCACATTAGCTGAGCCCATCAAAACCCAAATGCAGTTGAGGAGGGAGCACAATCCTCTAATTTTCCCCAGTATATACAGATATTAGGCATAACCACATGATGCAAAAAGGTGGATATGCCTAATATCTGTCAGTGGGGGGATGAGCCAATTTATGACCGACTTGTTCATTGGGAGGAAGGGGAAAAAAGCCTTAGAGAAAATTTTGAACACCGTCTTCACTAGAAGTGAAACAAATAAACCCTAACGATCTTACATACCTCATTCTTGTAACACCAACTAATATTTGTTTTTTCCTTTCTGAAAACTTTAACCAATGATTAATTTCTTTGGTCTACAGTGTGTGCCAAAGCAACAAGACAACTTTAAAGGAGAAAAACCCTAGTAGATCACTATATTTAATTGTGTTGGCTTTATTCCTCCAAGGTTTCTAACATAGCACAACCACCCTAGTCTTTCAACTAATGGTGTGTAGAAACAAATAGATTACAAATTTGAGGAGGCAAAATCGAAGGGAAAAACATCAAATCCGTCTTCAGTTCTTTAATCATGGCTCATGAAAAGTAATAGAACTGTTGGACAGCAAAAAAAACCATACCTGCACTTTGAGTTCTTATGCACGATGGACAATTATACTCCATCAATTGTATTAATGCGTTGTTAATATAATGTGACATTCCAATATTAAAAAAAAAAAAACGAAACTCCCCTTCCGAGAAATGCTTGGGCTTTAGTAGAGTTAGCCAAAGAATCTTGTTGACGCATTTTGTTCTGTTTGGTTGATGCTCTTCTCCTCTATTTTATGAAATTTATGGGTTCATATTTTCATCATTGCCACAAGTGCAACAATATCACAAGCACACATACAGTTTTTGAAACTACATTTACAGGTTCATGTATGATGCTTAATAATTGGAGGTATTCTCTGGATATGCATTTAGATTAAACATGTTTGAAATGTTTATGTCACAAATGAGAAGCTAAAATTTTGTTTGTGTAGTATAAGCCAATATATTACCTCCATGACTGATATTGGGATCCATGACATGCCCTTCCTTTAGTACCAAGCCCTCACCTTAGTGGTATAAACCCATCTTGCTGTAAAATATCTAGGATGGGACAAATAGTCGCATGGACCTCTTATGGGATAAAAAATCACAATATACTCATAGACCCACACATGTAAAAGTGTCATGGATCCCAAACCACTTGTTGATGTAAATTTGTTACATATACTTCAAAGGAAGACAAAAAATTAATCCTACTCATTTTAGAACCCCTACTAGAGATAAGATTCAAGGTACGAATACTCTGAACATATAGTTTAAGTTGGGAACAATGTGACCAAGTGTTAACCTATAATAGGGACCAATGTGTTAAAACCACTTATTAAAACTTTCGACATTGTTGATCAAAATCATCTTGATCTAAACTACATTCAACCTACTGATAATCTGTAATGGTTCTAAGTGATTTGGGATTCATTAAAAAAAAAGTCAAAAATGAGGGAAGGGTAAGGAAAAAAACGAAACTAGAATCTCTATTTCAATTTTTAAGCATAGGAAACACCTTGATCGTCAATCAAATCACACAAAACTAAAGAATATAAGTAATAGATTTAACTCATTTTCTACAGAAACCCCAGGAAATCAGTGTCATGAAATTTAACACCAAGAGCCACATCTCTACATATATCTAGGCAAATAATTGTTACTCATTCACTAAGTTCATAACATATTAAACCTAACAAATTGTTCAAACCAACTAGATTCCACATCTCACATCCACATTCCACAATATATTTTTTTAATGTCAAACTTTAGAGAGATTAAGATATATAAAAATAGAAGTATATGAATGGCTAAAAATTGTATAAGTCATTGCATCTAATGGATGTTAAATATCATGTTATATTAAGATGAATTCAACATGAATACTAATGTTCATGAATACCCAATGCGACTCTAGAAACAACCAACATACTTTATTTTTTATTTAAGATTGTTCCTAAGATATGAAATATGCCAAGACGTATGTGAAATTTTTGGGTAAACATGAAATGTGTGGCAATAAAATCCCTACTATACAGAAAATCAAGCAGATATATGGTCATCATATATGAAGAATGAAAATACAACAATGTCAAAGGGAGTTCGGCCATAAACGGCTCATCTTCTGTGAATCCCAACAAAATACAACAATGTGTTATTTTTGCTTTTATTTGGATCTGGGAAAGGGAATTGGATAAATAATAGATGGTTCCATACTAGGAAGATTAATATTTGGTTACGTAAATGCTCTTATTTATGTGGGATTTTTTTCTTCTTTTCAAATTTCATGTTGCAAGCATTGGCAAATTTTTTGGCACTTTTTTTCTTCTTTTTACCGGACCCCATTATAAGTATTCATAACTTGGTCACGACTCGCACGTGCATTTATCTTCACACTCCTCGACTTCTTGGCTTGGAGTCTTCTCTGCTTGCACATTCCTTTATGCTCTCTCACATTTCCACTAGGGTCTCCTCTTTTGTGCACTTAGTTGTGCACCATGGTAATATTTTGTTCACTCTAGTCCTTTTGGTGGATTTTTTTTGCACACCCTTCATTCTTCAACTACACAATATTATCTCTCTTCTCTTTTCTTTTCTCTACCACCTCATCCTATGGCTTCATGCAATCTTATGTGTGTTGATGTTCTATAATAACCGTTTCCTCCTTCATGGAAACCTCCTTCCTCATTGTAATATTATTGTGCACAACCATGTACCTCTGGATGATTTCTTTCTTTACCCATATAACTAATTATTTCATATAATGATGTAGTTATGGTCCATAAAACCAAAAACACATTATACAGTCATATTTGATTTACTATGTATGATGTTATTGAGACCAACTAATCCCTAAATCTCATCACATCATCATAATTAAGTTCATATCAATCAAATGGGATAAAATAGGGTAAATGAGAAGGAAACAAATGATAGTTGAGTAGAATTTCCTAGAGACTTAGGATTATTCCACTGAATTGATTCCTTCCTATAATAAATACTAGTAGATTGGTAAGCTTGAGGCCAATATCTACTGAAATGAACTCCACGAGTGTGTTGAGTTCCAGACCAATGCTCTGCAATTGTGTACAATTTAGGAGAAAAGAAAGAACATCTCCCTTGAAGTGGTTTTGACCAAGTGTAAGCTCTTGTAGACTAGTGAACATCCCCAATTCTGGGGGTATCACTCCGCTTAAGTGGTTTCTTACTGTTTGAAGATAATTGAGCGTCGAACATGGACACAACTCAACATATTAAAATGTATTATTATTCCCATCCTTTAATGAAATGGATGGGGATCCCACATGGGTATTCAAGGTGAAGGTCACATGCATCTTCCTGCTTTTGGAGATGCTTCCCACCAGTGTTGGGTTTTGACGTTCAATGTTACATGACACACTAAAATTATTTGATGTCATTGGGAGTTCAAAATTTAATATGCAACGTCAAATTTGTTTTCATGATAACTATTACACTATCAATTGCACATGAGTTGTAAATTACGTTGGAGAGGATAACAATCTTAAGTTTGATGGAGTTGTAATTTATAGCGAAGCGTATGCAAACTTAAAACTAAACAAAAAACTTTCTAGAAACTGAGAATAATCAAGCACATGGCACATTATTATAGAGCAAGCTTACTTTTTAATAATGATTTCATTTAGCATCATCAATAATCACCACAAGAACATTCTCCCTTTTTTAAAATGCAGGAAATGGTTCTCATTTCTCACAACAATTTATCTTGCAACAATCTTGGAGTTAATTTTCATTGTGGTGTGGCAATGAGCACATTATCTAAGGTTTTTGACAACTGTAATAGTTGTATTTCAAGGGGGCATGTTTAACCCAACCAAATGTAGTTGTCAATTTTTTACTATGGTGGCAGAGAAAATAATTCTTTTTCCTCCACGTGTTTAACATGAAAAATAACTTGTTACCTTCATCTCTCAAGCCATTTTCTCCAACGTTGCATAGATCTCCTCTGTCTGCAGATGCGATCTATGATTTATGATGTCTCATGGCCTTCAATCCAACTACATCCAAGGATATTCTTAATTTCTCTATCTTTCATCAATCTCCATATCATTTGAGCCTCACCTCACATGCCCACTTTCTACATAGATGTTTAAGAGAAAAAAAAAGTGGCATCATTTTTAGGATTCTAAATCAAAATGCATTATAGATGTAAATACTCCTTAGCCTATATTCATATGTGATCTACATGAACCAAGAAAACACTTCCACATAACCCCCCATAGGTTTATGTGGAATTTGGCTCTACACCTATCATTTTCATTATACATATCCTGGAATCAACTATATCCATGAAACCTCGTTTTTTTGAGGCATTTTATCAAATAGTTCACGTGTCATACGTAATGTTCCACATTTTGCATACATGTCTACTAGGGCATTTGTAACTACATCATCTAACAAAAATTCCATCTTTTATGCTTTGATAGATGTCCGCACCCTATTCCAAAGCTTGTATTTTGGCACAGGTCAAGGGTATGTTGAAAACTGTAAACTGAACTGGTTAGAGACAGGTTTGTTGCATACAGTGAAATAATGATTGGTCTCTTGAGGAAACCCATGTCTTATGTTTTTTGACATAATCATTATTCCATGAGAATTTGTCTCGTTCTTTCATTTGGTTAAACACTTTACAGACACCTAACAAACTTTCACACCTTAACATACATGTAAATAGAGATTTTCACAAATAGGACAATTTAAAATAAGAAACCCTTTTAGTGCACAAATTATTTCAATAAGCATCAAATTTGAAGTAGGATATGATGAGGATTGGGGAGGTTGGAGACTAATCAAGGTTGGTGCTCTGGAAGATGGTGGCGTTCCAGCGATATTAGGAGATGGTGGAGTCGGTATCCCTACTGGTGTTGGAGTTTCTGGGTGGGGGGTCTCCTTTATGAATCTTTTGGAGCTAGAGAATTTGGTGTTGGAGATGCTTTTGGTGGAGATACAGAAGGAGGGGGATGGCGGTGATGGGCTTAAGGAAGGAGGGGAGTCAATAGGCATTGGTGGACTTGTGGGATTCGACAGAAGGTTCTATGGGTGAAGGAGTAGAGGGTTTAACCGGAGGGGCAGGGGAAGACGAATAGGGTTTAAGTGGTGGCGTTTGAGTGGGTGGTGGAGTGTTAGTAGGAGGAGGTGGCGATTGAGCAGGAGGAGTGGATTTTGTAGGAGGTGGCAGTGATTGAGCAGGGGGTGGTACATTTGCAGGAGGTGGTGGTGATTGAGAAAAGGGTGGTGCATTTGCAGAAGGTGGTCAAGATTGAGCAAAAGGAGGAGGAAGAATTATCGGAGCTAGAAGAGGGTAAGTAGGATGTGGGGTTGAAGAATTTGATGGTGGAGGAGGAGAGGAAGTGTGTGTTATAAGAAACACAAGATGGATATGTAGGATCAATTGAAGGAGGTGAAGGAGATGAGGCTGGAGGGGCAGACAAGATCAGTGGTGGGGACAATGGTTGGATATGCTATGGCGGGGGAGTGAAACTATTGCTAGAATTTGATCCATTGCTAGAAGGACTCAATGCATTTGGGCTAGCAGGTGAATCACCACTATAATCAGCAGGGGATGGAGTTTGTGCTGACATACTATTACTAATGTTTTTGTTTGAATCTCCTGAACCCCACAATATGTGTGTGTAGAAACTTTCATAACCACGCTATTGTAAATAAAAACGTAGGGACCAATCAAGCCAACACTCAAAGAAATTATGAGAATCTAAGCCATACGTACTCAAAAAATTGAGCTTGTTCGAGATCACCAATATAAATCCATAAAAAATTGCACTACTTCCAATCACCCACAATTTCCATCAATCCAAATCCCCTTACAAAAACAATTATTACTGCTCCAAATCAATGAGAAGTAGCCATTACTGTTGCTTTCTTACAAAACAAGATTGGAAAGCGTGAAAACCATTAATTTAATAGATATGTAAGCCAGAAAAGACCATTAAGAACACATGTGATCTTAGAAACCTTCCGGTAGCACGCCTATTTAAGGATCCCATGGATTTAACAAAAAAATCATGGCAGACAGGCGGTCTATGTAATATCTAGATTAGAATGGCAGTGAGATATTTCCCCACTATAAATGTATAAGGAAGTGGGAAACAACCCCAACAACAATGCAACTATAAATTTTTTGAGAAAAGTTAGTGTAATAAATGTTTGACATGTACCTCAACAACATTAAATAAAATGGTGGCAGGGAAAATGTCAACTAGAAATAGAGTCGCCAGAATTTAACACTTCCCACGAGGGGCATCTTCAAAGGTGGACGCCTCCTCCAAATAAGTTTCTTAATAGGTCATCTCTTTACATATCACATTTAATGGAAATTCTTAATTATAACCTCATACAAAGAAAGCTAACACCATTTTTACGTTTATAAAATGGCAAGAATCGAACCCGGGTTGATTACTACATCATTTTTTGAACCTGTACCTGAAGCTAGTATGTCCTGGATTCCTGGTAACAGAGGTAATAAAGCTTACAGGTTTCGATAGGCTCCCAACAGATCCATTGTAGGTAGAGGTCTTGTTACTTCAGGACTCTCGATTATTAGTTATTTTTTATTATGTCGTGTTGCCATAGGTTTGTTTTATACATTGCATAATATACACATAATAACATTCATTAGGAGGAATGTGAAATGATATGCCGTAATATGGTCAATCAAGGCCATTGGTTGCAGTGATCCATTCGAGTGTTATTACAATGAAGGGAAGGAAAATGGGGTCAGATTCGTGTAGTATCCAACTTTAGCATAAAACTACTATGCATTTTCTGGACTACACACGTTTCTTAGGTAGAAGTCCCATGCAGGGGGCAAAGCATATTTTTTAGCCAGTGTTGCAGAGCATTTATAAGAAAAATTAGCAGCCTTGTGATCCTATGTCTTTTAATTTTTTCTACAAATTTATTTAGGGTAAACCCATGATTTGTTGGAAAACAATTGTGGAAGGAAATACATTTGGAGGGAAAAACATATGCCATTGTTATGTGGATAGGTGGCCTAAAAAATTGGGTTGCAGGAACAATTATTTTCATCCTGTTGGCGAGGAAATTTGTCTTTGCAGAAAAACTTGTGGATTCCTTGCCAACACTCTAGGAATCTAAGTCCCTCTACTTAATCTAGTGCAGCTGTTGTGTATGAATGTGCATGAGAAAGCGTGGATTTATGTGGTGGCCTTTCGACCAGGGATCCAACTAGGGCACTGCACTGACCCTATGGAAAAGCTAGCAATCTCCTCGTTAGGGAAGACTTTGTCTATGAAGGTGGGAAAGAGGAGTGAGAAAAGAGATACAGAGAACTAATGTTACAGGTAGAAAATCATATTCTTGCACGCACTAGTTAGAAACTTCAACACATGCATTTATGAGAAGAAACAACCCTGCAAATGGAAACAAGATGAGATAAGATTGTGAACTCAAAGTTTCTAAAATATCCTCATCAAAGAGGCTAAAAAATCCTTCTTCTTGTATTGATTCTTAAACAGAAGTTGTACATAATGTGGGAATGGAAGAAATTTGAGAATGGAGGAAAGTAGGAAGAAAATGGCTATCTCCTTTGCTTTCTCTAAGTACAATGCACTCATGAGTTTACAAGATCAATTGCCAATGCCCTGTACAATGGCATGAAGAAGCCATTAAATATCTTGCAAGAAACGGTTACAACTTCTTCTTCGTTAGCAAGAAATAGTTTACAATCTTTTCAATCATTCACGTGCATCTTCAGATTCTTGATTCACGAAGAAACACCAATGGTGAGAAAAAACCAGACTTTTCATAATGCAGTTGTTACACTCATTTTGTAACTTTGAATTTGAACCATTCATCTTGCCTTTGAAACTTTAAACCAGAGAGTCATCCACATGGGAGAAATTTACTGGAGCGGGAGTGGAGGATGCCTTTTACATTTTGTGACTTTATAGAGATTTGGCATTTTGGAACATTTTGGTCCCACTCACTTCCACTTTTGATATAAGCTTGACACGTGGCCTCACTTGAGTGGAGACAGAGTCGCGGGCCACTTTTATAATTTTACCTTTTTTCACTGCAGGATCAAAAACACAAATTACTCCGCCAGGCCCACCTCCTTGCTTTGACTTCGATGCGAGCTTAATATTTGACTTTTTTTCTCATACATGGGTCGGGGCTATGGTTCACTTTCCCTTTTTACAAAAAAGGCTCAAAACGTCAAAGTTCTCTACCGAACCGGTTCGCCGCTTTGACTTTCCAACAACGGGCTCAAGATTTGACCTTCACTTTTTAACTTTAAGCCCCTTAGCATGGCTTAAAATTTGACTTTTTCCTTCATAGCATGATCGGGGTTATGGATCACTTTATGACTTTTAGCCCTTTTTACATAAAGGCTCAAAAACACAAATTGCTCCGTTGACTTGCCTCCAATTAGATATGTCCACGTACCCATGGATAATGGAGCCAAAATTTGACGGGGAAGAAAACACCCCGTCATTCACAACTATGGAAAAATGCAGAGAAGAAGAAAACTCCACCATTTTGCTCCTGATTTTCAAATTTCTTTCGTGAACCAAGGGATTGAAAACAATACAAGGTTCGATGATCCATGGCCATAGAAAGATTGACAATTTCATTCAAATGAGGACAACAATAGAATTTTCATAGGTCCAGACGAGGAAAACAGAAAATTTATCAAAATGTGCAAACTAGAAGAGTTTAAACAACTTCAAAGCATGAATTTCTCTATCTTTTTAGACTTCCAACTTTACTTGAACACTTATGGAGGGCATGAGCTCAAAATTTTCAAATTTGACTTAAAAAATGAGGGGGGATTTTTAGGGTGACAACAGCTGGCTCTAGCTTGGGGAAATGACATGGACTGAGCATAATGAAGACATGACATGGGAATCCAGAATCTCAATCTCTAGACCCTGTAATTCGTTGACCAGTGCCTTATCCATTGGGCCTTGCAGAGTCATGTAAAACTTTGAGAAATAAATATCAGAAAAAGACAAACACATGAAACACAATAGAAGGGAAAAAAAACACACAACAAAAGGGAAACACACCTAAAAATCACCTATGGTACAAGGCGGGGGACAACCCACTTTCACTTATGATACAATTTCAAGTATTTCCCACTCTGAGGAAATTCCAATGGTGTTCCATCCAAATATGAGAGAAGAAAAGCGTTCTTGCCACAAGCTTCATGAATTTGGAATGGGCCGAGACATAATGAATCAAACTTTCCATGGTTGCCTTTTGGTTCTCTTCTCTTGTCCCATAGCAGGATGAAGTCTCCAACTTTGAATTCTCTTTCCTTTGCCTTCTTATCAAAAATCTTCTTTACTTTCAATTGGTGCTCCTTAATGTGATCCACCACTTGGAGTCTATTTTCTTCCATCTTCTCAAGAAAAAGGATCCTCTTGTCAATGGAATCCTTGTACTGACCATCTTCTATTACCTGTAACAACTTGAGAGCTGGCATCTCGATCGTGAGAGGAATTTCTGCTTCGAATCCATACAATAGTTGGAATGGTGACATACCTATTTCCTTCTTGGGAGTGATCCTATCCACCCACAATGTGTCATACAACCTTTTGTGTCAATTCCTTTGATTCTTGTTTACAAGCTTGCGAACAATGGTCACAATGTTCTTGTTGCTTGATTCATCCTGTACATTTCCTTATGGATAGTAGTCACAAGAATGAGATAGGGAGATTCCATAGCTATAGAAAAACTGCAGTCAGCTCTCTTGAAGAGAAATAGGTAGCATTATCTGCTACAATCTTCTGTGGCACTCCGAAATAGACTATGATATTATCCTTGATGAAGTTGCATACTATTTCAGTGTTGGCTTGTTTGGCTGGAATGGCTTCCACCCATTTGGTGAAGTAGTCTGTTGTTGTGAGTACATAGGTGTACCCTGTGCTTGAGTGAGGGTTCAGAACACCAATGAAGTCTAGCCCCCACTATTGAAATGGTTCTTCAATAACCACAGGCCTGAGTGGTAATGCAGCGAGTTGTGGTCTTCCAATGAAAAGTTGGCATGCTTTGCATTTAGAAACCCAATCTTGAGTGTCTGAAAATATGGTGGGCCAATAATACCTTCCTTGGAGGATCTTGTGTGTAGTGACCATTGCTGAAAAAATGTCCACCACATGCTTGGTCATGGTATGCTTTAAGCAACTTTTCTTGTTGCTCTTTATCTACGCACCTAAGGAAACAACCATCCAGGCCTCTTTTGTAAAGTGCATGATTCCATATTACAAATTTAGCTTCCTTCAGCTTGAGTGTTCTCCTTTGCTTGTAATCAAGATGGGGAGGGAATTCTCCATAAGTCAGGTAATATGCAATATCAGCATACCACTCATCAGTAGTGGTGACAAAGAGAACCTGTGGGTTGTCTTCTGAACAAGTTGAGCAAGCATAGTTTTCTTCTCCATGTTGAACTTTGAGTGTTTCATATTCAGCAATCAACTTGCACAAGCCATTTCCCCTTACCAGATTGGAGGGTCAAATCTCCAAGTCATATTCTTGAGTCTTTGCAATCCAATTTCCTCTTTTAGCTCTGGGATCCTGTTGTGTCAAGATGGACTTGATTGCACTAATGGGGACCATCACCACCATATGGGAATTGAGGATGTAAAACCTGAAGTTTTTTACAGCCTTGACCACTGCATAGGCATGCTTCTCCAATTGGCTGTATTTTAGCTCATGATTTTTCAAAGGACAACTCATGAAAGCAATAGGTGCTTCCACGCCTTCATCATTTTTCTGAATGAGAACGACAGAGAGTGTATGTTCTGATGCATAACAATACATGATGAATTCTTTGTTAAAATCTGGAGATACAAGAGTCAGAGCCTTGGCAATGGATTTCTTGATCTCTTTGAATGTTACCTTCCCTTCATTGTTCCATTTGAAGTTTTCTTGTGGTTTCATCATGGAAGTGATGTGCTTCGTCAACTCAGCAAACTCAAGCACAAAATGACGAAGAAAGTTCACCTTTCCGAAGAATGAATGAACTCCTTTCTTGCTTGTGGGTAGGGCTAATGCTTGAATGGATCTAATCCTCTCAGGATCAATGTGTGCTCCATGTTTTTTCACAATGTGCCCCAATAACTTGCCTTCTATGACTCAAAAAATGCACTTTTTTGGATTTAGTGATATGCCATGTTTCCTACACCTTACAAGTACTTATTCCAAGTGATAGATATGATCTCCCCTCTTCTTTGAAAATACTGTGAGATCATCAAGATATATGAAAATGTAATGCTTCAGATCTTTGAAGGCCAAATCCATCGCCCTTTGGAATGTAGCTCATGCATTGATTAGGCCAAAAGGCATTCTGTTGTAGGAAAAAGTGCCCCAAGGTGTTGTAAAGGCTATCTTGGTGTGGTCCTCCTCTACCACTTTGATTTGATTATATCCTGAGAATACATCAAGTAATGAAAGCATTTCAGATCCAGTGACTGCTTGCAGGATATGGTCCATGATAGGAAGAGGATAATTATCCTTTAGTGATGCCTGGTTCAGGTTGTGAAAATCTACACATATCCTTATTTCACCATTCTTCTTCCACACTGGCACAATGTTAGCCACCCATGTTGAATGGTGGATGGGAAAAATGATCCTTGCATTAAGCATCTTAATTACCTCCTCCTTGATGGTATCAACAATATTTTGGTTGTACAGCCTTTGTTTCTTCCTGAAGGGCTTAACACCCTGCTTCAAAGGAATTGAGTGATGCATTTCCTTTGGCTGGAAGGATTTGATTTCATCATAAGAGTAGGCCAAGACATCTGAGTATTTCTTGAGTAATGAAACAAACCTTATTTTTTCTTCAGGTGAGAAACATTTTCCAATATTGACCATCCTTGGCTCCTCCGGGGTACCAATGTTTTCTTTATCAAAATCAGCTGGCACCGAGAAGATTGCTTTTCTTTCTCTTGAATGAATCTGTCATGTTTGTCAAAGAGGTCTTCTAAAGAGACTAGGCCTTTGGGAATTTTATTCCCTTTCAATTTGATTACTCCCTCATCATCAATCCCTTCAATTCCTTCTTTCTCTTCTTTGGGGACTGCTTCTCAGTGTGGATTTTCACCTCCTTTGAAGAAGAGATTATTGAAATTATCCCTTTTCTCTAAAAATGCTAGAATTTGGTTATCATCATTGAAGACTTGCTAATGATTTGCATTGTCTGAAACACTAGGCCTGAATACCATTTCAATAGTCACTTTGTCTTTACCAAAAGAAGGATGAGGTGTCACTAGGGAAGCTGACACTGCAAGAGAATCATTTTTCATTTTGTTCCCTTGGAATAGCTTCAATGGAAAATGCATCAAAAGATTCAATGCAGTCCCACACTTCTATTTCTATAATGCCAGAGTCTTGGATTCTTCACCTGATATTTCTAGCGGACCTACTTTACTACAACTCTATAATACATCACCTCAACATCTTAGTTTCTTGATTCCCATGTGCTCTGTTACACTCATGCTTAAGAGTGGTGCTTCATACTCTGTAGTGTTATTTGTATTATCAAATTACAGCTTGTAGGAAAATGGGTACAAAGAGCTCATTGGAGGGAGAGTACAATACTACACCAGAAACTTAGCCCACTCTGGAATGACTACCATCAAATATTCCATTGTCCAAATTTGATCTTCCTCTTCCTCCATGAGAAGTGGAAATTTCTCCTCTTTTTCTTGATGTGAGGAAGTAGTTTCCTAGCCCACAATCTTGAAAGAGAATGTTTGAGAGATTTTGGATCATCAGACTTTCTTACTGTGAACTTCATCTTTCTTACTGGTAGAAATTTTTCATATCACATTTTACTGGGATAGTTGTAGATGACCAATAAATTTTTATCTCTCCACCTCGGTCTCTAGAAACTCCTACTCAATAGCATACCAAAGGATGCTAGGATGTCTACTACCAGGGTATGGTTAGGAAACACCATCTTGTCTGGAAAATCAGCTAGTACTACCTGCGCATCTTTGATTCTTCCTACCAATGGCACTTGTTTGGATTCCATTGAGTAGCAGGTGATCATTTACCTAGGTCAAGGTGAGGCCTAGATCATTTGTAACTTTGGCTGGCATCACATTGTCTGAGGCTCTGAAATCTATGATACAATTATTTAGTTGGAAGCCTTTAATGAGGAGTGACAGGTAGAAAGGTTCAACCCTGTTGGTTTTGGAGGCACTAAGGGCTAGAATGTTTTGAGAAGGTGGTGTGGATGGTGTGGGAAGTAAGCCTTTAGAATTAGGACATCGAGGATATAAGGTTACCACCATGAATTGCATTAATGAACTTCTCAAACTGGGCAGGGGGTGTTTGTAGGTATTATATTTCTGAGAGCTGGACTTTGGTTTTGCTTGTATGTTCCAAAAATCAAATGGGGTTATGGTGAACAAGGAAGAGGTTCCAGAAATGGAGGAACATTTAAATGGTAGAGGATTTGCTACTTTGGGTGTTGAATTCTCCTTTTCGGTGTAGCAATTAGTAAACCGCTTGGAAGGGGGTGAGGGATGTATTTTGATTGAACCTTAGATGTCTTTACAGGAACAACATTTAAAGGAGAATTGTTCTTAGCAACTTTTGAGCTGGGAGAAGAGTTAGATTACTTACTTGGTACTCAGTAGCATGCTCCCTGACAACCAGTGAGTCTTGGTTTTCTTTAGCCAACTCCATAGAAGGTGGTAATGGTGATCCTGTACTGATGATTTTATTTTGTGTGACCTCTGGAGGAGAATCTTCTTTATTCTTCTTATCCTTTACCTAAGCAACCATTGAGGATGAAGCACCTTTCCTAGATTGTGTACAAGTGAAAAAAACACATGAGAAACTTGTTACTTCTTCATCATCCTCATCTTCATCATCAACGTACTCAATTAGGCCATTTTGCATATCAACTTCCTCGACCTCAAGATAGTTTTATAGTCTTCCATATTTTCTTCTTCAGTTTCATCAATTTTTGCTTCCTCCTCTGGATCTTTGGTGTCACAAATGGCATTGACTGGTGGTGCTTCAAGAGCAAGATAAATGATGAGGTGGAGAAATCCTTGGCCTATCTAGAGGGTTTGGTTTCCTTGAAGCATTCTGCATTGTGATCTGAGATAGCTGACTTCTTCAAGGCAACAAGTCATTTTCCATTTTTTGGAACATTGGATCTGTGGTGATAGAACTTGAATTTTAACCCTTTTACTTCCCATTGTAATAAGTAGGCCTTTCACTTTACCAGAAAATATTAGATCATCATCGGTTTCTATTGCATGAGTCTTGAGATTCCCTTAATGTTCTTGGTTTGGTTCTTCTAAGGAAGAAACCTACTTCTGATGGCAAAGCACTAATGAAAAACCTCTTCAAATTAAGGTTTTCAAAAGGCACCACATCTTCAAGGTATTCCTTCTTATCACTCTCTTGTATCTTGCTATGAAGTCTCTCATCGACTCAGAAGGTTTCTTTTTTCATTTGTACCAATTGGACCAAGAGATCCAGGAAATATTTTGTGGTCTTGAATCTATGTTCAAATGCACTTCTTATATCTTTCCAATATGTGAAAAACCTCAGGGGTAGCATGTACAACCATTCAACATCCATTTCTTGAAGTGACTCCACAAAGAGTCAAACTGACACATCTTCGTCCTCAACACCCAACACACTGAAAGTAGTGATAAATGTTACTACATGCTCTTTAGGGAGTTGAAAACCATCCCCTCTGAATTTTGGGAAGTTTTTTCTCAAGCCTCTCGGTAGCTCATGGAGTGAATTTTAGCAAGAGCCATTGGACTGTGTTTCCTCCCCATGGTACATTAGGCCTATGGGCCTCATGATCACGTTCACACTCATGATCCCCCATTCTATTTCTATTTCTATCTTCCAACCTTGCTAAGGCTGCGGCTTCTGTACTTGCTCTTTCATCTGACTCGGCTTGAAGTCTCTCGATTTCTTCGAGTTGAGCTCTTATTTCTTCATCGGCCTCTTACCTCTCTTTCTCTAGCTTCTTCTTCAGTCTCTATGTCAGTGAAATCTTCAAGGTTATCATTGATGTATGGAAATTCACCATCCAAAGGATTGGCAACACTCAGGTTCCCAATGTGACTAGTTTCTTGAAAAGGAAGCCTCTGGATTCTGAGTAGCTCTTGTCTCCTTTGAAGTTCCTAAAAAATGGGATCAGTTTGTCCTCCTTGTCTCTGTTGTGGGGTGTATCTTCTATCCACTAGCTTGAAAATCTATGTTCTTCTTTGCGGTGCTGGAATTTGTCTTTGCCTCTCCAATTCAATAGCACATGTTCTTCTTCAAGGTCCATAATTCTCATGGCAATGAAGTAGTGATTGGAAATTTGTCTATTATGTCAGATAACTTCCCTCAAATATGAAGCAACATCTTCTTGGATGTGGAAGAGAAATTTGGGTCTTTCAACAGGAGGGTTTCCTAAAATAGCCATGATTTGAATCCATGTGGCTCATATAGCCATTCAAATTCCAAAAAAAAATCTCTTTTTTGAATTTTTAATTTTCTAACCTTGCGGTCGCATTCAGGTGCAGATGCTGCTAAATCTGCCCCACGGTGGGTGCCAAAAACTATTGGCGAGGAAATTTGTCAGGTGGAAAAACTTTTGGATTCCTTGCCAATGCTCTAGGAATCTAAGTCCCTCTACTTAACTGGTGTAGCTTCCATATATGCATGCGCATGAAAAGGTGGATTTCTATGGTGGCCTTTCGGCTAGGGATCCAACAGGGGCACTCCACTGACCCTATGAAAATGCTAGCAATTATCCTGCTAGGGAAGGAATTTGTCTAAAGGTGGATAAGGGAGTGAGAAAAGAGATAGGAGAACTAATGTTGTAGGTAGAAAATCAAATTCATACATGCACTAGTTAGAAAATTCAACACATGCATTTATGAGAAGAAACAACCCTACAAATGGCAACAAGATGAGATAAGATTGCGAACTCAAAGTTTCTAAAATATCCTCATCAAAGAGGCTACAAAATCCTTCTTCTTGTATTGATGCTTAAACAAAAGTTGTACATAATGTGGGAATGGAAGAAATTTGAGAATGGAGGAAAATAGAAGAAAATGGCTATCTCCTTTGCTTTCTCTAAGTACAATGCACTCGTGAGTTTACAAGATCAATTACCAACACTCATACAATGGCATGAAGAAGCCATTAAATATCTTCTAAGAAATGGTTACAACTTCTTCTTTATTAGCAAGAAACAGTTTACAATTTCTTTTCAATCATTCACGTATCCATTCAGATTCTTGATTCGCAAAGAAATGCCAATGGCGGGAAAAACCAGACTTTTCATAATGCAGCCATTACACTCATTTTGCAACTTTGAATTTGAACTGTTCATCTTTCCTTTGAACACTTTAAACCATAGTCCGTCCACGTGGGAGAAATTTACTGGAGTAGGCATGGAGGATGCCTTTTGCATTTTGTGACTTTATAGAGATTTGGCATTTTTTTTACATGTTTGGTCTGCTCACTTCCGCTTTTGATATAAGTCTTGACACGTGGCCTCACTTGAGTGGAGATAGAGTCGCGGGTCACTTTTATAATTTTACCTTTTTTTAATGCAAGCTCAAAAACACAAATTGCTCCACTGGCCCACCTCCTCGCTTTGACCTTCGATGTGGGCTTAGTATTTGAATTTTTCCTTAGTGTGGGAGGGGTTGTGGGTCACTTTATGACTTTTAGCCCTTTTTACAAAAAAGGATCAAACCTCAAAGTTCTCTGCCGACCCGCTTCCCCGCTTTGACTTTCCAACGGCGGGCTCATGATTGGACTTTTTCCTTCATAACATGATCGGGGCTGCGGGTCACTTTATGACTTTTAGCCCTTTTTACATAAAGGCTCAAAAACACAAATTGTTATATCGGCCCACCTCCAATTAGATATGTCCACATACCCATGGATAATGGAGCCAAAATTTGACGGGGAAGAAAATACGCTCGTTGTCGTGACTGTGGAAAAATGCAGAGAAGAAGAAAACTCCACCATTTCACGCCCGATTTTAAAATTTCTTGCGCGAACCAAGGGATTGAAAAAAATACAAGGTTTGACGATCCATGGCCATTAGAAATATTGAAAATTTCATTCAAATGAGGACAACAATAGAATTTTCATGCGTTTAGATGAGGAAAGGGAAAATTTATCAGACCACACAGACTGGAGAGTTTAAACAACTTCAAAGCATGAATTTCTCTATCTTTTCAGACTTCCAACTTTACTTTAACACTTCTGGAGGGTGTGAGCTCAATTTTTTTGAATTTGACTCAAAAATGAGGGGGGGATTTTGAGGGTGACAACACATCCCCCCACCCATTTGAGTCGCTGGAACATGGCTTCCTATGCAGCCGCTGCTCAGATATTTCAGGGGATTTTTTTTTTGTTTTTTTCAGTTAATCAAATTTTATTGTCTATGGGACCCCCTGCTCACATAGTTTGCATGCAGTTTGCCCCAGCATGGGACCGCTGCCTTAGAGAGTATCAAGGGCACAAAAGAGAACAAAGGGAAAAGATAAAACATATTACCTTTATAAGTAGCCAGGGAAAAGGAAGGTTAACAACAAATTCATTCAAGGGCCCTCAAAAACCAACAGGCAGGTAGGTAGGGAACTTGTAAGCCCGCATGATTTAGAACCTTTACATTTAAATATCATTCTCAAACATTTTTTATATTGGCAATGGAAAGTAAACTACTCTCAAATTTAACAAACATAGATGAAATTGTTGATTTTGTGGAGACAAATCACCTGGGTCAAGTAAAAATTGTATCATCAAATAAGAGTGGGAAACAGGTGTGGGTAAATGTAAAACAGTACCAAGGAATATTAAAACACAGACTTTCTCACTTAAAAATGGGAACTACTAAAGAGAATGAAAACACAAAATAAGAAATTTGACACACACTTCTAAAGTTGAAAACTCAAACAAACAAGGGCATGACACGTAAATTTGAAATGCATGATATTAGAGGCAATAGAGCTGGAGAAGAGGCATATGGTCCCACTTCCACTCCTCTTACCTACTCAACACCTCTATATATGAAACAACTTTTACATGTAAAAATCATGATAGAGCACATGGAATTTTGGTGGCAAAAGAACCATAAGATTCATGAGATCATAGCAACAAATCAGGAATTAGTAGAAGACAACAAAGTGCTAAAAGAGCAAGTGGTAATGTTGCAAGAGGAATTGCAATTAGGGAGACATGAATGGAAAACATGAAGTTAGTTTGGCAAGTCGTGCATGAATCAACAAACACAGACATGAGATCGACAAACTCAAAGTTGGGAGAAGCAAGAACACAAATATGGAAGCAAATAAATACCATGGTGTGGTGGCAAAGAAAAGAGCTAAGGAAGCCACTACAAGAGAAACTAAGTCATGGGTTCAAATAGTTAAAGGTGCATCAAATAAAGGTGGTGAGACAAAATCAAATGTGGATAGAATGCAAAAAAGAAAATATAAAGACAAGCAAGAGAGAGTAAAAAAATATAATTATTAAATGGGTGAGAAACTATGGAAAAAATAAAAATACTCTCAATCACACAAGTGATTTTCTAATAGACAAGCTACAGAGGAGAGGGAAAATATGTCAAGTAGGAAGGGTTGGAAAGATAAGTGAACAAAGTGATAGACCTATCAAATTTTTCATGATGAGAATAGAAGACAAAGCTTCAACTTTTAAGAATTTTTTTTTTTTTTAAAGGGTTTGTGTTTCTATCTAGATGAAGTTTTAATCCCAATGCAAATGGAGGAGAGATGAGGAGAATTGCATAAAGTCAGGGCACCAAGGGATAGAGGCAAAAGAGCATGGTTGTAAAATGGAAAAACTGTTATTGTCAATCTAATGTCTCAAAATGCATCATCACAATAAGGTGGCAACAAAGAAAGAGTAGAGAAAGGTATGACAAAAGAGGGTGAATTAAATCAAGGATGGGTAAAAAGATGTCAAGACCCTACCTCGAGTCTCCAACACCACCTGAGAAGTAGCAAATATGCCCCCTGGGCATATTTAAAATTAGTTTTCTGGAATTTTAGAGGCTACCCTTGGAGGAGGGGCCTAGGTTAGGTTTCGTTCCAAAAGAAAGAGACATAATATGTCTCATAGAACCTCATGAGCATGATGCATGCAAAACTCCTACATACAAAGGATACATGAATTTTGTGGTTTGGCACAATGTAGTAGGTATGGATAAGGGATACGGCAGCATAATGTTTCTAGTAAGAGAAGCAGAGGGTAGAAACATCTAGTTAGAAAGAGAAGAGACAAATAAATAATACATATGGTTCAAAATATAAAAAAATGAAAGACACATTAGATTTGCATCTTGTTATTTTTCTCCACATAAATCAAAAACCTTTAAGAAAGATGGGTTAGATGGCAAGGATCCTTATGCACCTTTAAAACATGATATCTCAATGTATTCCCAACAAGGGGAAGCTCTTCTTTTAATAGATTTCAATGTCAGGATAGGAAATGAACAATTTAACATGTTGTGCAGTAAGGAAGATTACCATCATATATGGCTCACCGAAGAGGAAAACCGTTAGTGGGGAAGGTGTTTAAAATATAATAGGGACATTAATCACTTTGGAAAAGAGTTGTTAGCTTTATGTGGTGTGTTTGATTTGTTTATTTGTAATGGTATGGGTAGGTGGAAGAAATTTGTAAATTATACATGCAAAACCTACAATGAAGCAAGTGTTATTGGTTATGCAATTTGTTTGCAAAGTCTGATTGAAATGATAATAAAAGTTGGGATTGATGATTCTTTTAAGCATCTAAAATCATATCATAGTCTGATTTGTATAATGGTATATTGGATGGTGAAAAATCAACATGTAATGAAAACACAATCTCATAGGAAACCTCCAACAAAGGGAAAAAAATATTAACTCAATAAAACTCTAGGATCTTCAAGGAAATGCTAAGACAATTTATGTAGAAAAAGAATGAAAGGTTTCAAAGCCTTAAAAGCCACAAGTTAACAAACATAATTCAAGGGGTGCTTGAGAGATGTAAAAGAGTAAAAATCGAGAAAAAGAAAACAAATTCTTTTTCGGTAAATAGTTAGGTTGATGAAGAATGCAAAGTTGTTGGGAGAGCTCTTAATTTGCTAGAAAAAGAGAAGGAGAACACAAAGTTGTACAAATAGCTCATAAAAAAAAAGTGTGAGTTTATGAGAACAAAAAAAGAAGAGCTTATCTACCCAGGAAAGAATAACCCAAAATAATATTGGAGATAACTTCAACACAAACAACAAAAAAACAAATAGAAAATAATATCATAACCACACATTGGTTTGAATATGCAAAAGAATTATACGAGTAGGATGTAGAGGTTGAGGCCCCACCATTGATCCACATGACAACAAAGTTATTCACTTTACATGAGATTAATAAAGGCATCAAAAAGTTGGGTTCAAGAAAGGTGAAGGACTTGGTTGGGCTTCAAGCAAAGTGCCTAAAATAGGGGTAAAAAATCCTTGCTCCTCATATTGTGAAAATGTTCAACAACACCATCCAACATGGATTTCCATATGATTAGAATACTAGCCTTGTGATACCTCTTTTTAAGAGTTGAGATGTAAAGAATCCTTCCAACTACAAAACTATCATGATTGTGATACCTCTTTTTAAGATTGGAGATGTCAACAATCCTTCCAACTACATAACTATCATGATTAATCCCTTGTTTACAAAGTTGTTTGGTGGCATGGTTGAGCACAAAATCGGAAAGAGGGCAGAAGAAAAAGGTAATATTAGGATGTTGCTACCTGAATGCTTCATTTTCCCATGTTGTATCTTCAATGTTCAAATTCTTCCACTTGATCAAATACTTTGTGATGACCCCTGTGCTCAATTTCTTAGTGTGTATTTGTAGGATTCCTTTAGGCTCCAAAATTATGTGTCCCTCCTCATCAAACTCAGGTAACATTGACTAAGAAAAAACCTTTTACCCAATGATCTTATTCCAACAAGAAATATGGAAAATTGGATGTATTTCAGTTGATTGAAAAAGCTCCAATTTATGTGTCACACTGCCAAGTTTTGCAACACTTGATAAACACCATAGTATTTAAGTGAAAGTTTATTATCTTTCTTCTGTTGTTTCAAAGATAGTTGTTTATATGATTGCAATCACACAAAAATAAAGCCTCTAACTTCAAATATTTTCTCACTGTGATGTTGATCATCTTATTGCTTTAATTTGTTTTATGTCTTTCTGATTTCTCCTTAAGGATAGAGAACATGTCTTGTTGGTGTTAAATGTGCTCTTCAATTGCTTTCACTTTAGGCTAGGAACCTCAAGTTGGAGGTGAGGGATGGTGGATAAAACCCATACAATGCCAAGAATGGAGACATTTTGGATTAGGTATGAAATGAAGTGTTATATCACCATTCTACAAGTGGTAACCACTAAAACCATATCTCCTACTTATATGAAGAAAAGCATCATAGATACCCTTCCAAACATTTATTTACTACCTCATTCCATCCATAAGATTGGGGATGATATGATGAACTACAAGCAAGTTGAGTACTCAACACATGAGAATAAATCAATCTAAAAATTACCTGTAAATATAGGGTCACAATCACTTGATATAATCTTGGGTGTACTATGTAGCTTCTAAACTATATCTATAAAATATATGGTAATTGTATTCGTTGTAAAAGGGATGTGACAAGGCACAAAAATGAGCATTTTTGGTGATTTTATCCACAAACACCACATTACACTTTTCCTTTTAGATTTCAACCATCCTGTGATGAAATCCATAGAAACCTCTACCCACCAATCACTAAGAATAGGTAGAGGTTGGAAGAGGCCTGATGTCTTAATAGTTTATTCCTTGTTATAATGACACACTAAACACTCTACCACAACTTTTGGACATAACCTTTTAACCCTTCCTAAAAGAAATATTTTTAATTATGTGATAACTTTTCAAGAACAAAAAATGCTCACCCACTGAAGAAGCATGGAAATCCAATATAACCTAACTTTTAAGGGTATATTTATAGCATAATTACAACTAATCTTTGTACCACAATGTGTCCCTCTTCTATACATATTTTTCTAAGATGTTCGGATCCTATTGGAGATTTTGAATGAGAGTGTGGGTCTTTATGTCATTCTGCCATTTTGATCTTCCCTAATCCACCCAATTTACATGTAATATGGACATGGCATATAACAATACTTATGTGGACTCATCTCTCATGGATAGTGCACAAGCTACCACATTTTCCTTTCATTTCTTGTAAATGATCTGAAATTCATATTCCAACATCTTTGTGATCCATTTTTGTTGTTCTTCAAATTATATTCATTGTTTTAAGAATTATTTAAAATTTTCATGGTTTGTCTTCACATTAAAGTGAAAACCCATGAGATATGGTCTTCATTGTTTAATTGCATGAAGAATAGCCATAATTTCCTTCTCATAAGTTGGTTTTGATAGGTTCTTACCTTTGAGTTGACGACTCTCAAATGTGATGGGGTGACTGTCTTGCATGAGTAATGTACATATGCCACACCCTAGTAGGTGCCTATCGAGTTTAAACATTTATATGAGTTGTTTAACCAATGGGGAAGGGACTCTTGCACCATGAGTCAAGTGTTGCCCAATCCTTTGTAGTTGGGCCCTTTGCCACCCACTTCTTGATGGTGGAAAAGATGCTCACGAAGCCAATTTCCCTATTCACGACTTCATATCCACCCTATCACTACCTAAATAAGGACCCTAGAGCCTATTATCACCTTTAGGAAAATCCATTGTTGGTCTATCTAGCTGGCCCTATCGTATGCAAGGCAATGTCATTATTGTTGGCTCTCTACCACCTAGCTAGAGAGAATCATGGTGTTGATGGCTATGTAGGATAATTCATAGACCTTAGATGGGCAACCTACTCCGTATCCTTTAGAAAACGAGCCTATTAGTTTGGGGGATATTCTTCCAAAGGAGAATTCACCGCCTCCCCTTAGTGTTACTATTACTTGTGCTCGACTCTCATTTTCTCACTTATTCCTAATTTCATTTTTTGCATGGACGCACCCAAAATTACATGTGCTACATTGTCGGAAAATGGTTACAAAGGTCCCCAATGATGATTCATGTCCTTTAGGAATTTGTTTGAGCACCAAAACCTATTCGCAGTGTATATTTATAGCCTAGACATCCTTACTTAGCTTGTCCACGCTTTCTTCAAGCTTCCCATTCATTTATGTGCATGTTTTGGCTTTAGTGACAGGACTGCCTCCCAGGCTTGGGCAGTGGTCCTAGGACTGCCTCGCAAGCTAGGGCAACGGTCCTAGGACTGCCTCCCTGCACAGAGTGGTGGTCCTTAAAGCTTTTTCCAGAACTCTTCATGCGTGTTTTTGACACACAACACTTCACTTAACTTGACTTTTAGGGTGTGTTTGTGAACCAAATTACCTAAAAATAGTCTTGTTTGCATGGTATTCCTTCCCACTTCTATTTTAAATATATTGAATTGGTTGTAACTCCTCCTTCTTTCCTTGTGCATGAAGTAACCTCCTAGCCTCCATTGCTATATATTCCATGCTTGTATTCAATCAAGGGGCCTGAGAATTTTGTGTATCTTGCATTGTTGTGCTGCCATAATCTTGTTAGGAATTACATAGCCAAGCTCTGATCTCTTGTGCTATCTCTCTTCTACCTACATTACATGCGGACTGCCATCAAGCTGCCATTGCTCAAGTGCCATCCTCATGTTGTTGTTCTTGCATTCCCGATCCCTTGGACTCATATGAACACTCAAAGAAAAAAAGGACAAACTGAGGGGACAAATTACTACACTGCTGGATTTACCTCTGTTATGTGATTTCCAGGTTGGATTTATTGTTTTATTTCCTTCATTCTTAAAATTTATCATTGTTACATCATATCAAATATAGTAGAAATCAATTTCCTTTCATTTGCAAGCAATTAGTTAATTTTCAAGAGGGTTTGAATCTTTCATAACAACCCCCAGTGACGGATCCCCTTCTTCTTATCCTTATGGATCTGAACGAGAGAATATCTATAGGAGGTTATCTACATATCATATATCATTTGGAAAATTTATTATTTTAAGTTAGTTTAGTTTCAATACACTTAGCACATGTGAATAACCACACCGAGTTATCTCGTTTGTTTAGTTTTAGTGTAGAAATATTTTAATCATTTAGAATAGAAGCAAATTGTTATTTGTAATTTGTTTACATTAATTTCCTTTCAGCAGTAGCATAGATTGTTAATTTCATTCAGTTTACATGGACACTTCAAACTAGTTTAGAACTTAGATCCAAGTTAGGTAGATAAGCCATAGGGAATTTACGCTACCCGTTCATAGTCTCCCCTTTGTCAACTTGGTTACCAAGAGATCACACTACTAGATATTAGTCACTGATCCTCCTATAGTTAGCCACATACATCCAAACATCAGCTGCTCTAGTAGGACCTCGTGGGGTCGAGTGCGGTTGAAGGTCATGTGTTCATTTTCATCCGTACAGTGCCCTAGTGATATTTTAATTCATGTTGAGTCACATTGTTTGAATGACATCAATATCAGGTTATAACTCTTTCCAACCACTTGTTTTTTGGTAACTATCTAAAAATTATTTTTTATTAATATAATAATATGTTGTGTAGTCAAAAAATCTCGCACTTACTATTACATATATACTGCCAAAGTATGTTATTTTATATATGGATCTCGTGTAAGAAACGTATTCACTAATGATCTATCCCCTAGTCCTGTCATCAGTTGATTGCCATTGTCATTTGTCTTGCATAATAATTAGGTGTTTGCATAGTTCTGGTCATCTCCCAGGGAGTCTTAAGTGTTGTTATTTGGTCATTTGTCATCTCTAGTCTTTGACTAGGGCACCTAAGGTAGTACTGGAGCACCCATGGGCACCCCAGTCCTTAATTTTAGGTGCCTTGGTCCCGACATCACTCGGGTCAAATTTAGAGTTTTGATGAAGATCTTTATAATTTTTCCTCTCATTCCCCTAGGTACTAGTCAGCATGTCAGATCATTAGTGTCAAAATATGAGGAAGAGATCCAATTATAAACACAACATACACACTATTCTAAGGGTGGAATATCTATTATCAAGGGGCTAGCTATCTACTAAGGCAAGGGACTGCATTTAGGCATCATTGCATCACCCACACTACATAACAAGGGTTGTATTCATTCTATTTCATCCACCATTTGCATTTACATCTAGTTATTGCCCCCTATCTATGCGTCATTGGCGTTAGGGCACCCTAGGCACACAATTGCACACATAATCACACATAAGTACATTGGGTCTGGAATGTAGTGCAATGCTTAGTCCCAAGTCCGCCATTGTGGCAACTAAGGTCAGTCTGACCCCTTCATATGCATATTTATTTTTTAGGGATTTGATGTTTTGTATGGGGTTTCATAGGTATATATTCATCACAGGCTAACCGTGGCATAAGTGAAGTTACTGCGACAATCATACAACAAAGATCAAGACATTGAGAATTTTATAGCGACACTTCCAGATTCGGGTCCTGAGCTTTTCTACAGACTAGAGTGCCTATACTTCTGACCAGGGTGCCCACAGGTGCCACAATCCTCTTCCAGGCACCCCAGTTGGTCAACTCTTTAGCTACTACAATTTTCTAGGTTGTACCTTCATACTCTACTTCATCCACACATCATCTTGTTCAAGCCTGACACACAACAAGGTAAGTTATTTTAAGGTTGGTACCTTATCCCTCCTATTTCAATTAATTCATTTCATTTAAATTTCAAATAAAATTATTTAGCATTTTACATTTCATTTCATATTAGTTATTTCATTGTTGTTACTAGTTTAGATTAACTTAGAATATATAATACATTTTCATATTTTAGTTAATAATTTTGATGAACCCATACTTTAGAATAATTTTCCCTAGGATCCACTTCAAACCCTAATGGCTAAGGATACTTCATCCTCTTTGCCCATTATGTCTCATTTTAGTGTTAACCCTATCTATGACGAGGTTGTCATTGTTGAGCTCACAGCTCTCTATTGTAATCCTACTCCTATTCCAGCTCATATCCAATAACAACTTCTAGATGGTCACAAAAATTTGCCTACTCATTTTGAAGATTCTCCTATTGGCATTAGTATTGTTGAGGATCCCATAGCCTTCACTCGTTGTACACCATGCTATACGGCTACTTGTGATCCTCAATCTGATTTTTCTAAGGAAATTTTATATGATTCTCTTATTGATTATATGCTCGGTATTGATCATCACTAACATGTACATGTTGGTTCTTTTGCTCCTAGTCAGGCCATTACTATAGTTCCTTCTCATGATTCTCCCACTTTTGATATCGCTTCTCATGATACATCTCATGCTAGCTTGCCTACTCCTTCATATTATGTCGATGATCTTATTGATAACATCCTTAGTGACATTCTTATTTATGAGTCTTTGTCTGATATTGATGAGGCGATTGATAACCATGGTTCTCCTTCTTTTCATATTGCCGAGTGTGAATCTCCTATTCCATCATTACCTTCTTATGAGATTCCATCTATCACTATGCATGAGTCACCTCCATCTCTCACTTCTTCTTCTCATACCATTTCATCTCCTCTTATCACATCATCTACACCTATTAGTTCATCTTCTCCTATAAAGGTGTCTCCATCAGTCACTTTACCTCCTAGGGATGTTTCTAATACTACTCTTACCACTGCTATGGATATTCCATCTATATCATCTACTATAGCTTCCTTGGCACCTACTCCTAGTGGCCCCTTAGTATCAGAATCTCCCCCATCACCTCTTGATATTCCTATGATCACTCATAATGGAAAATTACAACCTCTGAATACGTTATTGCCATATTCCACTATTCCTTCACAAGATATCATCTCTCTCATGCATGTCGTAGGTCAATTACATTCTCAGGGCCAGTCTCTCACTTTAGAAAGTAGGGATTACTATGCTTATACTGACAATAATTCATTACATGGTAACCTTGTTTCTAATAAGATTCACAATTTTGCATTTCCTAAGGAATCTGTCATGCCTACATTTACTTACTTTGATGGTAATGGTGATCCTCATGTTCATCTTTTACATTACCATAGGCTTATGACCTCTTATTCTAATGATCAATTATTACTTAAGGCCTTTCAATATAGTCGTATTGATGAGGCATTACAATGGTACACTCATCTTCCATCTAGGTCCATTAGTACTTTCTATGACACGAAGGACGCTTTCATCCGTCAGTTTATAATCAATAATGGCCATAAAGTTACCTATGACCACTTACATACTTTACATCAGGGCCCCTCCGAACCCATCAAGGATTATATCTTATGGTTCAATGCTTGTATATATCAACCAATATTTTAACATATAGAACTTGAGAAGCAATTCCTTTTCTGTCGTGGTTTGATTCCTGCACTCAAACAAAGATTAAAGTATGATACATGTGAGTCCTTGTTATTCTATGATACAAAGTAATATATCTAGAACAAAATATTATCTCAACACACATCATAGATCCTCCACACATCTCTACTTATGTGGGCTCATTTAGTTCTCCTCCACTGACATCGATTGAGTGTCCTCCACAGTCTCCACCTTTGCCTCATAAACAAAACAAACAAGCTGAAACTACTCCACCTCCACCGACTACTTCTTCTTCTCCGCGACAGGCCACTTTTCCTTCTGCTCCATCTATGTCACGTGAGCCATTGAATTTCTCCCAACATGCTAGACCTCATGATGTGCTCTTTGTCTTACTTGAAAAACGTCTAATTCACTTACCATCCAACCAACATCATCCGTAGCATAGGCTACAACATCAACATGACCAACCTTATTGTAATTATCATCACATAAATGGTCATAGAGATAATAATTGTCTTTGTAACATCTTGATTTTTATAAGCTATTATGATTATCTCTTTTCATGATGTTGTAACTGTGGGAATGAGGATAATTATGTTAAGATATATCTTTTAATCTTAAAAGGAATGTGTTACTAATCTGGACCCTTGTTTACTATAATTTGTTTACTTGGGATGGAGGTTATTATAGCTTGTGTTTTGCAAAGAGTGAGACAGCAGACTTGTTTGTATGTTTGATGAACTCTTATCATTGAGTGACAGCACACCTTGAATCAATTCCATTGATCCAAGGTATGTTAAGTGGCCTTCTTTGTGATTGCTTTGTCGATTTACTTCTAAAATAGAATGAAATTTGAAACCAGACTGAAGATTGATATAAATTTTACAGCACCAGATTACAGGTATAAATATTCGGTACCTTGATGCTAATGGAAAAGGTTCAATTCCCAAACCACAAACACGTTGTAACGCTAGACAGCGTAAGACAATAAGAGCCCTGATGCAAGTGACACAGGTATGTGTCAAACATAGGATGAAACATCTTGCATTGTGCTGAATGTGAACGTAAGTTGTAAGACTTACTAAGGAAACTATTAAGTAAATACTATGGGGATTAAATTATAACCTATGACCATATTTTAGCCTATAACCTAACTACTACCCTACGTGGATTTTAAATTGCATGGGATGTAAATTGTTGCAAGTCCTAATGGCTTGCGACCTAGGTGAAAAACCCAACTATGGACAATAAGATCCTAAACTATTACTAACCTATGAAAGGGACCTATGGACCCATGTTAATGAAGCGGATAAGAAGGGAAGGTTAGAAATTTAACGAGGATAGTAAATGATGTCCTTGCAGTTTAAACGCCAAGTTTGGTGGGAGCATGGAAAAGTTGGAGACATCCAACTAGCTATGTAGCTAAGAAGGAATTGCATGCAAAATTTTAAAAAAATGAACTCGCCAAACCTGAGTTGGTGGTGGCGTGGAAATTAATGAAAAAGTAATGTGTTCAATGCATTTAATGATCTTGGTATTAGTGACTAGCTCACCTTGGAAAGAGGATAGAGGAAATTTTGATGGTCATTGTGTTCTTTCAGGTTTTTGAGACTGCTCTGTATTTCTTTCATTGTTTTTTTGAACCTGCTATTATTTTGGTTATTGTTGCTATTGTTTGGAGTAGCTACGGATATTTTTGAGCCTGAGGAAGTTAGTGGATTGTTGGGAAAGCTTTGATGTGGACACCGTGGAGAAAAATAGCTCCTGTGGGTGCATTTTTCTTCAAACCACAAGAAAAATTAACAGGCATGTTGAGCCCTTCTCCTTAAACCGTTTTGCTCTTATTTAAGCATCTCATTAAAACAACCCTACTCTTATGATGGGTGTTTTAGTTAAATGAAGTTGTTGATATGTTTGAAGTAATTTTCTGGGTTGAGTCATTTTTCTTTTACTGCATGTGACTTTGGTATTTCTTTACAAATGAGTAAATCAAATGAATCCGTCCATGCTGTGTGAGTTTGTTTTGACAGTGTTGGGTATTCGTTTCTATTACCCAATATGAGTTTGATTTGATGAATGTAATAGCTATGTGTGTATTATTATCTGAGTTCTGTGTGTGAAAATGATTTGGGAAAAACAAAATCGTGATAATGCTTGAGGAAAATTGTTGTGAAGGTTATTACCATAGTTGCTTACATTGCATAGAATACGATTTACCAGGGACAGTGATTTCATGCCCATGTTTTACCCTTGCTGGTTAAAAATGAGTTAATATCTCCATGTGGGTTGAAGGTCGGGACTGGTTATTGGAGAAATAAATTATTGAACACTGAACTGGGTTAATTAATGAGTGAGAAAAAGGTATTGTTATCTTTCTTTGAATCTTTTTTGACAAGTGTGTATATAAATAACAGAGATGCTTATTTGAACTCCTTCAATGTATTCGATTATGAACTGAACTTGAATAGATTATTGTTCTTGTAAAAAAAAATATGGTTCTTACTTATTACAATGAAATGATGGTAATATATTTGTTGTACTTTTACTCGTTTCAGACTAAGTTGGGAATGATTATTTTTAGCAAACATGTATGTTTATTGTATATATCCAATTCGCAGTCTAAACTTCTTGCTGTTGCATTAAAACTGAATCGGAATTGGAATTATTCCTTGGTGTTTGGGAAATGAGTCCTTTTATTATTATGATGTAAACATGATTTGTTATCTGTTGTACATTCTTACTTGTTTGTTTCTGGTTGAGAATGTTTGTTGGGTGAAAAACTAAAGGAAATGATTTTATTTAGAGGCGCCATTGATATTGAAACTTACAGACCAGATGCAAATGAATGCTGGTAAACCCTCTAGAATAGTAGTTAGTAAGTTTTTAATTACTAAATTCTAACTGTTAAAGGAAATCACCCTATGGGGAATAGGCTGGCACTGAATAAGTTGATATTCAGCTAAGCAAGGAGAAGAGGTAATAGGATACTCTTTCTTTTTCATTCGATCATTAACTTCAATCACTTTCTCTTTTGGCTGTTATCTTTGATTGATATCATTCTTGTTTAAACTATTCAGTACAGCTAGGATGAAAAGAAAGAGAATATTGAATGGATAACTTGAAGTAATGATTATTTCTTCTCTTATACAGTGGACATTCTATATGTGATATTGAAGGAATTTCTTACTGCCTTAGGCGTAAGCATTTGCATCTAATTGTTGTTTCCTTTCTTTCTGATTTGGAAGAAGTATTAAGCTTGTTGAATTTTGAGAATTAACACCAATGTGTTCATGGTGATTGACTATTTTTCTCTTTTACATTTGATCGTTTGAAATTAAATGAGTAGTACGAAAGGGAAATAGTTAGGTTTGAATTCTTAGTTAAAATATATCTCTTGAAATTTCAACTAATGTAAGGGAATGGAATTGATAGCATTTGCAATAGAACAGCAGTATATACATATGTCTATTAGTTCTTACAGATGTTTTAATCTGGAACTATTTAGAGGAAATTACTTCTTATAGTAATTATTTGGAAAAAGGTTAGTAATCATTTTGTCTAATTGTGATGGTAATTATATGATTGGGTGGTTAAGTTGTTCATCCTTATCAGCACTTAATTCTGGGATGATGTTCATCTCATTTTTTTTATGATTCATAAAAGTAAGGTTCTTTTATTGAGACATTTAATTCAGAGCACCTCATTTTAATGATATTTGCTTAATATGCTCAGTTCAATGAACTGACCCGTGCAAGTAAATTTTCTAGATGGGTTCCTTGAGTAAAAATGAAGACATGTTTTTTTCTGATGCTTCTTTTGAGTAGCTAAGGATGGATCGTATCTGATAATTTATAATTCCTCTATGAGGAAATGGGAAGAGAAGAAGTTGCATTCTTCTTCCCTTATGTGTTGTAATGTTGTTTGATATAAATGAAGTTCAGTTGTATGGACTGGTAAATTGTATAGATTTTAAATCTGTGAGGATTGAATACAAGGAAAGGTGTGATATTTTAATGGCCGTATCACTTTGAAACTATTTGAATAAGATTGAGAATATAATTATATCCATTGAATTGGATTTATTCAAATGATGGTTGATAGATTTTTAGGGATATAATATTTGTTCTGTGCTTGAATGCAACTTTTAAGTTGGAATGTGCAATTAATTCATACTTGGGTTAATGTGAAATTTAGATTGACATTGAAAAGAGTTTAAGTAAATATGAACCCTTAATTGAATGATATTCGGAATTAGTTTATAAGCTAAGGAATATCAATAAACGAGGCAGTTGAATCCTGTACTCAGATTTTGTTAATATCCTTGAAATGTTTAATTCAGAGGATATTTGGTATGAGGAAACATACCTATTCGTAACAAACCTTAATTGAAGTAAGGTTATGGAGAATAAATGAACACATTCATTTATAATTAGGCCTTGTTTAAATGATGTCTAATAAGATGGAATTCTGAATTTAAATACAGTTGCAAATAAAACTTGGTTAAGATTAGTAAGTTGATCTTACTGCGATAAGCTATAGTGGACTATTAGTCTGAAGCTTAAATTAAAGAACCGAGATGGAAATATGTAATCCTTCGATATGGAGGAGTAAACATATATTAAGCTACAAGACAATTTAAGTATTTCTTAGCTATGCAACTATAATGAAAAGTGAGGTTAGAAGATCAACACGGTTGCTAAAACTGATTCTTAAAATACTAAAGATAAGAATCTAATCACACTCAGGATGGATGTGTATTCCTTGATGAGAGGATTCCATAGGACCTTGACACACGCCATCTGCAATCTGGTGTCTTCATGAAGGCGGGGCCTTCATGATGACACAATGTTGTAGCTGACATGTTACAATGCCCTCCCGAATCAAGTCATCAAGTTTACATAAGTTGGGACCAAGTTACTTGGATGAGGATAGGAATGTGACCGTGTATACGAGGTGAATCTTGAGGGCTAAAGGTAACTAGACACACGCTATCATCTAGGGTCGACACGGTATGTCTGCGTACCTTTAGTCACCGTGAGTGTCTTCCTATACTCTTTCATATTGTTGGTTAGGGTTAGAGCTTAACCTTGGATAGAAGGACTGACAGGGGTCAGAAAAGACCATTCTATATAACAGATGAAGTGAGGTGAAGGACGTATTCCATTGAGGCATATAACGTCTGGGAATAAGATCATGCAAAGCATGTGAAAATCTTTGGCCAAAGTATTGCAAGTTGTTGGATGCGTTGTCCTAATCACCTAGTTTAAGAAGCAAGATATCAGATGAATATCAGTAACAGATATTCAGATAGGCCTCTTAAATGGAACACTTTGGTAACCGGAAATGGTAAAGAGAACCATGTATACTTAGTATACAATTCATGGATTAACATGAAGGATCGATAAGCTACTGAGTCATGAAATGAGAGATCGTTGAAACTCCGAGCCATGAAATGGGAGATCGGTAGTTCTTCGAGTCATTTACAGTAGCATATGGTATTTGTTATATGATTGAATGGCAATGAATGTGTGTTCCATATTGTAATTATGCGAACAAATAACATTGGTTTTAAAATTAATTGAGTGATCTGAATTACATTAATTAGACAGAGATCAATTATTAAAACTTTGTCGTGTGTTTTGAATTACATAATTCAGAAAAGTGAACGTTATATATATATAAAAAAAATTCCCTTGTTCTAGTGTCATAAATGGGGATGTTACAGTCTTGCCCTTCATGATAGATTGCAACAATTAGAAGATAAGGGCATCATCTCCTTTGGCTCTCGCTCACGTGAGCGATCCATCTCTCCTCTACCTCATCAAAGAGTTTCTACTACAGTTGAGTCATCTCCTCCACCTGGTGCTCAGGCTATGACACATCCACCATAGCAATTCGTTATTCATGTGCACTCTCCAATGTGTCCATACACCACTACATCATCACATCCATCACATTCACACTATCCACCACATCACGCTACTCCTCCACATTAGCTTCCACAACACACCACCTTTGCACATACCACCGCAACCCCATATGACATTCAGTTTGGCACATATCCATATGTTGCTTACATCCCATATGCTTCCATTGCTTCGTGCCACCTATGTCTTTGGTAGGTGATTACTATCACCTTACTCCCCAATGTCAAATTTTTGTTCTTAGGGTTCTTACACAACTATTTAGGGCTTTGCTCTAAGAACCTTTCATCACATGTTTCGTCATTCATCTAGTGCATCTAATCATTTCACGATGACACACTCTTACTTTTCGTGGTTAATTCTTGACTCCAATCATCCATACACTGGGGGGCATCGCTAATTTTCCCCCTCCCATTCCTCACACTAACATATTACGATTACATTACATTATCGCGATACACATTCCTCATAACACGTTAGTTCGATCATCATCCATCATCTCTTTTTACATTCATTATATTATCATCATCGCACTAACTACCCATTACACATTCTATTTGATAAACATGCATTTCACTCAACTCATCAATTCACTTACACGTGTTATCTATCATCATACACATTACACATTTTTTTATCCATACCAACCTCATAGTGTGAATCCACATCAACTAACATGAACAATATTCAATTTATTACATACATTATAACAATAATCATCACTAAAACATACATAATCAATCACATTATAACATTGATACGCCACAAAATAAGCTCATCATATATAAATCACATACATATATAGCGAATACAGTCATCATTGGGGGGCAAACCCCCTACATCATATATAACAATACTAATTACACCTCATCATCACTATCGATCTCAGGTACTGCGAGAGCCCTAGAACTAGATGTCTCGCCATTAACTCTATGTTGTTGTTCGCGGCCTCGATACCTCTCCACTTGCCTACACAATAAGGTGTTCTTCATAGACTGTTATGAGAACCGATGCTACAAATCCACGTATCATGCGAACACATCCCACGCTAAGGGGCCACCACCCAAATCCTCTCGAGCTCGTCAAGTCTCCTTGCATGCCTCATCCCTCTCACTCAACAATACAGTACACATTGTGGATGCTATGGCCATTGGCTCAAACAAATGGGCATGCTCACCCACTATATCATCCACTTGCTCAAGTAATCCCTTCACCAAGTACGTCGGTAGGTACATTCAACGTCAATGTGCGGATGGATGTGTCTACTCTTAGGGACCAATATGCATCACCTACAAAAGAAATAACACAACACGTTAGACAACCTTTAGTAAGCCATAAGCCAACAAAAAATACACAGCATAGTTATATATAGATACTCACGCTCTGCTACAACCACTGTAACATTGTCAGGGGCATGTGCTTTCGCCTCTCCTGCTCCTCCCGACGGTAACCCTGCTATGTATACAAACAATGGGAACAACAATACCCATCGATGTGTCACCCACCATGCGTGGTACTCCTCTTCACAACCCACATCGTCTGTGTCTCTTGCCTTTATCAACTCAAGTACCTCATCCATCCCTTATGTTGTGGGCCCTGGTCTCGCTACGGCCCTCCTGAGTGCTCTGATAGCTCTCAACCATATATATGGCTTTGGGGGCACATCCTGAGCCATGTCAAATTGTCGTGAAACTCTCTCCACCTGAAAATCTCGGCCACACCTGGGAATTGATCCTCTAACCACATCATCCTCCAAATACAACGCAACTCTATATCATCCTTGGGCCATCACCCATAGTCACGGTATGGCCTCCATGTAATTGCCTTAGACCCCATGTAATCTATTAGTGCCTTGTAGATATATGTGTCCATCCTGCTACCACATATATTAATCCACTTCCTCACAAATATCTCTAGCCAAGCCCACTCTCCTTGTGGACCTCCAACTGGCCTCAACACTACTATGTGATCATACACCCATACATGTAATAACGTAGTAGCTCATATCCCACCACCATGCTCATCATGAGTAAATCAGTATAGATCTCTGTATAAGTGGGCCAAAACACACCATGCCCAAACATATCTAGTGCCCTCCTTCTCTATACGCTGACATATATCGTGCATCTTATACAAGCTACCTACACCTCCTCCCTTCACTGTTATAGATGAAGTAATCACCACAATAATGAACTTCCGCAAGCGCATAACCCTAGAACTCAAAATAACATCCAAATTGATATGGGCCTCGATAGGTACTCGAGCCTCCGCAAAATATCATCTCGCAGCTCACATCTGCCTCTCCATAGACTTTAATAGCATAACATGTACTCTCTCTCCAACAACCGACAACTGCAATATATGATACACATCCTCCAAAGTAATTGTCATCTCCCCCATAGGCAGCCAAAATGTGCATGTATCTACTCACCATCTCTCACATAATTTAGTCAACATAGGCATATTATGAGGCACATCCCCCATTTGTGTTATGTGCCATAGGTCGACACGATCCATCACATCCCACTCATCATCTAATAGGACCAATCTAAGAAAAGTACTCAAATGATGCCCACTGTGAAACTCCCTCGAGTGAATATCCATCTACACAACACAAACAATGATAATAAACACAACGTTATAACACTACACAAATCCAAGCACACTCATTTATCACATTACTATACATTACAAATCAGATTTTCTCCATTCTAGGCCACATACACACTTTCTTGACCTAGGGTGCCCAGATGCAAGACTGGGGCACCCAGGAGTAGGATATTAGCACCTAGATATGGGTGTTCTTGTCCTGAGGGTCACTAACGCCCTCACCACTATTGTCCAGGTATAAAATGCCGAGAAAATTAACATTCTCAAATTTGTAAAAAAATCAATAAAAATGACTATTACACCATACATTTTTTGAAAAACAATGCACTTACCAACTTTGCAATCGTGTGTGATGCTACGACGGTCGCCACCCTCTCAAATTGACTAGGATGTGCTGCTCTCACTTGCAGCATTTTCACTCACTTCGTGCTCAATCTCACAATCGCGTAAACAATAAATGAAGTGATTAAGAACTTTTTCGCTTCACTACTTATAGTTACTTTTTCTCCTATTTTACTATAGTCATTATTTCGCATTTATTCACAGAACTAATATGCACCACACTATTTTTGTCATATCTCGAGCATATCTACTTCGATTCACACCCCGTTTACAACATTATTTTTAGAATTTTACCTACCACCATAACATTCACATTACACATACATTAAATCTCTCATTGACGTTGTCTTCAATCCAATTCATACACATTTTTGGTGATTTCTATCACTTTCTATCTATTTCGTGTTTAGCTTTAGCTTAGCTTTCATTCTTCTCATCACTTCCCCTTTTGCCGAAAGGGGGGGCATATCATTGGTGTCATCCCATAATTCCCCTTGCATTACCATGTGATTAATCGACATTACCAATCCATCATTTTTGAATGTTTAGTAATTCAAACATGTGGCATTTCACCATCGATTTCCCCTAACGACCTAAATTGGGGGCAACAAATATATATTTTTTCTATGCAACATTTCATCACTTCCCCCTAATGACCTAACTTGGGGGCAACAAGCGTTAAAATCTTTTTATGCCATCATTCGCCAATTTCTATAAATTCCCCCTAATGACCTAACCTAGGGGAAACTAGCGTAAAGTCTCTCCACAAGTAATAAATCGAATCAATCAATCAATCAATCAATCAACCAATGTGTTCAAATTTCTAATGATCAAAATCATATCATTCAATCAATAGAATATAACACAATTGGCCTTCCGGATGACCTAACTTAGGAGTTACGTGAAGCCTCCGGATGACCTAACTTGGGAGATTACATCCATTGCTTTCCCAGATGACCTAACTTGGGAAGCTATTCTACATTTCATGTTTGCTTCCAAATGACCTAACTTGGAAGCCATCATTTTGCACTTGCTTCCAGATGACCTGACTTGGAAGCCATCACATTGCGGCGACACCCGTGGAGTGGTGGCAAGAGTACCTTTCCTATAACACTCCTATATGGGTCAATTGTATGATCGAAATTATTTGGATCCAAAAACCAAAAATCTTTGACTTGAGTCCATCTACAGCGGCTAGATCTTGAGGATGTAGTTAGAGATTTGAGAATAACACACTTTTCTCCCTACACTCTTCCTCTAATGGTATGATGCCCAAATCCTTCGGTCGTTTATTTGCATACACATGTTCAGGTTGGGAACTGATCACTCCCTTCCCCATCTTATTGTCATCATACACATTCAAAATCATTAATCATTCAACATCACAATCATGACTCTCATTTAGTGCACTTCATCATACTAGTACACTTTTCGTTACGTTGCATGGATCAACCCGCTGATCCATGGTTCGACATGCTTTTATGGTTCTTTCGGCATGCTTTTACTACCGCATATGTGCATTCTACTACAACACGGGCTCCTTTGGATTTCTCTCAGGTACACATCTCTATCTACTTTATGTTATCGAGCTTTCCGCTCACCAACATAAAGTAGGGGCAAATGTAGTCACAAAATCACACACTTATTATTACATTTAAACCGCTAAAGTATGTTGTTTTATATATGGATCTCGTGTAAGAAAAGTATTCACTATTGACCTATCCCCTAGTCTTGTTGTCAGTTAGTTGGTCGTCATTGTCATTTGTCTTGTATAGTCATCATTTGTTTGCATAGTTATGGTCATCTCCTAAGGAGTCTTAGGTGTCATTATTTGGTCATTTGTCGTCTATAGTCTTTGACTAGGGCGCCTATGATATTACCAGGGTGCCCATGGGCACCCCAGTCCTTAATTTTAGGCACCTTGGTCCCGTTAGCACTTGGGTCTGATTTAGTGTTTCGAGGACGGTCTTTATAATTTTCTCTCTCATTCTCCTAGGTGCTAGTCGACATGTCGGGTCATTAGTGTCAAAATTTGAGCAAGAGATCCCTATATAAACACAACATACACACTATTATAATGTAAAACTATCTACTATGAAGGGGCTAGCTATCTACTAAGGCAAGAGACTACATTTGGGCATCTTTGCATCACACACACTGCATAGGAAGGGTTGTATTCATTTTATTCCATCCACCATTTGCATTTGCATCTAGTTATTGCCCCCTAGCTCTGCGTCATTGGCTTTAGGGCACCCTAGGAACACAATTGCACACATAAGCACAAAAAACTACATTGGGTCTAGAATGTAGTGCAACACTTAGTCGCAAGTCCACCATTGTGGCAGCTAAGGTCAATTTGACCCCTTCATATGCATATTTCTTTTTTAGGGATTTGATGATTTGTATGGGGTTTTATAGGTAGATCTTCATCACATGTTTACGATGACATAAGTGAAGTTACTACGACAATCACGTGACAAAGATGAAGACATTGTAAATATCTAGCCACACTTCCAGATTCAGGTCCTGAGCTTTTCTTTAGACCAGAGCGCCCATACTTCATACCAGGGCGCCCATATGCGCCCCAGGCCTCTTTTAAGCACCACAGTCCCGTCAAATCTTTAGCTATTGCAATTTTTTAGGTCGTACCTTCATACTATGCTTCATCCGCACATCATCTTGTTCAAGCCCGACACACAACAAGGTAAGTTGTTTTCAGGTTAGTACCTTATCTCTCATATTTCAATTATTTCATTTCATTTAAATATCAAATAAAATTATTTAACATTTAACATTTTATTTCATATCAATTATTCATTGTTGTTACTAGTTTAGATTAACTTAGAATATAGAATACATTTTCATACTTTAGTTAATCATGTTCCAATACTTTTATTATTAAATTTTATAATTTTCATAGATTTGTTTTATCGTCCAACAAACAAGTGGGACCTTGGTGCCCAAATTTTTAATTTTCTTTCTTTGCATTGAGTTAAACAATAGCAAAATACATTTTATACAATTTTGAAGGACTAGTCACATTACAACCCTTGTTGATTAAAATGCACTATAGGTACAGTAAATGTTTAAAGGCCAAAATGATAAAATGGAATGAAATATTTTTAATTACATCCATGAGACTAGCATCAATTCCTGCAGTAGGTATGAGAGTGAAACTAATTGTCCAATACCTAACTTGACAGCTACATGGCAGTTAAGTGGTGTCATGTCAATGTTTGAAATTTGTTTCATTGTTGAATCAACATTTATTTAATATATATTTTTCATTTCATGTGTTTATTTGGAGGGAGATTCACCTTTTAATTGATTTAAAATAATAAATTTAAAATGCACTAAAAAAATGTTAGACCTAAACTTGTGCATTGTGTGTCGAATAGTTGGGCAAATGATGTGTCACGTTGTGATTAACTACTTTATGCCATTGTTAAGTACAAGTTGTACAATAATATGTAATTTGTTCAACTACTTTTCATTTAAATTTACTCAATTTTTTATTTTTCTCAAGTACCTTCTCAACTATTGACCCTCCTCAAGTATTGGTTCCTCTCCACTACTAAGAAAGGAAAATCCACTTGCACACCATTTGAAGTGATCTTTTTTCCCCTTACACTTGCATCTCACCATCAAAGCATTCTTATACAATGGCCCTACATGACTCTATGAAGGAGGAAATTGAAGGCTCCAACAATTAAGTTGAGCTAGATGATGTTTTTGTCACTAATGACCAGGGCTTTTCGACATGTATACATGCATTTAAGTCCTAAATTACCGCATTCAAAATCGTTAAGGATAAAATTCAGAAAAAAAATCGAGTTCAAAAAATCTCCATAAAATTCGTAATTAAATTTGACTAAAACAAATTTAAATAATTTGACATTTCATATAAGTAATCATTGTTAAAAATAAATTTACAATCTATAATTAAGTAAAATTAAATAATATAAAACACACACACACACACAAATATATATATATATATATATATATATATATATATATATATATATATATATATATATATATATATATATATATATATATATAGAATTATTAAAATTTTAAAAATATTCTATTAAAAAAAGACGTGTGTTGAAAACGTAAAATTATAAGATGCTGAAAACTACGATTCTTTTAAATTATAAAACATAAATTATATAAGATAGATTTTACAAACTTAATAATACTAAGAAGAAATAAATCAAACTTAATAAAACAAATTAAATCTGAATAAAACAAGGCCATGATATGGAAAATCCTGCCGATGTTAATGTAGTTTTTTGAAGGGCTAGATGTGTCGGGTCTATAATTCAGGGGACAAATTTGTTTGTTGGAATTTGTAAGGATTAGTTGAATTGCGATCGAGGAATCGTTGGAAGCATTGAGTGTAACTTTGCATGGATTGAGCGAAGAAACTATTGTAATCGTAGAAGTACTCATGTGTTAAGTCGATGGACTTGCACTGTTGCTAGGTGCGTTGCCTATGAAGCCTTTTTGTAATTTAGCTCGTGGAGCATTTTGAAGCAATAAAGAGATTTGTTATCCTAAATGTTGGTTGGAATATATTTTATGGTGCATGCATTGCTCTAGTATGCAAATGCATTAACATGGGCATGGTATGTGAATCCTTGCTGATCACCTGTAGTGCTGCATGGGTTGAGGAGTGAAACCCTGACCCTGTGACTTAAACATACTATTGGCAGAAGTAATATTTTTTCTGAACATTTAAGGATTGAAATTGTTGTTTGTTTCTATGTTTAAGATGAGCTTAAACAATGGGTGATTACTGGCACATGTTGTGCAGTCCCTAGTAGAACTGTAATATATAGGTATATATATTAGCTGATGTAAGGTCTTACTTTGTATATGTTGCATTTATATTCGATATTCACTAGTAAAATTGTAATACGTTAGTGTAAAAGGTGATTAAATTAACATAGCGCAACAACTTCGATATATGGATGATGCCAAAATCGATTGTTTGTTATGAATAAGCTTATTCAAAGCAAACTGTATCTTCATTCGTAGCAGGGTATCTAAAGAAGTAGCTTAGAAATTGCCAATGAAAATGTCTATTATAATATATTATGTATTCAGAAGTTCCCAAAACCAAGGTTGGTTTAATGTTTGGTCCGGTTCTTGAATAAAAATTGATTAGTTGCATGTGTATGGGTGAATAAAAATAAAATATAACAGTGGTTTTTGAGTGAGCTTTGTTTAATGCAAGCTTCTAGGACATTGCAATGTATGGGTTATGTGTTTTTTGCTTGGGAATTGCGCTACAGTGCGAGAATTTTGTGACCATTTATCTAGTTCAAATAGGAAAGCAGAAGCAAAAAATGGTAGGTTTTTTCAGGGATGACTTCTTTGGATAGGAGGTTTTCCATTGGTGGTGGTGTTGTCTAATCAAGTAGATGAGCATGTTAGATGAAATTAGATGTGGCACTTAAATTAATTGTGGTGATACATGAATGTGATATGCAACCTGAGAAAGTTATCCACATATAGGTGTAGTTTTGTATGATTGAAGGGCATTATGAATTTGTGGAATAATTTTTTTTTAATGAAACATATTGTGAATACGATGAGAAGATTGTGAAAAAGCATCTACTGTATTTAGTGCAGAAGGAATATTAAAATCTTTAAAATAAAAAAGGAAAGATAAAAATTTATGAGAAAAGTGAATAATTGTTTTTTTGATGGGAATTTGGTCAATATAAATTTGACCAAAGTGAAAGTCATGTAATAGAAATTCATTTCATAACTACATAGCAATGTGTCATAGTTAGTGGATAGTGTCAGCTATGTAAAATAACATGTGGCAGTTTGTGATGTGCATTGTAAAAACATTTTTTGTGGAAGACCATGACGAGTTCGTGATCTAGACAAAATCGGTCCATGGTGAGTGGCTGGGAACGCATAATGGAAAGGAGGGCATAGTTGGGTTTTGCATTGTGTTTGCTTCAATGGAGTCTAAAAATTGGAGAAGGAGGTTAACTGCAAGTCTTCAATGTGATCAGCTAAAATGCAAAAACCAGAGTACTACGAGTACTCACATAGCTTGTGAAAGAGGTGGGAATCTTGGATTTTATTTGTGCTTTGGTAAATGAGTTTCTTTGAAGCAAGTGCATTTTTTTATAGTCTATAGTAGATTAGTTGTAGTTGTTAAAAAATGGATCAATATATTATATTTGTTTTATGAGTTCACATTATGAACATGAATATGGGAGCATAGACAAAACTAATTTGTACCTAAGCCATGGGTTGTTGCGAATGTGAACTATTTGTAGTTGATTTCCTAGTTTAGGATTTTGGCTTGTATTTTGTATGGGGGTAATTAATTTGTGCTACAGAAATAACAAAAGAATGTTTTTGTTAAATTGTATAATTAAAAGGCTAACTCTCTCCTCTTGAAATAGTAAAAATTGGCGCTATCTGAAACAAGTCCTTAGCTAAGGATATAGAGTCGTATGGTAGAATACAGAAAGCTAGGTAAAGATTAGATGTGTATGTTATTTTGCAGGAAACGAGGGTATGAGATTGAAAAAACCCATCAAGCCTACATTTAACACATGCCCCATCAATATGCCAACTCCAGAGTGTTGCATATACAAGGCGTCATTAATTTAGATTTGAAATTATGTAATATTAATTGGCAAAATTGTAATGGATTTCAAACATAAATTCCTCCATCTATAAGACTTAACATTGGGCAGGGCAGAAGTCTTGTTGGAAAAAGTTGTATTTGGATATGAAAAGATATTTCTTCAGTGTACTGACTGGACAATAAGGTGCGTTCTAGGTACAGGGTATGGAGAGTTTCTCACAAAAATTTCCAAATTGTTTTTTGTTGGGCTGGAAATGAAGTGTGACTTTCTTGATAGACATGTCTAAGATACCATTGCATATAGTGGCATAAATAATTGTTTGACACTTCTGTCTTATCGTAATAGGCACCCATCTACTGTTCATATGCACAACTAAGAGTTCCAAAAATTGGTTCTGTAATTTTTAAGATGTGAAATTGGTAAATGTAAAGCCAAACATAAGAGAACCTTGGTGCATACATCCTCTATGGTACATACCAAACCTGGATTTTTGGAAATGAGAATGGATTTCTATCAGAAACACTTGAAAGAGATATTGATTCATATGTTCTTGGTTCTGCGCATTCCAAATGAATTATCAACTTCTATTGAGCCAACATTTTATCCTCACAAGTCAATGGCCACAACAACCCAGTGATGTCTCTGTGTTGATCATAAAAATGGATATTGAAAGGAGTTATTACAAGCTGGAGTAGATTTGATGGCCAAGGCAATGTTTTAAAGGAGCAGTAGACATATATTCTTTCCACTCTCTCATCTATAGATTTATCACACAGTGAATTGAATGGAAGTGTTGGTTCAGAATTTGGAAAGTTGAAGGAGTTAATGTTTCTTGCTCTCTGCACAAACCATCTGAGTGGAAGTATTTGACATAGTCTTGGTGAAATGCTTCAGCTGGAATTGTTGGACCTCTTTACAAACAATTTTTCTGGCGTGTTTGAATTGACGTTGTTGTTCTTGAGACTGTGCATGAAGACAGTTCTTTTAGAGGCATTGAGCATGATTTTGAAGCTCTTCTTGAATTGAGGAAGACACTGGGTGTGAAGTCATCAGTCTAGGACAAAGAACTGGAAGTGAGTATAAACAAGCATACGATTGCTAAATTCTTGATGCAGCCAATGTAGATTGTTTGATAACTTGGCAAGTTGAATAAGAAATTACAGAAAAAAATGGTAATTAAACAACTTGTTTTGTATTTGTTTCATATGCAACATTAAATTAGAATCCAATAGTTCATTAAAATTTCAGTGTTATGTAAAAATTCTGGAAATGGCATACAATATATATGACTGGATCTAGGAAAACATAGCTGCAATTCAAACGGGGATAGAAAGAGGTTTTGTGAACCAGGTTTGCAGTATGTTGAAGACTTTAGAGAGAGACACCATAGGAGAAAGTAGGCATAACAGTAGCAGAATGAAGGGAGTACAAAATCAGATATATATGTTGGATTAGCAAGATCATTTTTGTGGTCTGCTATATTGTAAAGCAAAAAACATGTAGTGGAAAACACTGTTGCAATCCATACAGACAAAAGAAGAGAATAATAATTGCCAGTATTTTTTTTGGATTATGTTTTCATTGTATTAGAAGTAGTCTGAGAGTACCATAATTACAAAAAGTCTAGAAGGAAAGCAAGGAAAAAACTATGCAAGAGCTCGCATGCTGTTAAGCAGAGATGTATGTAGTCATATCGAATAGCCAAAAAGCTAGAGTATAACACTGTACTATTCCTGGACATACGGGAAGTCAGCCACGAAAATGTTTGTTTAGGCACATGGTGTGTAAAAGCGTTCCAGGAATCTGCAAGAGCATGATGGATATGTTAGACACAAAACAAAGAATTAAACTCAAATGTAATGAATAGAACTGAGTAAATGGAGAAGCTCACCAGAGAAGTGATAAAGCTAGGTTTCTTTGATTGTTGAAATTGAGTTGTCAACCATCAAAGTGAATGTACCCTTGATTTGGAATTGACGGAGAAGAAATACAGGCTTAGAGATGTCCTGTTGATATTCTTCATATTCTGTTTGAGAGAGCTGAGGGAAGACTTTTCCCAGTAATGGCTCTCGCAGTGTGCAGTGAAGGGAGTCATCTCTTGTTTGCAAAGTGCAGTGGAGCAAGTGCTTATACTTGTATGGTTTGGATGTATTGCAAGTTGGACAAAGGGAAATTTGTTGTAGTTCTGTTGGATCCGGTTCCATGAGATGGTCACATTCTACACAAAAGGCTTGGAAAGGAGAAAGGTAGATGTTCTTTGCACGAAGTACGCCATTGATCTGCACAACGGTGATGAAGTTGTTAGGGGAATATATTCTTAATAGGCACATTTGATGGGTGAGAAAACACTGAAGTGAGATAACTTAAAAATGCAAAATTGTGAAGCATGTGCCTCTATGTTTGTGTTTATGAGAGACTGTAAAATTGTTTTTGTAGGTTCATCATTTAAAGGGTCGATGAAGGATGAATGGCCTACACGTACAACACGCGATCCCTTTGTTCCTTGTCTGATGAAGTTTTTGAAAAGCAATAGTGGCATGTTTCCTATTGCAATATTGTCTCTTATTGTGTGACATAGTGAAACATGAAAGTTGCCCAAGTGTACCTGAAAGGAGAAAGCATCATGTTTGGTTAAAACAGAACACAGTAATATGATGCAATGTATATTTAAATGAAAAAAGGGAAAGTGTTGATATTGTTGCTTTGGCATTGTCAATGTCGCTGTCTTTAACATAGAGGGTGAACATGTCATTGGTGTGATGGATTCCTATTACAATTGCAGCAAATGACCCGATGGAGAATGTTGCATTTGATTCAACAAGCTCCTATATTGTCATGTCTGGTGTCAGTTTATGACATTCGCAAACTGTTGGTATGTTTTCCATAGTGGTTGTTGCAATTGCGGACAGAGAGCAGCTTGCATCTCCTCGTTCATACTTTGTTTTTTCTTTGACAGCAAAACCAGTAATACGCAAACTGGAACCAACAACTACAGTCGATGCAAATTTGTGGACAAAGGTGTTGCTCATGTTCAAAGTAATGGTCATTTGACCTTTCTTGTCAACTAAATCAGCATGGAGGATTTCAGCTTTTGAAGGGGAAATGTTGGTTGCATGTGCTGGTCCATAGACGACCAAGACATCACCCTCAAACACAGTTGCAATTTTTCCTGCACAAATGTCAAGTATCGAGGATGGTTGTTGTGTTGCTGGTTTTGGCTTGCAATTTGAAGGATATTAGCATGGATTCATTGAAATGTTGAGGAGGATAGTGAATGAATCATGACAAGAAATTATATAAATGTTAGAAAGAGATTACCATTTAGAGGGTTCTTGGAAAAGATCACTATTGCCAATGCCCTTGTTCTTGGGTGGCTGTTCCATGTCTTCCTTGTTGCAACTATCTGCAAAGCATTGAAATATGCACATGGTTGTTACAAAGTGTCAAATAAAAAGGAAAGGAAATAGTCAAGTAATTAGATGTTAGTTGTTGAGAATCAATATAATGAGGTATGTGCACTTACAATTGTGGAACGTTGTTGTAGGTGTTTTTAAGGAGGGAAAACTTTGCTGGGTGGTCAGTCCAATATGCAAATCTTTCAAATGAATTGCAGGTTTCTTGTATAGTGTTTGACCATATATGGTCGATGATGTTTTTGGTGAAGACACTTGGCTGTTGAATGTGGGAAATGAAATTGTTTTTTTGCATAAATGCTGAAAGCAAGTTTTTTTTTTGTTTTGCTTGTGCATGTCGATGTTAAAATCTCCAAAAATGTAGCTGGGGATGGTCACATCAATGGATTGGAAAACATTTTTGAGAACAATGAAGATGTTTTCGAGATTTGCATTTGGTGCAACGTAGACATTTACAATTGTTATGCACTGTCCTTGCAGTAATATGTTTGCAAGTAGGGACTCTACGTTTGTGCTTTGAAAGTATTTTTTTTGCAGGAAAGCTATATTGTTTGCAATGAAAATTGCAAGACCATGTACATGGTGCGCAGAAAAGCATTGGTATCCGTCAAGATAGTCAACTGCAATGGGGCAAGGCATGTGAGTTTCTTGCAAACAGAGAATATGGGATTACATCAATTCATGGTCGTGGAGAATGTCTTCTTTGTGAGGATGTAGACTTCGAGTATTAAGCAAAGCAACTATAATACAGGAAGAAATATCAGCTATAGACAAGTCATGTTGAATATTCCATTTAGCTTCGTTTCGGAGGTGTGCCATTTCTGTACTGATAGTTTGTTTGATGCTGAATTTTTTTTTCATAAGCGGGGATAGCAAGTAAAGACTGGAAATGGTTTTGACTCGTGATAGAGTTGTATATGCCAAGCCATGTGATGATACGCTAAGAGGGCTAAAAGCAAGGCGTTCGAGGGTCAAGCCTTGTGCTCTGTGTATTGTGTGTGCACAACAAAGCTGTACAGGGAATTGTTTTCGTATTGTAACCAGTCTCTTGTATGATGTTCTACGCAAGGGTCTAGCTACACGAAGAATAGGAACCCAATCAAGTTCTGTTTTGGCTATTGACAATTGCGGGTGTTTAGATCTTTTTGTTTTCCAATACAGGGGTCATTGAATTTAATCCATATGGCATCAAAGTCATTTTTCGTTGTGTATGCTTTGAAAACGCCATCTGAACCATTAACCAGACCGTCTTGTATGTCATAGTTCCCGGCAAAAAGTTCAATTAACATGTTAATTTTGAGCTCTATATGTTGTGGCAATTCGATGGTTTTAGAGAAGGCTTCCATTTTTTCAACTGATGTGTCTTGCTCATCGATAGAGGCGATAACAATTTTGTCACCAGGAGCAAGAGAAAGCATTTTGTTATTGTGTCGAAGAACATCTGTGTTTTTGTAGAATAGGAATGGGAATGTTGGATCAATTGGCACTGGTCGAATGCAGGTATTGTTGAGGTATGCAAGATCAGATTCAGAATGTTCTCCAGTGTGAATTCTATTCAGGACGGAGACAAAGGCAATATCTTTCTGACGCATTGTTTCAGTCAATTCGAATATTTTCACATGTGTATTCCAGAAGTCATAGCCGATCAATTCTCTAGAAATTCTGGGGTTGTGAAATAGAAGACAATCATTGACTGGTTGTGCTTGGTAGAAGTCTCCACAAAAGATCATGTCAATTCCTCCAAAGCAAGTTGTGGGCATGTGTTTTATTTGACGAAGTCGGTGGTCTGTGAAGTATAGAAGTTGACCTCCAACCAAGGAAATCTCATCTATTAGAGCAAGTTGTAATTGTTCGTAGTGCTTTGCCAAGGAATCCAATCGTTCATTGTTCAACGGGCGTAGTTCTGATCGATTGAAAGGCAAGAGGAAAGTGGAATGGAGTGTTATTCCACCAGCATTGTAAGTAGCTTTTCCTGTAAATGCCAAGATCAAGCCTTTGATTTTCAAGGGGTCGTTGTGCATGGAGGTGTCGTAAATACGGGCCAATGTTTCAAATATCAATTTTGCAACAAATGTTTTTCCTGTGCCGGCGCCTCCGGTTAGGAAAAGGTAGATAGGAGTTGATGGATCTTTATTTTTCTTGAAAGGAGATGTCTTTCACAATGGTTTGTTGTTTCTTGTTTAGAAGTTGCATTTGTTTGAAATATGTTGTGTTGTCTTCAATGCTTGGGTGTTTTCCTAGTTGAAATTGTTTCTTTGCAATGCTAGAATGTTGTTGTGCATTATGGAAAGGCAAATCATGATCTATGTCATAGTGTTCGAAGGGGAGGTTTTCTTGTCTACTCATTGTTGGCATTTTCTCAGAGGTTTGAAGAGTAAATTGAACATTTTGAATTGTTGTGTCCATGTCACCCCATTTGGTGTTGGTAGTATAGTGGAATTTGGATTCGTTGGCATGTATGGTCTGTTCATGAAATGCATATGCATCTGTCCAAGTCACAAAACCTGTTTTGAGGGACGTTTTCATTATCTGTGAAAGGGACGTAAAGCAAAATCCTTTCACGGAAATAGTTTTCTATGTCAAGATGTTTGTTGTAGTTGAAAAACCACACGATGATTGGCTTTCTTCGAGGTGTTTTTTGTTTACCAATGTTGTGAATGGAAACAAAATCAGCCAAGCAAATTGAATGCAAAGAATGAGGTCGTGCTATGTAGTGATCTATGACAGAGCAACACATGATGTTTGTCGATTCGTCGGGTTCTTGTTGAAGTTGACTCGAAGGTTTTAGAATGAATGTACGGTCTTCAGGATTTGAGGTGTTTATGAAAACACATTTTCGTGATGTATTGTTTAAAGGGATGGAAAGGACTATGTGGACTGCTTGTTGTGCTGACATTTGATGGGTATTTAACATTGCATTGCCTAGGCTCCAAATCATTTGAAAGGCATCAAGATGCATTTTTTGATGCTCAGCCCGAATTCTAGTGAATGCTTTCGTCATTGTACGATCAATTTTAGTCATGTACGAGCAACAATAGGTTGCTGCTGCATAAGCATTTAGCACATATTGAGCATCGGTATTTGCTTGCCAGATCATGGGAATTTTTTTGGAAAAGCTATTATTCCATGCGTGTGCTGGTTTTCTTTTCAAGAGCAATGTTGGTTGTGTAAGTGTTGATTGTATTGCTTCTATGTAAGTGATTTCATCAAGGTCTAGTTCTTGAAGGAACATACCATGTGTAATGCAAGTATCGTACCATTTTCTCTCTAGAATCGAGAAAATTGAATGTGCATGCGCAATAGCATATTGTGTTGGCTCTTCTACAGGTTCAAGTATTTTTGTATACCTCATTGGAGGTTGGGGGAAATTGTACCTACACTTGGAATGTTTTTTTTTACAGCTTTGCGTGTGGTGATGGCATTGCAGTTTAGCGATATGGTGAGGGAATAAACTAGTATCACATGTTATGTACTGATCAACGTAGGACTCTACAATGTCATTGGCATCATTTCCAAAGACAGGTGCATTTTTTGTCCAAATTAGCCAATGACTATGAGCATTGCCTCTGTTTTGGAATTCTGTGACCCAAAAGTGATCCTGTATTTGTCCAAAAAAGGACTTGTCTTGGCAAAGCAATTGTTTCAATGCATAAAGTCTATGCTTGTAGTAACGAGTGCACGTAACGGGATCATTTTTAACAAAAAAGTTACAGTCGTTATAATCTGAAGGTGTTGGCTTGTCTAAAGGAATACTGTTGCGATAGTGGGTGTATAAATTACTGAGGGTGTCGGTTAGTGGCAACCAACAATGTTCAGCACTTGAGAATGTGGCAAAAAAAGTAGGCGGGCCTAGTTGACGAATCATGGCAAATAGGTTTTTCCTTGTTTGTTGCATATAATCTAGGGAAATGCGTATTTTTTTGAAGTCTATGTACCCGATATCAGATTTCAATATTTTTTCAAGATTCGGTTTGAATTTGACATCTTTTGCAGTTAGTGTTCGACCTTTTAATTGTCCCTTTCTGATCCTGAGCCATATTGAATGGCCCACTTGGTCAATTAGTAATTTTAGTGCTTTGAAAAATATATTGGTTATATGATAGGAAAATCTACGATCTGAATGCATCAACTCCCATTGTGCTATTTTTTGATACGATATTGTTTTTGTAGTCATCTCATTGTGAGCTTGGCCGAAAAACAAAGTTGGGAAATTCATCTCTTCTGAAAATCTGTCCTGGAAAATTCCCAATGGTGTAAAGCCCTCTGAAGGAGCAATGTTTATCATCTTGTCTTTAAGATAGTGAATAGTTGAGGAGTCAGTGAAACCATGAATTAGTGTATCGTGTGGATCGTCATTATCGATGTCATCATCGGAAGAACTGTTGTCGAACAACATATCTTCATGTTCTTCATTGTTGTTTGTTTTAAAGTTCGTGGCGATAGAAAGTGTTTGATCCCAGCCATGATTTAGTTTGACTTCATGCATGAGATATAATGTTGTTGCGCATAATTCTTTGAGAGCAGCCATGGTGATTATAGGGCGAACATTTCCTGAATGGTATGGTTTTTTGTATTCAAGACGACGTTTAAGTGCCACGGCAATTGTTTTTGTTTTCTCTGGGTGCCTTGGCAAAGCTCATTGGATTATATCAATATTTGTTGGGACATTTATGATTGCTCCCTTTAGCGTGTATTGAGGGCGTTTATGGCTTTGATGCCTTATCTGACCAAATGCAAGCCGAAGAGACACAAGTCTTTCTTCAAGGTCAGAAAGCATTGCAACTGTCGGAAGCATCGAATCAATTGGATATGTTGAGGGCATGCTAATCTTGGCAACTTTCCATTTAATAAGCTTGTTGAGCATGGATGACAATTTTTTTTGAGTTCAGGCATTGTTTTGTTTGATGTGAGTTGAAGATATGTTTTCTTTGTTGCATTTGTAAAACATGTCAAGTTCAACTTGAAATGGAGCTGCTTACAAATTTGGCATTCATGAATCGGTGTGTCATTTGTTCGGGCATGAAAACGGGCAATACAACATGTGCAGAGTTAGGTGTTTGTTGTGTGTGTTTGCGTATAGTTGTTTTTAGCTTTCGAAGAGACAATTTGGACACTGTTGGTTTGCATTTTTTTTATGGTGGTTGACATTTGCATTTGCAAAGGATTTTTTCCTTCTTGCTTAAGTGTTTCATTGGAGAGAACGTCATGTGTTTCAGCTGCAACTGCTGTGGACATGAAATCTATTTTTCTAGCAAAGAAATTGGTACGTGAATGGCCTTCGACCAGCACAGAATGTATAACAGTGCAAACTGTTTTAGCTGTTTGATGTGTCTATTTTCGTATATGTTTTTTTATTGAGTGAAGAGAGAATGGCAATCTATTTTTGTCCCGGTTATGTACACTATTTTTTGTAGCTGTTTGCAAAGATATGTTTTTAGTTTTTGTACCTATTTGAGTGCATGCATTTCTAGATGTATATGCTGTGGGCGCTTCGGTACAGAGTTAGTGCTCACAGCCAAAAATTCATAATGAAATTGGCCTTGGGGAAGTGAAAATCGTATAAGATTGTATGTTTTTTCAAGTGGTGCATCACTAGAAAAAACCTTTGAAACTTGCAAAGGATACGAATGCCACAATTGAATATTTATTTTGAAAAGTAGGCATAACCAATGGATGCTGAACTCGTCTTCTTGTATATTGTTGTGGCCATGGAACATGGCTATGTTGACTACAAGGCCTTGCCATGTGGCAATATGCGGTATGTTCTTAATTGGGTTTTGGGAAAGCCAGGTATGGAGAAAGAGAATAGTTGTATGGTCATTTCGAAGGATAGAACCACAAAAAGCCTGAGCAGCATACCTGTGCAGGCAACAAGGATCAAATTCATGGTTGCGAAGGTGGCAAATAGAATTGAAAAGGCTATCAATGCAAATGTTGTCACTTGTTGGCAGTCTAACAAGGTGCAGTTGTTCTAGTTTACTGCGTAAGGTAGTCCAAAGCATTTCAACAGAACAGTGGAGTGATAATAGATGAGCATTGTTTCTTGGCTCAGGGCAACGCATATATTTTTTCCAAAATAAAGGTTCGTAATGACCACTAAGAGGGTTGGAATCATGGAAAAGAATACAATATGGCAGTTGCTCACTATTTGGATTGAAACGAAGGTAATTTGTGCCTCGTGTTGCGGACCAAACCCATATTGGCAAGTTGAGCCACTTTGAAAGCCATTTTATGCAAAATATGTCACCCCAAAGGCCTTGTTCAGTTGCTTCTTGTGAGAGCACTGCAGATAGTTTCATTCGATGTAAATACGTTGTCGTGCTATGAACACCATGCAAAACAGAAAGAGTTTCAGAATCTAGTTCTAACTCTAGGGATGCCAATGCTACAGGATCAGATAGAGAGAGTAAAGTTTCAAAGTGCTCAATGATACCGGTTCTAAGTTCCAAAGATGTGTATCAGAAATGAAGCAGTACTGCAAAGGAATCAAACAAACAATCACCGACTCCGTATTTGAAAGCATAGTCTCGGAAAAGGTTAAAGCTATGCAACACAGTGTCTATGCATTGTACGACATGATTTGATAATGTATATTGCTCTACGTCCACAGGTGTGGTTGACATGGCTATTTTCATGTGTTTGATTTGTTTTTCTGTTCTAGGAAAAAAGGTTTCTTGAGCACAATATATAAGAAAAGAATAATGTTTATACCTTGTCCAACAAAGCACGAGCAATCCAAACAACCAACAATGGAATGTATCTTGTTCTTTGATTTTTCTTTTGTCACGAACCTGGAATGTACATAAAAGGCATTACACATTTAGTGAATATTGAAAATGGAAGTACTTAGGAAAAGAAACTTTCTCTATACGATCAAGAAAACAACACAATGAAATATGAAGGAAAGGGCACACTTTAAGAAAACATTGTAAAGCATAAACCATATGCATATCAGCAAATTATGATCTATAGCAAAGTAAATTATAGTTGGAAAGACTGTTGAAGGGACAAAAGATTGAAAAATATGTGTATTGGCTTCATATACAATACTAACATATTAGCTCTTAGGAAGAGATTTCCACAGACTGATCAAGAGACATAGCTTTATTCTCAAGCAGTTGACACTTTTTATGCATAATGTATGGATAGCTGTTTGTTTTAATTTGAATAGAATAGCATTATTCTAGCAAGTTTGTGTCTTATGAATGGTGATCAATACTTTCATGTAGAGAACATTAGCAGTGGAACATTTTACAAGAATGGAAGCATGAAAACATCTAAAAGAAAAGAGAAAGAGTATTTTCCAAATTTTGATTTTACTCCTCCAATTTTAACAAAAATGAGTTAAAGCATTCACACTGAAAACTCACCTATTCTGCGGAAAACAATTTTTATTGTGCTCGTGTAGAAGAGACTCCTGCTATGCTAAAGATTTCTTTAGTTTTATTAATAGACAATGAGTTAGAAATTCTTTAAGGCTATATCTCTTGATTCTTGAAGATATCATATGTCCTCCGAGCTCTTTATACGTAGGTAGTATTTGATTTTTGTTAATTGGACAAGTGTATTAAAGTTAAATGTACTTTTTATCAGTTAAAAAAAAGTAACTTTAAGTTACTTATCACGCATTCTTAAGGCAAAAAGGTTCAGTAGCTACAGATTCAAGTTTTGTTTCCAGAATTTATATAGTTCTATTTTAATTAAATTTCAGGTCTAGTTTCTACTATCAAGAACTTTCAGATTCCAAGCAGTACAAAGTTATATAGATTTCAGTTTTTTAGAATCAATTCATGCTATTATGAATTTATTTTTGGTAGTTCCAACTTCAGTTTCAGCAGTGATTAGTTTGGAATCATAATAGCCATGAGTTGATTATTGCCATCAAAATGAACCAATCAAACCATCATCAGATACATCATTGTCAGAGAGACTGAATTCATGACATTTACCAGACATAATTAATCCGTATAGACATTTGAGATAGCAGGCATTCTTGCTCTCAATCTAGGTTTTAGCATTCTTCTTGTCGCATATATTGGAATGGCATGTGCTATTCTCATTATTTGGCCATGTGAAAGTGTACATGGAAAAATTAGGGATTGGTATGTATTCTGAAAATTGATTTATGCATGGATTGATAGTTGGTCATGGCAATATTTAAATTTGAATTTCAGTATATGACAATTATAAGAGCTTTGGAATAGGTTATGGACATTCATCAAAGGATAATGGAAACGGGGTTTTTGTTAGATGTCGTAGTTGCGAGCCTAAGTAGATATGTATGCAAAATGCGGAAACATACTCAAGGCACGTGAAGTCTTGGACAAAATGTCTCAAAAAATGGTGCTCTCATGGAATGCAATGATTGTAGGGTATGCTCGAAACAGTGTTCTTAACAAGGCTGTATTGCTTTCCAAAGAGATGCTTGAAAGAAATGTGGTCTCATGGAATGCGATAGTTGCAGGATATTCATAAAATGGGTTTGTTGAAAAGGGCATGGAGACTTTTAAGGAAGTGCAGTTCTGTGAAACATCAATTCCTTTAATGAAGCCATTGGAGCTAATAAGTTTGTTCAAATAATCTTCAAATAATGGTATCAGCCTTGGAGTATAAGGGTGAGTAGAAAATACTATGGAAAATGTGGAAGCATATCCTAGATGCAAGATGAGGTGCTTTGAGCGAAATACTTCAAAGTTAGATGTGGCCTCATCGACTGAAGATAATTGCAGGATAGGCTGAAACTGGTGTTCTTCCTAGTGTTCCTAAGACTGTCCAAAGAAATGCCTCAACTAGATGCGATTGAATGGTATGCCATGGTTGCAGGACTTTGCACAAAAATGATTTTACTTGTGGAAAAGGCATTTTTTTTTCATCTATTTAAGAAGCCCAAGAACATTCCCCTGAAGTTTCATGGTACAATGGCTTCTTTCATACTTTGATCAACAACATACATATTGTCATGGAGAATGCATCTAAAACCTCATCTACCTCTTCTTCCATCACTTTTACATATCCTACATGTTTGGAGGTAAAGCTTCTTCACAAGATTCGTAGCAATGACAGATGATCAAATGCATTACTGGATTTTAATGAAAATTTCCTATCTTTTAAAGATCAATAACCGTCAGTAATGGAGAATGCAGTACCAGAAACTTCCTGTCTAAGTTTATTTTTAAAGTTCGATTTCATTTTGCTGATTATCTTGCTTAGTGATTGTGGGATTTGTCTTTCTGTATTCCATGAAAAGTTGTCAACCCTTCTCTTATAACAACATCTGCCCATACCGCTATGATTGCTCCTTGAAAATGAGTTATTGGGTTGATGTAGAATTGACAACACATCATAGCTTCGACTCACCTACCAATTCTGATTGCATGTTTTGAGGGCATACAGAGTTCTAGTAGATATTATAGGTGATGCTAAGTGATCCAATTTCATCAAGTACTAGGCAGATATAGTCATAGATGTTGATGTGATCTACCTTGTAGACCACGATTCACTGTTACTTACAGTAGAATCTCGTAAGTGACCCCATGATTAGTCTTTAAAGAAACATGATGTCCTAAGAAATAGAACAGGTGTGTTAAGTAATTTGGACATCATTCCATAGCTTCACCACTATTTGTTTCAGGCATATCTACTGGACCCATGAAATACATTACCTTTATAGTTGGCTCCAAACCGATGTTCTTAGACAGAAGACTCATTTAATTTGCAAGATGCATCCATGTTAAGCTAAATCAGAGTCTTGTATGAAACATGCATGGTGCATAACTAATGCTTTTGTGAGCTAATTTTTTAGGTAAATCATCTCTGCAAATGCTTACGTTGCTCTCTGATTTTTTTGCAGACCCACAACTATTTCCTGTAGCTCTCCTGCAACCACAAAAATAGCAACAATGGTGCCAAAAATCTATAAAACACAAAACAATCTAAAAAACAAAGAACACATTATCGAGGCAAAAAAAATGGGAAAACAGTTTCACCTTGGCGTTCTTCAAATTGGTCTGATCTTCAGACACTAAATGAAAATGGCAGGAAAACAATATACTTTGAACGCATGTAAACCTTTTCATCCTTGATCCACACAAAACTAACCCTGCATTAAACGCATGAAATCTTTTCATCCTTCGAGCCACACAAAACCTTTTCATAGTAAATGCATTCAATGCATTCAAGAGAGCATCCGGTTTTCCCCTCTACAGTGGTAAATAAAGGGAATAACCAATACAAATTTTCCAAAAATACAAAATGAAAACTACAAACTTTAGTCTACCAAAATTTAAATACAAACATGAAAATCTAATTGGAAGGAGGATAAATAAGTAATTGCTATTGTCAAAACAATATCCTAGCCATAGGAAGGATAAAAACTAAAAGAATACTAAACTAAAAAATATAATAAAATAGTTGAAAAGTTAAATAAAACGAAATAAAAAATACTTTACCAAAAATATAAACCTAAATGATCAGCAGCTTCACTTTTTCTCCCCGGTGCTTGTCATGTTTTCAAGGAGCTTCTTCCCATCGTGTTTGTTGCAGGTTCTAGTGACCTCACGGCCTCTTCTCCTTACCTCACAGACTTTCAACATCTACACGCAATTAATAGCTATGTTTGAGCCAAATACTACAGTCATGCTGCAATGGCGAACATTGAATACGGAAACTAACTAAGCAAAAAAAATTAATCGATTGTATTCGCGAATTTATACGATTTTTGTAAGGCATCTTTGGCATTAGCCAAATTTCGATTTTTTTCATATTATTCTATTGTTTTTTTTTTTCAGGACATTTTGGCTACAGCAATTAACAGTACTTTGGATGATTAATTTTAATCTTTATTGCATCCCGATCATATTTGATTTGTTTTGGAATATATGCTTATAATTTGTATAACATTTAAATGCCAAAGAAAATTCAAACACTCGTAGTCTTGTGTTTGATAGGGCTACTATGGTGCCTTGTTGCAATTTAACAACCTGTTCAGAAATGCCTGAGGGCCGTGGTTCAATGGTAAATTTGGCTCAATCGGTCATTGTCAAGGTTGGACGAAGAAACTACCAACGTCGTGATGTATTGCATGGGAGGCACTCAATCATACATTTTCTCTTATTCTGAGGTATTACTCTCTGTTTTGACCAGCAATTTTTAAATATTCAGTGTTGAAGCTATCTTTTAAGAGATATTTTGATTATTGGTTGCGAGCTTGATTTGAATATTCTACAAAATGAAAAGAAATGCCTCACAGTGTTTACGAGTGCAACAAATGCCCTTGGACTTGCAAGTACAACTTTCCTTTTGAGATGTCATTCCCTTTCTAGGGTTTATTGAGTTTCTATTTTTTAAAGGTTTGAATCCCTTCTTTAGTTTTCTATTCACAGGAAGTCTGTTTTTCTTTATAGGTAAATGGTGGTTTATCAGGGCTCCCCATTCACCATAAAGGGCAACTTACCACAGGCAGGGAATAAAGACGAAATTAGATAAGAATTATATCTTGAAACCAGTACACAGAGTTTAGGCAGCCTCCATGGAGGACTTCTGTCATTATTTTTTTTCAGTAAATTGAAAAACCGCAAAGCCTATCCTAACAGAGATAATCATAAAACTCTGGGTTAAAAGAAACAGATAATTCTCCAAGACAAACAGCATGCACCAGCATATAGAGTCAAAAGGCTAGATCTTCTTCATGCAACATGTAAGATTTTCCTTTGGTAAGCTTCTGCAAATATTCTTTATTTGCAATGGGGTCAGCCAAGCTTGCTGGTCTTCATTAGATGGGCTGCATGTTCAATTGGCGTGTGGAGGACCTGAGTGGGGATGAATTGCGGGTTGTGAAGCATGGCTTATGCTCCTGTTTACATCTAAGTCACAAAGTTCAAGTTCAAGTTCATGTTCATGAGTATAAAGTTCGGATGAAGATCGCCAGTGGATTTAGCCTGAAAAAAATGGTTCTAAAGTTTGAACAAAAGATTCTCTTATTATTTTTTTATTTTCTGAAAAAATGCATAAATATGTTAGAGGGACAAAGTGGAGAGAGCTTTCTGTCCTTTGCTTTCAGTTGATACATGTATACTCACACACATATTTATAAAAGAATGCAATGCATGTCAAAAACTTAAAATGTAAAAAGAACGGATAATGTTCGAGTTCATGTTTGACGAAGATAAAGTTTGGCAAAGATTGAACTTTTTCGATAAAGTTCGGTGTACGTTGTGACATAGGCTTACATCATCTCCACGTTGCCCACCCCCTCCTGATTTTTCAACAGCATTTTTCCATGTTCACGAGCCGAGCCACCAACTGTTGCTCTGCTTCACATTTAGATAGTAAGGACCATCTTCTTTCAACCCAAGTGAAGCGTTTTCTAAGGTTCCATGACCACCACCAGGTGACATCACTGATTTCCTGTGGCTTGAATCCTATGTTTGGCCAACTGTCAGACCATCATTATTCAATATCCATAACTTGATGCTCCCGAACACTGTTTTACCCAATTTCACTCCTTCCATCCTGAACATAATCTTGCTGCCACGCCTTGAAAGTACAAATTTTATTAATCTTTCAACCCAAATTCCTCTTAAAACAGGATTTTGGGTGAGACGCCCTTACATATTGGTACGATTTTCTTCCCCACATGTCTAATTTTCTTGTTTAAGGTCCAGTCTTTGTCCGTGTTTTTGATCTTCAGTAAGGTTTTTGTGTTCTATTTCTGTTTGCCTTTTTGTTTGTACCTTGGGGCTTATGCGAGCACGCATAGGGCCTTTAGGGAACCCCCAGGCAAGTATCAATGATCAGAATAAACTCAAAATACAAAGGACTGTTCTTGTACTCCACCAATTCCCATGAAAATCCATGAAAATCTATGTCATCTGTTGGGATATCTTTCTATAAATCCACTTATATTTTAGCACAGGTTGCTAATCTATATCTTCTGTCAGTTTTGCAACTTAAATAATTTGTAGCTTTGAATTTGAAGTTTGACAAAACTCTTTAAAAAAGGTGTAATTTACCAAAATTGGAATGCTGGGTAGAGATTGTAATGAGCCCAACACATCTCATAAGAAGTACAAAATTAAGAGTCAAACATTAGTTTGATATATATGCAAAGAGAACGGAGGATAATAGTGATAATATCCATGCAGAAAAGAATAAAGGATATCAGCGATAATATCCATGCAAGTGAAGGATAAAGATAGAATTTGTTCTAGCTTAGTTAGTTGCATCATTAATAGATAAGGTATGATGTTAACGCCACGAAGGGTGAAGGACCAAACAGATGAACCGGGACAAAGGGAAGCAAATAACAACAATATCTTTATTCAAAAGCTCGAAATCTACTACAGTAACTACACAGTTGCAAACTAATTCAAAGTTACTATTTGACGTTAAAAGGACAATCAGGAACTTCTAAGGTCATTGTTGCACAGTTCAGAGAGAGCTAGAGTTTTTTTACAAAGAGAAATTGCCAATTCCTTGCTCTAGTGAAGCTTATTACATTTATAGAAAAAAAGAGAGTAACCTCCACACTAATAAGACTGCTATCCTCTATTAATGTCATGCAGTCATTACTTGTAGCGATCCTTGGATTTCACCACTTCGTTTCAACAGGCACTGCTTTGGTGCGTTCCTCGCATGGCCAACACCTAATTGCTCTGCGCACTTGAATGCCCACTCTATTGGTTAGATGGATCTCATTCATGGCTAGATGGAGTGTTAGACTGTTACTGGAGTCTTCAATGATGGGCTGTGAGTTACGCAATTCATTTACTGCAGAGTGGTGTAGGCTGTCAACTTTATGGGAGGTTTTACCGCGCCATCTTGTCCATTTGGGAGAGGGCAAGCCTGGAATTTATGTTGTTTGATCGGTTTATGACAACTGGCGATGCTACGAGCCAAGTCACCATCCGAGCACAAGGCGTCGAGACAACCCCTTACCTTTGCTTGTGCTTTGTTATGGTGGATCATTCTGCTTTGTTTGATTGTGGAGATCGAGGGTGAAGAAATCTCTTGCCTACTTAGTGGTGAAGGAGTTTTATTTGGTGCATCATTGGTCACCATCTCTATCACAATGTCCCCCTCCATCTCTGGTGGCAACTTTAGACTAGGGCCTTGGCATTAGTTTGATTTTTGCCTCCAAAGATTCAGAAAATGACTAAGGTAGGGGGCCTTAGCATGTAGTGTTTTCACACTACATTTATGGCAGCTCTCAGGGGCATCCTTACTTGGAAGGATTATTTAGACCTTTTTTTGTCTATTGTGCATGGTGTCTCTCCCCATAGTGGAATCATTTATGATAACCAACCATTGTGGATGTGTGAGAGAAAGAAAACCCAACTTGGATATTGCTCCCCATATGATTTGAAGAATTTCAAAGACTACTTATCCAATAGAAGACCCTTGGAAAGTGTCAGGCTATGGAGCACTCGATTTGTTTGATGGAAGCAAGGAGTATAAGAGTGGTGACCATTCGTAGGTCACAAGATATGACTTGGTGGATCGACAACATTATGAGGCACCGTTTGGGTGAGCTAGCCCGAAGCAAGATCTGTCATTGTAACCTCTTAAAGCCCTAGATTGTTGTGGGCTCTCACCATAGTGGTTTTGAGATGTCCCTTTCCAATGGACTCGTATGCTGAAAACTTTGTTGGTCTGTTTGGAGACTTTCTATCAACCACCTATGTATTTGTATGCTTGATAGAGCCTACTAGGGGTGGGTATCTCCAGGTCTTGGGCTTGTGACGGTGGTTGAGCAAACATAGATGATGGCTAACTCTATCACTAATTGGAGGCGCCAACCTTGATGTTCACTTAACCTTCTTACCAAACCCTCACAGCCCATTTTAGGTAAAAAGGACTAAAGTCCTTCCCGAAAATGGAATGAGATGATCGACCTTTTCTATTTTGAAGCAAAATACTTTTCCATTTTGAGAACTCTTGTTGTGACTTAGAAAGACTGAGGTAGTCTCCTTTATAGGAAAGTCTGGACAGAGTTGGGTCACGAGTCATCATTAGTACTGTCAATTAGTCACATAACACGGAAGAAAGATCAATTGTGAACCATTTTTAGTAATTGGGATACATCTTCTTGGGGAGGAAATAGTCATTTGCTGCGCCTGATCCCAATCACTTATGGGTTTTGAAATTGGAAAAAGAGATTCACTTCAATCCTTTTGCATGTACCTTTCAGGTGCAGTACTTTCTATACCATAAGTGGCCTTTGACCAGGAAGCTTTTTTCTAGTATATGCAAAGAGGACTAACTTAGACTCTTGTTCTATTGATGAACTAGTGCCAACCTATCTTTTTGAACTCCCGAGATGAAAGGGCCATGACACCTTTACCAACAAACATCCATGTCATTTGTACTTGGGATATGATTACAATAGGTGAGGCCACACTCTAAGAAGCTAAGTAGCCGATATGGCAGGTATAGGGGACTTGGTACGGGTACGAAATGCACTTGGTACTGGGATGGCACAAAAATGTGCCTGGAAACAACCAGGGTACAACCGAGAGGTCCGGGTATGTTTGTAGACATACATAGACAAACCCGGAACTCTTTGGCCATAACACCTTTACCAACAAACATCCATCTCATTTATACTTGGGATATGATTACAATAGGTGAGGCCACACTTTGAGAAGCTAAGTAGTCGATATGGCAGGTACAGGGGACCTAGTTTGGGTATGAACTGTACCCGGGACCGGGATGGAACAAAAATGTGCCTGGAAACAGCCAGGGTACAACCGAGAGGTCCGGGTATGTTTATAGACATATCCGGACCTCTTCGGCCATACCATGGCCATTTTTTGGCCCAAAACCTTTTTTTTCAATTTTTTTTTTTTCAACATTTTAAAACATAAAGTAAATAAAGAGAAACATAGAAAAACACATTACAAACCCTAAAGTCAAAGAGACACCATAAAACAAAAAAAACATAAAAGCAAAGTAACTTACCTCTCAAATTTCTCATTTTGCTCATTTAGGTTTGATACTTTGTCAAGAAGCATTGCTGCCATTTTCCTAAGCTAGTACGAGTGCCCATTCGCTGCCAAGGTGACTAAGAAGCTTGAAAGGAGGAGGATTCTTGGATTATTCATCGAAGATAAGGTTTTGACTTTTAAGTTTGTTTTGTTTTCAATCTTTCAACACACTTCATGCTTGTTTGATGTTTTATTGTTTTCATTTTGAAATTTTAAACCTTTTTTCTTTATTATAATTATGCTATTTTAAAATTGTTGAGAATTGGATTGGAAGATGGAACTTGTAATTATGAGCTGACGGGACTTGCTTGAACAAAAGAAGGAATTAGAGGCCTAGAAGAAATGACCCCAAATTGGGGAGAAACAAAAGGGGACAACAAAGGAGAGGGGGAAGCAATATGTATAGAAGGGAAACACGGGAGAAATAGCTATAGGAGAAGAGGAATGAGTGCTCAAGGGTTGAGTCACAAAAGGGAAAGGAAAGGGAACACTAGTGGAGGAACCACTTATAAAAACACCAACACTCACTAGGGAGACACTAACACAACAAACATTTACCTCCATACACACACTTGTAGGAGCAATGCTTTCTACATTCACCTTTTCTTGTTTTTGGGACCTTTGTTTTGTTTAGCCCTCCTCGAGCTAGAATCTTGACGACCTTCAGTTCTACTCTTCCTTTTGTTGTGGCCATCAAGATCTTCATCTTCATTAATGCCTTTCAAATTGGCAAACCCAACATAAGAAGAGTTTGATTGACCCTCCTTATGGGATCTAGTTTTACTTGTTGATGAATGAGATCCCTGAGTGGGTGGGGTTTTTCTTGTGCTTGCATCCCGGGTATTCCTTTCAGTATCGAAGGGCTTAGGCATTTTTCCTCTCTCAGCAAGACTTGCTGCAATTAGAAATGCATCAAATTTCTTTTGGGAGGTTTCAATAAGGGTGTGCCTCCCTTTGCCCCCTTTTGGGTCTGGATTCAATCCCTGCTTTGTTTCAAGGCTTGTTAGAGCCTACTGTGGCAATGGGTTTTTCAATACCTTGTCCATGGGCTCCTAAACCTTTTTTGGAGTACCTTTGACTTGCCATTATTGCTTTTCTTGGATTTATCTTTTGAGCTGGCTCGAGTACTTTTGGGAGCCTCTTGCATAGTCTTTGTAGGTTCCCACGCAATACTGTTGAGGTTTACTGCCTCATCCTCTCTTGAATCTTCCTCTGAGTTAGAGTGATCTTTGTTGTATAATTTTTCAAAAATTTTATCCTTGGAGAGTTCATCAAGATCTATATTTGTTTCACTGAACTCCACTTTGAAATTTTTTCAAGCATGGATTTTGCCTTAGAGTCCAACATCTAGTAGTCAGTTGTGTCTTTCTTACATGATAGACCTTGAGGGAGGGATTGAATTGAGCTTTCTTCTCAAAGAAAGTTTCCTTGGGTTTTGCATTAGGAGCTTTGGACTTGATAATTTTCTCCATCTTTTGTGCCATGAGGAGGGGAGAATGATTGGAATCAGACTCAGTTGGATTCTTAGTACTTACACGCTTCTATTTAAGGCCTTGACTTGTGAGAGATCTTGCCATGGATTTTGATATTTTGAGCCATTTCTCAAATAAACTTTGCAGATCATACAACGATCTGTCTTCATCCATCCCACGAGCAAGATGCATCAATTTATTGTCTAGGAGTTGGTGTATCTTCCTGTTCTTTAAGGTAATGTCATAATTGTTGCATGGAAGAGGATAAAATCTAGTCTCTTTCTTCCCTAACCCATATGCTTGATCAATGTAATCCATTTGCTTGAGGTATTCCAGAGAAAATACTGTCATAGACATGTACTTAGGAAACTTGAAAACTTCATGGGTATAGCCATGGAGTGTAATGAACTTGAAGGTCTCGGTAGAATACTTATCCCTTTAATTGAGCCCTCTAGGATATTCTTCCCTCGAGGATGGAGCCTATACAAACCTCTTCCTTCTATGGTAGCTAAAGTAGGAGCTAGGAAACAAGTTACAAAAAGTGTTGTATGGAGTAGTCGTGAACAAAATATGTGCCCACTTTGCGATTGATAATGGTTGGCCATAAGGACCTAAAGGATTCAAATTCACAAATTTGGAAAGGTTGGAGAAAGAATCAAGCATGCTAAGTAAACAAGATACTTGAATACCCTGTGGGAGGAGAATTAGGAGAGCTAAGCATGCATATACTGGGATACCAGGTTATATAATCAAAGTTGATTGGGGCATAATCTTTAGAATATCTGACCCCATGTTTTATGGGAAGTTGCTCTGAGTAAACCTCCCTGTCACTATCCGTTCCAAAGACTGTTGCAACAATACTCAAGAAGTCCTTTGCATTATCATTGAAGGTTGTGAGTCCCATAGAGAGCTTGGTGGTTTTGATAGAGGAACGTTTAATTCAGAATTTATAGTTGGCAGTTGGTTGCGGATTATATCCAAGTGGTTCCTTTGATTCCGAATCACGACGCAGATCATGCCAAGAACTTGGGGGATGGCCATCGTGTTCCCACTAGCCCCGACTTAAATTTCAGTATTTACAGTTCTTTCCGCTGTCCTAATACATCGTGTTTGTGTCATAATTGTTGTAAGTGGCTACTTGCTCATAGCAAGAGTGGAATATAGGGATGATCATTTGCCCTAAAGTGGAGGACCAAGTTTTGTAAGAAAAAGAATCACTAGATTGGTTCATTAAATGCACATGAGCTCCTATTCTTAGTGTTTTGGTGGACCTTCCCATCAGGTGAGGGTCATAGAATTTATCAGAAAGGTTAATAATGGAATCCTTGTCTTTAACAATGAATCCTTGGCTAGATTGCATCAGAGGATTAGGGTTTGCAGGTTGAGTTAGGGAAGAAGGGTCAGATTTGGTGAAATCCATAGATTGAGTTGATTTAGACTTTTAAACTTGGGAATAGGGAGTGGGTGTTACCCATAGTTACCTAAGACTCCGGGACGGCAAAAAAATTCTAATTTTTGGGGACGGCAGGGAAACGGCGAGGGGAGGACTAATTAAAAAATATATAAATATTCGAAATATAAAGATCTAGTGACTAAACTATATAAATAAGCTGAAATAAAACCATTTGAGATTTAAATAAGCTGAAACTTGAACTCATAAACATCAAATACATTCCTTAATATCATGATTCATAGTATCAATATGTTAATGTAAGTTACATATGTTATAATCGAATTTTGAATTTGAAACTCAAAATTAAATAAGTTGAAATAAAATATAAAACCATTATAATTTATGATTGATCAAGTGACAATAGCTTATATTCATATCATTAATCTCATATTCAAATACACCAACAATTGTCTATTGTCAATATTACAAAAAAAAGAGGACAAGTATCAACCTAAAAATCAGAATCAACATCTAAAGCAACATTCATGAATTCCTCCGCGCTGGTACTATCATGCTCCTCCTCAAAGGTAAGCCCATTCAATCCCCATTGCACAATATTGTCCTCTTTAACTTGCCTTGGCTCCTCGGGATCTACATCCCACCGTAATGCTGGAGTCTGCTTGTACTTTGGTGTCTTGTGATCCATAAGACACAAAGCACTGTGTACAACTGCAAGTTTTCTCTACTGTCGCAGAGGTAAGCCTATTCCTCTTAACAAAGTGGATCCAACCATATGTAGACCAATTCCTCTCAGACGCAGAGGAGCTCGAAACTTGGGAAAGGAGGCAAATGACAAGTGGTCGCAGTAGTCCTGGAAGCCCATACAGTCGCCACCAACTCACTGACTTCCCCTGTGCCAATGTTACCCTGTTTGCTGATGTTTTGTACCCATCAAGTTCAGTGAAGTTGACCCACTCCAACTTGATCTGTGAAGCCTCCTGTGGACTATACATTTTTTTAAAGGCCTTTATAAGGCCCTTCTTCACCTCATCATTCTAAAGGGATAACTCTACCTAGCCTCTCCACATACCATTTGGGATTCAGTGCATACGCGGCCATATGAAGAGGGGTGTTCAACTTCTCCCATCTCTTTTGAATAATGGGCTGTATATGTTCATTGTAGAATTCCAAAGTGGGGTCCCTCACCTGAATAACTGCCTTCATTTGCCCAAACATGTTGTTAATGCACTCATAGATCTCACCAAGATTGGGGCTGTTGGAATCCCCATATTTGATGACACTAAAAACTGGAGCTATGATTGATATGATGTATTTCATATCAACCCAAAATGTTAACCTCAACACCACATCCTTCACTCTTTTCCCTTTCTCTGTCTTGGACTCACGCCACCTAGTCCAATCCTGTGTCATAATCATAATTTGTAGGGGCTCCTGCAACTCAGACATCCTCTCCAACAAAATAAAATATGATGCAAAATGGGTGTCAACTGGTTTCAGAAATTCCTTCGAATTTTTTTGAAAAAGTGCCAATGATGTGCGGTGATTGCATATGAACTTTTGCACGTCCCTAACATCATTCACTATCTGGTTGACCCACTGAATCTTCCCTATGTCTTGCAGTACATTGTTCATGGCATGCACACAATATAGGGTCGAATAAATATGTCTATACACTCGCTCCACTAGCTTTCTTGCTGCTCTGCACACATAAGCTGCATCTGTGACAACTTGTACAACATTTGAAGGTCCAACCTCCTCAATGACATCCTTCAAAATCTGATATTGGAATTCAACATCTTTCCGCTTCCCAGAACAATCAATTACTCTCAAGAAGCATAGTCCATCTTTGCAAGAGATAATGATATTGATGAGAGGACAATGTGTAATATCCGTCCACTCATCCATGATAATGCTATAACCATGTGACACCCATGTGACCTTCATCTCCTCCATCAACAGATTAACCTTGGAATAGTTTCTATCCAAGATTGTTGTCCTCAGTTTGGTGTCTCCAGGAGGCACATAACTTGTACCTGCTTTTGGAACCTTAGCCATAACCTCCTTGTAATAAGGAGAGCGAGCGACATTAAATGGAATCTTTGCAGCATAGAAATTTTTTCCAATAGCATCATTTGCCTCTTCCGTTGCCTTTGCATCAAACATTTCTACAACTACATTGGGGGCTGCCCCCACGGCCTTTTTCTTACCTCTACTTTCCACTTCTAACACTCCAAAACTAGAACCAGCCAAAGTATCTATGCTTGTCAGTCCTATGAGAGCTCAAAGGAGTATTAGCCGCAGTACCACGAACTTCTGGCACATTGTCCATGGTATTTTCATTGAAGATTCTCACCATCTCAGCTCTCTACTGTAGTGAAAGGCCCTTACAAATGCCAACCCCTCTTTCTGTAAGGTGCAACAAGTGTGCATTGGTCCTGGTGATGCTGCCATGCCAAGTCAATGCACATATGTTGCACTTCCATAGTTTGCTCCCCCTTCAGACTTAGGGTTCCCAACTATCTTAGCAAATTGTTGCAATGGCTTCTTCTTATCAAATGGTCCAATGGCAAATTTGGACAACATTTGAGAGGGGCAATTAGTAGCACTACCAGCTGAACTACTAGTTGCCGCTGCCACTACATTTTGTGTCCCTTCTCCACTTTCCCCTATTGTGGCATCAACAACACTTCCACGGCCACCTATCTCAAGTTCCTATTCAATCCTCTCCTGCTTTGATTCATACTCAGAAGAACTCACGGTGATGATTGCTGCAATGAATAAAAAAACAACCATAACTATATGATTGATTGATTATGTAATGAATTAATTTTAAAAAAAAGTATAAGCAATGATCATAATTTAAATTTAAATTTATAAACAATGAAAACAACCACAAATTACAACCAAACCCTATGCAGTATGCAATATGTTTTATTTTTAACTTTTAAAATGTAATTAAAAAAAAATGTAACCAGTATGCATTTCGTAAAATCCTACAAACTATAAACATGATTACATTGTGAATGTAGATATAAAAACTAAAAAACAACCCCTAAAAAATGCAAATATAATCTCAATTTTAAAGTCGAATTAATAATGTAATTTAAAAAAAAATGTAACCAGTTACAACCAAACCCTATGCAATATGCATTTTTAAAAATCCTACAAACTATAAACATGATTAAATTGTGAATGTAGATACAAATGCTAAAAAACAACCCCTAAGAAATGCAAATAGAGTCATTTTTTTTAAAAATAGAGATTTTAACAAGTATTGTAAGCAAATAAAATTATAAATACCTCTTGCTTGCTCTTGCTCTTGTTCTTGCTCTTGTTCTCACTCTTGCTCTTGCTTGGTGTGAATATGGAATGAGCCCATAATGTCATTTTATAACATAAAATGACACTTTTAGGGTTAGGTATGTTTCTTTTTTGTTATAATTACCTTTCATTGAAAAAAAACATTTAATGTAATTAGAATGTGTTTTTTAATAAAAAAAGGACGCAACAGTCGTAGGGGACGTCGGAGACGTTTGGATCGTACCTTGACCGTCCTGGGGACGTCTAGACGTCCCTGCCGTCCCCTGGACGTCCCCCACGTCCCCCCAACGTCCTCCACCTTCCCCAAACGTCCTTGGGACATTTCCTGCCACCCCTGCCTATTCAGAAACGTGGGGGAAACGTTTCCTCCACGTCCCCATGTCCCCTAGACGTCCCAGACTTGTGTTTTTTTGGGGGGGATGCATCCCCGCGTAACGCTAGTATTACCTGAGCTGATTCTCCTTGGGCCTAGATTTGAGGTGACAAAATCATTTCCTTTGATTCCACATTTTCCCTTATCCTCCTTCGATCATTGACACTACAAACTCCTGGCTAGCAATTGGCTTTGGACCCATCTTTTTGAACGCTCAAATCAAAAGTCATTTGCAACTAATGGTTAATCTTTTGTATAGTAGGAGTTTTGGTATACTCTTCTGGGAACGACATTGCTCTTGGAGAAGCTCTCACGGTGGAAAAACTTATCGTAACCAAAGAGGGAAAAATGTCATTTCAATCCATAAATGCCCTTATCTCCATAATTCAAGCTCCACCAAAGTATGGCCATACCTAAGCTTGATGTGACTCATTTCGGCACCCAATGTCTCGTGTGCCCCACACCTATTTTTCTACCTGTGGCACAACCTAGTGTATCACTAAGTTGATGAGTCACCATCAAGTTTACCAATTGTTGTATGGGTCTCTGTTCTATACTTAAGGCAATATTCTTGGTAGGTTGTACCTATACTTGCACCCAAAGATGCGACATATAAACTGATGAATCCTTGTTGGTTCCTAGACGTTGTATAACTGGCTTATTTATCCTTTGCTATTAGTAGGGATTCCATGGTGTGGTCAAGAGCTTCAAAATCCATAGAGTAAGGATTGAGGGTACTTCCAACACCTGCAACTTTGAAATTTCTCCCATGACATTGCCATCCTCATGCATCATTTCGAATTCAAAAGCATGTAGGAGGATTTGAACTTGATCAAGAATTTGACTACAGATGCACATATTACAAATGCACACAAGACAAGTATAATACAATATAACATATTTGCATGGTGGAAGAATGTTACCTCTTAAGGGGTAATACCTCAGGTACATCCCATAAATTGGAATGTGCATAGCCTCTCTGGTGAGTTTTAATAACTCGAATGCCTTACTTTGCTTGTTGTTGGTGATCTAGTATGGGCCGCTCCATAGAATGTTAAACTTGGAATGTCTTCCAATATTTTCTCTATCTTCATCCCATGTGAGGACTAAGTCTCCTTTGAACTCTTGGGGAGTAGCTTTTCCTGTCGAACCATCTATTCAACATTTTGCTAGTGTTGTTGTAAGCTACCTCTGGCAACTTCTTTCTTCAATCTTCAACTTCAATTGGAGGAGTTCGACAATCTTGGCCATCATGGCATCATTATACTCCAACTCCAACTTTTGAACAAATTCCAAGGTCAGGAGCTCCACGGATGAAGGCAACCTAATCTTCCTGCCATAAGCCAAGGTGTAGGGGGAATCACTAATGGCTTGGTTTGGTGTGATTCTCTCAGTCCATAGGGATCTTTCTAACTTGGTATGCCACTGGATTTGGTTCTACTCAATGATCCTCTTCATGATACAAATCAGATTTTGTTAGACTCTACAAGATTATTATCCTAAGGGTAATTGTAATGCCTCCCTGCTTCAAACCTGTTCCTATGCCCATATCCGTTGTTGCTGCCTTAGTGAGTAGTTACAAGCTTTCATCGTTGCATTTGAAGCGTGACGCCTTGTTGGCAAGGGAATTACTTATCATTGTGGAACATGTGAATTCAAGTTAAGGACCTTAAAAATTGGTCTCTTGGAGTAGTTAATAGCTATATATTATTATATTCGAGACATTACTCCTTGATGTCAGGCTAGCATGGATCTAGTTGACATTTTGCACTATATTATTTTGAGTTTGTTACACAATGTATTTCACTTAACCAATTGTGGAATTAAGCTAGAAATGTCTATCCTCCTAGTTCGACCACACCTATGCAAGTATTGTCTTGGGCACATAAGAGGTACCATACCCTCTTGCATTAGTTATGCTAATATGTGCTTATTAAACAAGGATTTGAGGAATATTGGTTCCAAAGGAGATCCACATTGAATATTTTTTGGAGTAAGGGTGAATATTTGAGGGGTTTTGACTAAATTTTGGTGTGTTGCATCTGCAGTGTATTTCAACAAGGAATCTAGCTAACCTAGTGAAGCAAATTCTGGGTGTGTTGCATCTGCAGCGTATTTCAACAAGGAGTCCAGCTAACCGAGTGAAGCCAATTTTTGGAGTGTTGCAACTGCAACATATTTCAACAAGGAGTCGAGGCGAGCTACATCTGCAGCGGAGTGAAGCCATTTCCAGGAGAGCTGCAACTACAATGAAGAGCCAAGTGCTGCCACTGCAGCAAATTAAGAGATGCTGCAACTTGCGGCGAAACCACTTCCAGGAAGGATCGTGCCTCGGGGGATTTGAAACCGGGTGGGCCAGCACACAACCGTGTGACTTGACCGCACCACTCCCACCCCATCGATGATCCACATTGAATATTGAGTATTATATTTTATTTGTATTCTTTTCTTGAAGCCATATTTAATATTGGGAGTTGTATTTATTTTTATTCTTTCTTGAAGCCTGAAGTTAGTTTTATGGCAGATTTAATGCCTTAAATAAGAGATTCCTTACCCAATTCCCAAACCTTTTCTTTGCTTGTGAAACACTTCTCTTCCACCATTTAAAGTGAGAGTTTGGGGTGGACAGTTGGACATTGGGAAAAGCAATTAATAATAATAACATTTAATAATTTCCTTCCAACATTACCTCACGTTGAAATTGAAGCTTCCATTTTTTTCCGCATGCCCACAAAGGGCTTGGCGTGGGACTGGATGATGCAGGAGTAGCCGAGGAGGGTGTGGGGAGCTACATAGGGCATCTCTCCTAGTCATTTGGTCAAACACTTCCCCTACAACCACCAAACCTTTGTGCCCTTGTTCTAGTTTGGGTAGCGATACCTTTGGCATTGGATGAGGGGTGTTGGAAATAGGATTTGTCTCCCTCTTCCACTCTCAAACGCTGCTGAAGGACCAGACATGTCGCAAACCTTCTTTTCCTTAATTTAACCATAGTTTTACTAGTATGATTGTGTTGGAAAACCTCTTATTTACAGACCTGGGGTGTTTGTTTCTTGCATGCTGTTTTTTGAATGTCTAAAAAATATTGATTTTGTTGGGAAAATATTTCATTTGCAGACTTGGGGTGTTTTTGCTTGGCCATGGTGTTTTTAATTATTTGAAAGCATTTATTTTGTTGGAAAATCTCTCATTTGCAGACTTGGCATTTTTGCTTGCCCATAGCGTTTTTAAATGTCAGAAAGTATTATTTTGTTGAAGAATCTCTTATATGCATACCTGGGGGACTTTTACTTGCCCATCGTGTTTTTAAGTCGTCTGGAAGTATTTATTTTATTGGAAAATCTCTCGTTTGCAGACTTGACAGTTTTGCTTGCCCATAGTGTTTTTAAATGTCTGAGAGTATTTATTTTGTTGAAGAATCTCTTATTTGCAGACCTGAAGCGTTTTTGCTTTCCCATAGTGTTTTTTTAAATGTCTGCAATTATTTATTTTGCTTGAAAATGTCTGATTTGCAGACTTGGGGCGTTTTTTTCTTTCCCTTGGTGTTTTAAATGTCTGAAACTATTTAGTTTGCTTTGAAAATGTCTGATTTGTAGGTCTGTGGTGTTTTTGCTTGCCCATGGTGTTTTTAAATGTCTGAAAGTATTTAGTTTGCTTGGAAAAATTCTGAATTGCAGACTTGGGGCGTTTTTGCTTGCCCAGGATGTTTTTAAATCCTTGAAGTTTGCATTTTGGTTGGAAAATATCTGATTTGCAGACTTGGTGTGTTTTTTGTTTGCCCATGGTATTTTTAGATGGCCAAAAGTATGTATTCTTGCTTAAAAATTTCAGATTCGCATAGCTGGGAGCCTGGGACGTTTTAGCTTGCATGTGATTTGTTTAGTTGATTGTAACATTTGTTATTTTGTGCTAATGTATGATGGTATTAATGATGGCTTGTTTAGTAAAATGCATTTTTTATTTATGGTATTATAAACTGGTTTGAAACACATTATTATTTCTGACAGTATAAGATGGTTATGAGATTGGGATATGCTTTATTGAAAAGATCTACTGATTTGATATATATGAGATGGTTGATGAAGGAATGTGAATTTTTAATCGGGTATGGCTTGATTTAGTCTTGTTTTGTGGATGGCATTCGGAATAAGGTAGTATGTGAACAAGGCTCTGTACTTTGACATTAAAAAGCTGTGGTCTATTTCGGTTATCCTGCAAGTTGAAGTTCTTCTATCATTGAATGCTTCACATTAAAATCAAGGCAACCTGTTCTTAGTTCTATGTTGATACTCTTGATCTTACTATGTTGATGTCAACGTATTGATTCGGTGAACCTAAACATATGACAGACATTTGGGTGACCCCACAAACTTCTCTTAATGCTAGTATTATATTTCAGATTAAAAGGTTTGGCATTGCTATCTATATGCTAACTCTATCCGCATGACTACATGTTAAGGGTAGAGAAGGAATTGGGTTTTTCAGTTCATCAAGTGAAGGAATTTCTGCTTGCTTTTATTGTAGAGAATGATTTTGTTGTGTGAGCTTCTCCAAGCCCTGTGACCATGTGAAGGGTTAAAGGTAATCTCTTTATTTTGTCTTAGCAAGGCAAGCCTAAGAGATACTCAATTATATTTGTACATTGAATTCTAATCTATAAGACTGCTATAAGATGGTTTGTATTTTGAAATGCAATGTGTTTTGGTATCGTTCCTTGATTTTATTTACTTATTGGTGGAAATATATTGAGGTTATAGAGTGAGTGTTGTCTTAATACTAATGTATTTGATATGTAAGAGACAAAAGCATCATCTAAGCTTGGTATCCATCATTATGGTATTCAAAGAGATTCTGACAGTTCAAACTGTTGGGGAAAATGTTTGTGGCATTGTAGATTTCCTTGTTTGGCATCTCATGTCTTTTTTAATGTATAACTAGTAGAAATCTACACTCTAACAGTATCCTTAGAACACTAAGGCAACCTTATCAACATAGGGGAATACCATTAGGATAAAGTGTGAAACTAAAGACAAGACAAGCATGTATTCTCTTCCTTGGAGGGTATCCATGCAAAGGTTTAACTCCTTCAACGTAGGGGTCGAGGGCAACTTCCTATAGTTGGCTATCGATTGCCCTAGGTTGCAGTTGAGGAGGATGAGCAGGGCCCCCAATCTGAACGTTTGGGGTATATTCAGTATAGAGGGTGCCGACAGCCCTTTCAATTTATAGGGGATGCTCAAGGCAGAGAAAGGTTGACGGATTGTGGCTGTGTGTGAAGGGCCTTGTGTGACCACATAAGTAAATGCTCGTGCGCAACTTATCTTTGTGCATGCTTGTGATGATGGGTTGTCTTCTGATTATGTGTATCTAGATCCATGTTTTAGGCAACACAATTACCTAGAGATTGGGTTACTTTTGATCAGCTGAAAACCACCCTTTCAATACAGTAGAGAGGGGTGCCGACGACCCTTTCAATTTATAGGGGATGCTCGAGACAGAGAAAGGTTGAAGGATTGTGACTCTGCGTGAAGGATCTTGTGCGACCACATAAGTAAATGCTCGTGCGCAACTTGTATCTCGGTGCACGCTTTCAATGATGGGTTGTCTTCTGATTATGTGTATCTAGATCCATGTTTTATGCAACATAATTACCTAGAGATTGGGTTAATTTTGATTGGATGAAAACCACCCACTTGAGTGATTACCTGATGACCATTCATCCCATTTGACGGTGATCTGTGAAGGAACATGACATCTTTGCAAAGGTATCTATATTTGTAAATGGATCTTTACTTCTCCCCACCGAATTCTGTAAATAGAGGGGGCGTGAAGGACTTGAGAAGCAGCCAAAAATGAGAGAACGTGTGAAGGTATGCTGAATCTTAGTGGCAAGAGTAACAATTGTGAGAAGGCTTCATTGTAAACTTAAAGCAGTCGTGTCTTGTTCAGCAAGTCTTGTGAGTTAGCAAGTCCAATTAGGATTAAGTCCTAGGAATTGCATCCCTTAGTGGATTGCTGCACAGTCTTCATCGTAAGGCTGTCTTAAGGATTGTACAGTGCTGTGCCCAAATCTGTAATATTTCATCTTTGATTAACATATGAAGCTTGTTGTTTCTTTCAAGCTGCATACTGATCTTTGCATGTGCAAGGTCATCTTTGTGTGAAAATCTGTGGGCTGTGTGGTCTAAGGTAGTCCTTCATTGGACCCTCTAACTGTGGATGCATCAATAGCATTCCTTTGTCTTCAGAAACCTTGACATCCTTGTAATCCTCTGGCTCAAAGGTGATACTCCTCCTTTCCCCTTTGAGCTGGTCATCTGGGTTGAACCTACTTTCCGAGGGTGACAAGTCCTTTTGAGCAGCTTATTGTTTTTCAGTTGTAGGACTTGGTCATCACATGCCTGTTGCAACTTAGGCTTCAGTTCGTTGGAGAATTCTGCTTCCATTTGGCCGAAGCTTGCAATCTGTTGATCACTATCAAGCACTTGCCAGTGGTGAATGATGTTGGGCACAGAGGGTCTAACAATGAGCTTAACATGGCTTTCATTTTATGGCAGGTCAGTAGGTGGGCGAATTTGAAATCCATGCATTGCCATTTGGTCTGCTTCCGTGTTTTTCTTTCTTGGAATGGACTGCAGATTAAGAACATGAAAATACTCTAACCAGACCCCATATCCAAATATTTGAAGTAACTTGAACCCTCTTCTTTTCTGCTAGCTGTAGTCTGAGGGCAATGGCCTCATATTCCATAATGTTGTCTGTGTAACTGAACTGGTAGTCTATACAAATGCAGGATTTTGTCACTGCTTGGTGAATATAAAGCAACACCTCCTCCAGCACCACCATTGTTTGGATTTTACTCCATTAAAGTAGAGCTTCCAAATTCCACTGCAGTCTTCATTTTCCTTTTTCATTTCCTTCGGAACTGAACATCCTTCTTCATGGATACAATAAGTAAACATTCCTCTTTCTTCAAAATTCTCAAAAGGGTCAAACTCCCAGTTATCTGCTGCCCGTTGATCCACCTGTTTATTAGGAACCTCTTTAGTATCTTCATACAGATCTATGCTTGAGACCTCCGGATCTTCTTCTGATATGATGGGGTCATTGGATTGCAGGGGGCTCCACGTTGTAGGCATGTAACTGTTGGTTCAACAACTATCTTGACTTTGGGCTCCATACTAGTGTTGTAGCTAGATGTGGGTCCAATCCATTGACAATTTTCCACCTATCGTAGCAGTGAAATCCTTAAAAAGGCATAAACCAAACACAGGGGCAGGGTCTAAGACAGAGATCTCTTGTGCTATGATATTACTTGGGCATGTATGAAGTGTTAGTTTGAGGTTGTTTGTGATGCCTAGAGTGGAAACTGGGGTTCCATCTAATTGGGTTACTCCTCTCGTTTGGGGAACATAATTGACCCCAAGGCTGTCTGCTACTTTTTTGGGCATTACGGTATTGCCTGGCTCTATAGTCTATCATACAATTATGAACTAGATACTCACCAATAATCAAGGATATGCAAAAGGGGGAGGTGGGATTTGACTTACCCCTATTCTCTTTGCTTTGAGTACTGTGGGTGGCTGGTTTGGAACCGTATCTTTTGAAGACACTGTTATCACAAAATTACGGCACCCCCCGAATGACCTAGTTGGGGAATGGGGCATTCGGGTGTAATTTGTAACATGGGGTTATCTCTCAAGATGTGGGACTTGCGAACTTGAGATAACCCTCCGGAGAAGGTTGGGTTCCTCTAATCCTAATCCTAATGCTAAACTACTCCTAGAAGGAAAAATGCAGCTAACTAATCCTAAACTAACCATTCCAAGGGACCAGGGAGAGAGAGAGGTTAGAAAGATGCAAAAAGGGAAAAACTAAGCTAAGGGTGGTGATAGCACCAAGAAAAGGGGCGAGATACTCTGCTTGAGGGAGAATGGAAGGAAGATGGAGTTGGGAGAGGCCAAAACAGGTGTGACACAAACCCAAATCTCCAACTCGCCATCAAATCTCCATGAAACACAACCTCATGAACCTGCAAATGAGAAAAGCATGCACAAAATACAACACAAAATGGAGAGGCAAGAGATACAACAATAACAATGAGCTAGGGTTGAAGAAACACCACAAAACATGATTTTTATTGCTTCAAAATACACAGACCATTTACATATGATGCACAAAGGCATAATTACATTACAGGCCCAAGAGAAGGCTCGCAGCTCAAATGGAGTTGAGGAAAATTTTGCAAGAGTTTCCCCAGCTCCCAGAATGTCTCTCTTCAAAATGAGGCGGATTTTACAATATATAGAGAAGAGATCTCGAAATTGCCTCACCAACTGACATATTTCATTAAAGAGGTATGGGAGGCCATACAAATTAATTCCGGGGTACTTTGCTTGCACGGGAAGTCATGGGCACCATACCTCATTAAGCTAGTAGTTGAACCAACCTGTACCGCTCCCATTAATGCCTGGTTTATTCCTGCATCGGCCGATTGCATGTATTTTCTGCTCCCGAATAGTAGCATAATCATCTTTGGTGTCGACCGGTAGCATAAATGCGACCGACCAATAACATGCTTTCCGCGCTCCTGGCCAGTAGCTTAAAATCTGCTGTCGATCGGTAGCATGCGTAGAAATGCTACCGGCGGCTCTACTGTCGTTCGACTGCGTTCTTTGTCGCCTTTGCGCAACCGGCCGATTTTTCCTAGCACCAAAATTGCTGCCGGAGCTGCCACTTTCCTACTACCAGCCGGTAGCATCCATACATGCTACCAACACTTTTCACGCCATTTTCCAGTCTGCGACCGAACAATCTATGCTACCGACCGGTAAGCATCCAAAAAATACTACCAATGGCTTTTCATCCGCCGTTTTTCCTTGACTCGCCAACCTTGCAAAAACCCGCCGGACCTTTGCCATGTGGCTCGCCAGCTCGCGGTGCATGAAGATCAACTCGGCCGAGCCATCCTGGGGGTTTTTTCTCTTTGATCTCTAGGGCTGAATGTGACGACCGTCTACACGTCTCATACTTTGAATGACTAAGTCCATTTATAATGAATTATCCAAATTAACCCGGGGGGGAAAATTTGGGATAACAATTTGGCGACCTCTCGGGGACATCTGCTTGTTAGATGAAGAGACCAGTAGCCTTGAAGCATCCATTGGGCATGGAGTCAAGCTTACCTTGAAGAACTGATCTTTTTTTTGAAAACCTGTCCCCTAGACTCGTGTGAACTTAGCATGAAGTTGAAACCTCCTTGCTCTCAATTTTCCTCTTCTTACAAGCTGATTTTTAAGGATTTTGGATAAAACCTGTAAACTGCCCCCAAAATTGAAAATTTTGACCAAGGCGAGGGCATGGCAAAGAACTCTAGACCTGCAACTGATCTGTTGGGGCTGAATATATGCCTTTAATGAAGACTGCCCCAAAATCTGATTTCCCTATTAACACTTCCACTTCTGGAAATGCACTGTGCAAGAGAAATAACGAAGCCAAAAACTATGTACAAAGGAGAAAATCATACATACCCCAAGTGGAGTATGTAGAGTGTGCATAAGCACTTCTTCTACTGAAAGCAAACCTACCTACTCTACTCTAACCGGAGGAATGGGTAACTTCACACGAATCCATGACACTAGCAAGGGGAAAATAGCTTCCCTTCCTCAAAATTTTAGACCATGAAACTGATTTGACAATGGGTATGGTCATGGATGAGAGATTGACATGGAAACAATCTTCCACCCAACCTGCCAAGGTATCAACAAACAAAGAAAATACCTCCTTCGTCTGATTTACATCCAGTTGGAGGTGTTGCTGCTGACCCTTGGTGCATTGAAAAATCATCCCCATGCTCTGGATTGAACATGGTGGTGGCAACTCTAACCCCTGGCTCTCCAGTGAAGCTAGGTATTTGATTGGGCAAGGTTCTGATTCTTGTGATTTGCCCCATCATTTGTTGCTCGGCCCCACAACTAGGGCTCTCATGCAGACCTTCTTCCTGGAATATGGCTGTTTGCAGGCCGATCCATGCTTTGCTGTGCCTCCACAAATAACTTTGTTTCCACCTTGATGGCCGTTGGCAATTCTATGGGTCTCCTCACTCCCTACTCCATCTTGATCTTCTTGATAAAAGTGCAGCAAGTTCCAGACAAGCAGAACAATGAGGATCATTGCATTCCGTAGGAACATCCTTCTCACCTTGCAATTGCTCCTCCTCGAGGCCTTGGGTGCCAATAGTGTTTAAAAACACTTCCTCCTCCCCAACCCTTGCCAGTTTGAGCTTCCTTCTCACTTGCCTGCTCTATTTTGACATACAACTCCTTATTTTTGGACCGCTTCATCCTCCCAATCTGAATCAGACCAGTCACCTATTGATACACAATTTTCATCCTTGGTAAGACTGGTTGAGGGAGAGTTGTAAGAAAGAGGTTGTTGCTTTATCTCCTGTTCAAGATGAGGTGTTTGATGCTTAAGGGATTTGATTTGATCACTTGGGGAAGCCAAATGACCCTCCAGAACATAACCCCTACTCTGTTGATATGTTGCCTCCGAAACAATTGCATGATTATTCCTAAAGCCTTGTTGTTTGGGGCATTGTATGGGCATATCCCTCTCTCTTACAACATAATATGTCTCTCTCTACTAGCCTTGTAGGATAACCTGGTTTAGTGATAGCTGGGTAGAAGGTAGGGACAACATATGAAATACCACAACTCCTAGGGACATTGGTGTATGGCTTAGGGAAGTTGGGTAGTGCCTTGGGTGGAGATGGGAGGGATCTTGAAAGCTTGGGGAATGATTTGGGCATAATAAACTTGTGAGACATCAAATGAAGGATAAGGAAGCAAACGAGCTTCCTAATTTTGGCAAGGAATGATGGATTTTTCTTGGTTTGCACATGGGGAAGGAAGAACTTGAGGTGGTGAGGGAGGGATTGTAGCAGCATGGATGGGATTTCTTTTGCCAGCTTGAATCAGTATCTTCTCAGCTTGGGATGCAATAAAAAAGCTTGAGGAAGATTGCTTCCCCCTAGAGACTGAATCAATACAACTAAGTCAACATCAAAGGACCTTAAATAATACAAGAATGCCATACCTTGTGGGGGTCTGTATTCTTGAGGAATTCGATGCAGGTCCTTGTGAATCTGAGGTTGAAATCCGGAATGGATTCCAATGAATCCCGCTGTATTTTGCTGAGGTGTTCCATGAGGCAAATGACATTTGCATCCTCCTTGAACCGGTTGTGAAGTTGTTCTCCCAGCTGATTCCATGTGGAAATGGATTGTGGTGCCAAGCTGTTGTACCAATCTCTTGCCTTTCCTTTGAAAGATGCAACCAGAAGTCTAAGGCAAACATTCTCCTCTATGACATCATGAATGGCACAATGGTTGGCAATATCTTGAATGTGATCAATCGGGGACTGATCTCCATTTCCATAGAAGAGGGGCAGATTTTTCAGGGCCACCTTTGGGATGACATCCAATTGCTGCAAGTGAAGAGGACTAGAACTGAAATGAGGGAATGGAAAATCTCCTTGGAGAGCCATGGCTAAGTGGAAACATTAAAAATAAATCTGCAACCAGAGATGATGGGTTGCTTGAATCAGTGGAGTCGCCAGATATGCTTGAGAGTGCCTCCAAAGGCTGAAACCTTCACCAAGAGCACATCAAACTTGATGAAGTGAAGTGGTAAGGTGCTTCAAACCTGTCTCCACTGGCGTGCCAAAATTGTTATGTCAAAATTACAACACCCCTGAATGACTGAGTCTGGGAATGGGGAAATCAGGTGTAATTTTGCTAACATGGGGTTATCTCTCAAGCTATGGGACTTGCGAACTTGATATGGTCCTCCAGAGAAGGTTAACTTCCTCTACCTAATCCTAATGCTAAACTACTCCTAGAAGGGAAAATGCACCTAACTACATCCTATCCTAACAATTCCAAGGAGATAGGGAGAGAGAGAGTTAGCAAGATGCAAAAAAGGGAAATAACTACAGCTAAGGGTGGTGTTAGCACTAAGAAAAGGGGAATGAGATACTCTGCTGAGGGAGGAAGAGAAGGAATATGGAGTTGGGAGAGGCCAAACATTAGTGTGACACAAACCCAAATCTCCACTCGCCATCAAATCTCCATGAAGCACAACCTCATAAACCTGCAAAGTGAGAAAACATGCACAAAATACAAACAACACAATGGAGAGGCAAGAGAAACACAATTAAAATGAGCTAGGGTTGAAGAAACACCACAAAACATGATTTTTATTGCTCTCAAAACATACACAGACCATTTACATATGATGCACAAAGGCATAATTACATTACAGGCCCAAGAGAAGGCTCACAACTCAAATGGAGTTGAGGAAAATTTTGCAAGAGTTTCCCCAGCTCCCATAATGCCCTCTCTTCAAAATGAGGTGGATTTTACAATATATAGAAGAAGAGCCTAGAATTTGCCTCACCAACCGACATATTTCATTAAAGAGGTATGGGAGGCCATACAAATATGGTACTTTACTTGCACGGGTAGTCATGGGTAACCATACCTCATTAAGTTGGTAGTTGAACAACCTGTATTGCTCCCATTAATGCCTGGTTCGTTCCTGCACTCGGCCGGTTGCCATGTATTTTTTGCTCCCGAACGGTAGCATAATTATCTTTGGTGTCATTCGGTAGCATAAATGCAACAAACCGATAACATGCTTTCCTCGCTCTCGGCCGGTAGCTTAAATTCTACTGTCAGCCGGTAGCATCTGTACAAATGCTACCGGCGGCTTTACTGTTGTTTGATTGCGTTCTTTGTCGCCTTTGTGCAACCGGCCAGTAGCACCAAAATTGCTACCGGAGCTGCCACTGTCCCGCTACCGGCTGGTAGCATCCGTACATGCTACATGCGCTTTTCGCGCCATTTTCCTGCCTACGACCAGACGATCCTGCTACCCGGCCAGTAGCATATAAAATACTACCGGTCGATACCATATAAAATGCTATTGGCTGGTATCATATAAAATGCTACCGGCCGGTAGCATCCGTAGCTGCTACCGACCGGTACCATATAAAATGCTACCGGCCGGGTAGCATCCAAAAAATGCTACTAGCGGCTTTTCATCCGCCCGGTTTTCCATGACTCGCCAACCTTGCCAAAACCACCTGGACCTTCGGTGCGGCTCGCCAGCTCACCGTGCATGAAGATCAACTCGATCGAGCCATCCTTGGGGGTTTTTTCTCTCTGATCTCTAGGGCTGAATGTGACGGCTGTCTACATGTCCCAGACTTTGAATGGCTAAGTCCATTTATAATGAATTATCCAAATTAACCTGGGGGGAGGGGGGAATTTGGGATAACAGACACCTCCTTGCTCTTATCTTTGGATATTCTGGTATGCTGCTTTAATGCTTCTTGCAGTAGATTCAGCTGGCTCGGTATAGATAAGGTTTCCCATAAGGAGACATTGACTGACCACCTTCTTCGATTGATCGAGTACATTGAATGACCCGGCAGGCTGTTGTTTTGCAGCATTGTAGGCAGTCCAATCATTCTTGGGTCTTTCCACCATAGGTTATATTGGTCTAGATTGCTCAGGTCTAGAGATAGTTGGCTCCGATGACATTTCTTCAGCTGTGGAGCTCTTACCCTTCAGACTCTGTATTTTCCTTTAGCTTAGCATCTGACGCAGTATTTGGAGTGCTTACTGGAGTTGGGCATACTGCTGGTTATTTGTTGAGGACTCTCGTTTTGGCTCTTGTTATATAATCAAATTGGACATGAGACTTTTCTTCTGCCTACAGTTTGTCATTTTGGGCACGAAATTCATTTTTCCCCTCAGAGGACTAGCATACCCTTGGGGGCTGCAGGTGTCTAGACCGACCTTCTTCTGAAGGAGTTTGGCAAAGAGAGTTCTGGGCCATTCAAGCCTGTAGTTGATTTCCAATGGCACAGCTGTTTGAATCATGTGGCAGGTTACAGGGAAAACACCACACGCTTTGTGCTTCTGCCATGCTGTTTTCTATAGGGACTAAAACCCTTGCTTAGTCCCCTTGCTTTTACTGGGGTTTCCTCAAGGGGAAGGGAGAGCTTCGGGTGTAGTCTGAAGGTTGTGAGGATTTGTTTTTTAGACTCTGATATCCACAGGTGGGTAATTAGATCTGTGATTTGGATAATAACCATAAGCTTAGAGTATTAGCCTTAATTATTTGGGGAGTGAAGTCCCTGGGGAGCTTGTTCTTATTGTCTTATAGTAGCAATCAATTCGTTAGAGATAGCTCTAAGCATACCCTTCACCTCAACTAGTTCATTTGAGGTTTGAGATTGGGGGTTTGATGATGTGGACTCAGGTAGTGGGTTCATAACTGGTGTACATTTAGGACTAGAAATTTGGATAGTATTGTGAATATTTGGGGAAGAGCGGCATGGCGGGTCTGGGTGCTTGCTTTCTTGCTTGGATCAAATGATTTTCTGCTAAGACAACTGTCTCATAGGGGGTGGGAATGGTGGATGTGCCCATAGACTGGATTGTTATAGCTATGTTTGGTGTGAAATCTTATAGAAAATAAAGAAAGGTCATATGGGGTAAGTGGCTTACCTCTGCCGGTATTCTCTGCCAAGTTTGAAAGGTATTCTCTATCATCATACCAACAATACACCGGATTATGCTGCTGCCGACGAAAGATCTAGCTCAGCTGGTCCGACCTCCCTGGTCTTCAACTTGCATCCACAAATGTAAATCAGTAGCATCTGTCAGATGGTAACAGATAGAAAATTAAATGATTACACTCATAAAATTAAAAGCTAAAATTACAACATAAGTCAAATGCTTTACATTATCTCATACTTGTTTTGACAAAGTAACATAATCAAATATTGCATGATTCCAAAATGTGCTGACATTAATGTTATTGGTCTCAATAATCACGATCAAAAAGTTATTCAACATAATCTAACAGAAAGCACTTTTCTAATTATTACATATCAAAATGTCATAATGTCTAGAGAAGACAGTTAGACAAATTTGCAACTTATGCTTTATTTCATCCTTTGAGAATTGTTCTTGTTTTATTTTGACCATGTTTGACTTCTATTAGGGACAATATGGAATTATCTGATCAATGGAGGACTGCTTGGTGTATTGGCTCTATCTTTTCTGCTCCTCAACTCATAACTGGACCCTCAGCTGAAATCTGTGAGTTTTGTCTACCCTGATTGCTTTTATATTTGTTACCTTTCAGATTATTTTTGAAATGATTCATTAGGTACTTTTTTGCCCTATTTTAACCAGCCTATTATTTTAAGCTATGCACTATATAATTGTCAGAAGTTCAGATTTTCAATGATATATGAATAAATTTTGTAGCCATTGACACAATACATGTACAGATAAAGTATTCCTTCAGGTGGTATAACAGCTTTCCATCGAAGTTTGTTTTTCAAAATGAATTTGTAAAAGAATCTTGTCATTATCAAAGAGCTCTTTGTTTTAAAAATGTGAGATCTTAATGAATTCTTGTTGTCATTCGAGAGGCCATGGTTAAGTGGGTTAGGAGAACTTTATTTTCTTCTAGTACTGTATACATGTACTCACCTGCACCTGCACATACACGTAGACACTCCAATTCATTTTCATCTTTCTTATTCCGATAATTGAGTACCTGTTCTGTGAATGATGGTGATATTTATATTCCTACCCAACACTTCTGGAGTATTATTGGTTGCACAGTATCGGCGCTCCCAAGTATTTGTGATGTTATATAGTACATGTGAAAATATTGTTACACCATTAAGCTATCTGACCTCTAAGGCCCCCCTATTCAGAAAAGTGGAATATATTCCTTCGGTACAATTGGAATTTCATTGGATGTCATTATTTAAGCATATTCAGAGTTTATATGCCATTGTTTTCCATGTGCTGAACATTGTATTCAACATTTTTCCCACGATAGCAATCTATACCATGGGTTTGAGAACAGCGAGTCTGCGGAAATCAATCATATTGGAACATAGATACATAGGGGATGACTTAGGCTTAAGAAGCCATAAAACAGACACCCACAAATCCTAAAGAAGCACTGCCTACCAAAGAAATTGACTACCGTTGATGCCTTAACCCAGAAATTAATCCTATGAGAGGTTCAGGTGGTGTGGGACACGGAAGTCCACATACAAACATAGAAGCACCAAGGGTGGAAGACATCAAGGAGATTTTTTCTCTCCTGAAAATGGAAGGGGTTATATCCCTTCTGCAAAATTTGCTTGAGAAGAACATTGTGAACAAATGAGTAGACGATGAGGTGGGCCTGCAAGGAGAGAATTCTTTGGAACCACGGAGGGAGCAAGCAGAAAGCTGGGAGATACATGCAGCTAGAAACACCCATTTCAACCAAGAACTTCTACTAAATGCCACCATTGATGGTTGTTCAGTATGCGACATCTTGTTTGACACAGGTGCAGATGTAAACATTCTCACAAAGGATGCTTGGGAGAAAATGAGCTGCCTGCCATTGCACCCATCACCCATTGTCTTATTCATGGCAAATAAGACGGTCAAAACAATTAGTGTTTTGTGCAACTGGGAAGTCAAGATCTTGATTGCCAAATTTTGCACAGAGTTTGAGGTAGGCAGGAAAAGAGGTTGTCAGAATACCCGAGCGAACTATAGATGCTATTCCCCTACCCCTTTATATTGGTTACCACATGAGGATGGATCGTCAGTCATTAGTTATATCACGTATAGAAAATCCCTCTCTATGGATGGGGTCGGTTGAGTACCTTGACCTGATGCGGAAATGGCCTACTATATCTATATAGAAATGGGGTTGAGTGAGTGGTTGGGACAATATTTGATTTGCTAATAATAGTCGCTTGTATAGTTAAGAGATGGTTCGGATCCAACCATTTCAAATAAGTTAGTGTACTAAAGGAGATTCCAGATCAGGAATTATTCAGTTTATTCTCTGACCTTTATCTCAATCCTATTGATGAGGGGAGACATCAAAATAATAAGGAAAATTTACTTGGATTTAATGAACAATCATTTATGTCAGTGAATATTTATGAAACTCTTAGTGTTGAATTTGAGACTGGTAATTATCATACTTTTTTGTTCAATTAGTTTTGTCTTGGTTATATCAAATGATTGAAGAAAGTTTCTTTTTAGTTGTAGGTACAAAGATGAGGTTATTTTCTGCAAAATGCACTTGGAGTTACGATTTTTGCAGCACTCCCCTATGCAATGGAAAAATTGGAAGGAGATATCTCAGCTTAGTTGAATGGTTACAAGGACTAAAAAGGATTTGTATTAGAACAAGAAAAGATAGAGATCCCAACGTCATCATATGGTTAGATACTTGTACTGCAAAAATAATCAAAATGGATTTGGAAGGTATGCCACTCAAATTAGAATGGGAAATTGGAGTCACAATTCTAGTGGCAAGAGTAAATGGACTGGATTATAAACTTTAATGATGACATTTAAAAAAAGACTAATGTGACATCAAAAACAACTACCTGAAAAATGATAAGATACAAAGAATCAATCGAATTAGGAGCTGTAGCAATGGCACACTTGGAGTGATTTAAACAGGGTCTAATAGGCAAGCGTGGTATATAAATCAGCTAATCAAGAGCTGTACAAAGTGATCCCTGAAAGTTGTTGTTTCAAATTGCAACTTCATATATCAGGCCCTTCTTGGAAGGATTCAAAGGAGAGTAATCGAAAGACATTTTATAACTGTGTCAAAGACTTGTATGTGCAAGTGAAGACCCTCTTATTGTAACTTGTTTGAATAAGAAATGGGGCCATGATGATCCAAACTATGGTGGCAAAGGTGCTTTGAGACCATTTGGAAGATGAGGTCGTCTCTTACACACAAAGTTTTGAATGTTTTAACACTTCATAAAGGGATGTCAGTCTAGACATGAATGCACAAAGTTGGTATCTCAGACACTTGTTGTATTTTTTGTGGAGGAGAAGAGACAGTTGTGTCTTTTGAAGATGCTGCTGCCAAGACTTTCTAGAAGTAGTTACAGGCTGAATTCAACTTGCTTTTCATGTGGAAGGCAAGTTGAGTCTGATAGTCAAGCATGGTGTATAACTCAGCTAATCAAGAGCTGTGCAAAGAGATCCCTGAAAGTTGTCATTTCAAATTGCAACTTCATGGATCAGGCCCTTCTTGGAAGGATTGGAAGGAGAGTAATGGAAAGACATTTTATAACTGTGTCAAAAGACTTGTATGTGCAAGTAATGACACTCTTCAGCTACTGCTACTTGTTTGAATAAGAATTGGGGTTGTGATGATCGAAAGTGCAGTGGCAAAGGTGCTGCGAGACCATTTGGATATTGGAAGACAAGGTCTTCTTTTACATGTAAAATTTGGAATGTTTAACACTTCATCAAGGGATGTTAGTCGAGACACGATTGCACAAAGTTGGTATCTCAGACACTTCTTGCATTTTTTGTAGAATAGAATAGACAGTTACTTGTGTCTTTTGGAGATGCTGCTGCCAAAACTTTTTAGATGTAGTTACAGGCTGAATTCAACTTCCTTTTCATGTGGAAGGCATATCTCCTCTTGCACACGTCCTGGAAAGATTATTGCTGCATCAAGGGTTGGCAGTCAAGACACGATTGCCAAAGTTGGTATTTCAGCTTCTTGCATTCTTTGTGGAAAAGAGAGGAGACAGTTTTCATGTCTTTTGGAGATGCTTTGCTGCCAAGTTGTTTTGGATGCAGTTAAAAGCTGAATTCAACTTTCTTTTCATTGCCCCTATCTCTTGGAGAGGTCCTTTCTTAGGGGATTTCTGGACGATCAGGGATAGTTGCAACTTGCAAGACTCTTATGGCATGCAATATGGTGGCAACCATTGGCTCTTTGTGGAAGATGAGATTTATAATGACTTGTTAGCACACTTCCTCAATCAGCTTAGGGGTGTTGAGGCTTTTTAAGCATGACTTGGATTTACTTGTCAAGGCTAAGGAGATGTAAACTTGTTACCAGCTGGGGCCTAAGTTTAGGTGCATTCTTCCTTGCTAACACAGATAGATGTTACCTGTAATCCTCACGTTTGGCTGATGTAATAATCTTGTTCCTGTAGATATAATACAAGATACATTTCTTCTTCCTCAAAAAAGATTAAATTTCCCCCTATCTATAGCTAAATTTGGATAACACATGATTCCCACATCCATAATTTTGTTCGCAACAGAAAGAAAAAGATAATCCTACATTGTCTGCCTATTCCACTTGATTCATTGTTTGAGAATCACAAGATAATGTTCATTAGGAGATGGGGGAAGCTCACATCCATTATTCCTTTTGATGCTTCTAAATCAATTTCATTTTTCCTTGTTTTTATTGCAGTCAGATAAAGGATGTATCAAGCAACAATTGTTATGTAGCTAGATACCACTGCTCTCCAAACTCCTTGACGCCCTTGCGTACGAGCAAATAATATTTTTGAAATTTTGAACTTGGAATTTCAATATCGATTAATATCTTCTTTTACTATTTTTTTTATTATTATTGACAAATGGTTTTAAAGGGGACCATACCCCGAGGTACAAAAGGGCTCAACAGCCAGAAAAGACATAGAAAGAACAGTGGTTTTTTGACCAGTGGGGACCATACCCCAGATACAAAAGCCTAAGAAAGCTAGATATTACAGTAGAGACCAAGGCAGGGACAAACTGCCAACATGGAGCCAAATCACAGCCAAAAAACAGCAATACAACAGCTGTACAATCGCAGAAAAACAGCACAGAGACAAGAAGCCAAGGCCGTGAGACAGTTACTTGAGGAATTTGTGGAAGACCTTTTGAGCATCCTCCATAACCCTGAAAAGGTTGATAGCTGTTTGTTGTGTAGGGTCTTTGCTGCTCCTATTTTGCAATAGTGGTGGTGTGTAATATATATTCAAATAATGAAAACATTCGTTTTATTTTCACCAAGATTGTGCATCTCTTATTAAAGTTTTGGCAATGCTATATTGCCTATAGTATTGGTTAAGTTCTCAGAACACAGTCTTTAATAGTTCTTTTATTTTCTGGTTTACTTATGATATCTGTCCTGGTACAATATTCAATGCAGTAAAAAACAAAAAAAAATCATCTCTAAAAATCTAAATCACTCTGCATACTGTATATAGCTCTTTTCTTATTCTTTTATTTAAAAAAACGATTGATTGCAATAGACATCTCCTCCAAAACAAATGGAGAGGCTCTGCCTCTTGACCACTGTTGCGATGCTTTAAAAAAGTAATTCAAGAGAAAATTTGCTGCAATAACTTGTAGCAAACAACAATTGTCAACTAGGAACCTTTTCTTGATTATACTCTTCTGAGTTGGAATGCACGCAAGCTCAGTTAACAGTGTACCCTTGTGGCACTTAGCTGCTCATGAGCAACTCTTCAAAGAGGCCCACTGTTCCGCTGCTGTTCATTTTGTTATGAATAAGACATTTCACGATCCAGGGGACAGCACGACTCTTGTTGTAAGCATGGGGCATGATCTCCTGGTTGACAACACCTTGATTCAGACGTCATAGTAAACCCTTTAGAGGATATTTATAGTATCAGTAACATTGTATATTGCTTGTGGATAATTTTGTTTGGTTTGCAAACTGTTTATCATATAATTTAAGTCTTTGCAAACTACTTTTGAATTCAATCTCTTACATTTTCTATAGTTGAACTTTTCCTGTATTGTTATTTTGCAGTGGGTCCTCTTCTATTTGAACGTGTGGGAGACCCTTTACCATTGTTGTCTACAGGCTACAGATCAGATATTCTTGTAAAAGTGCCTTTGAATCCCAATGATGTAAGTTTCTTCTGTGTTTTCGGTTCTAGCCATGTGCCCGTTCTTTAATTTTTTTTTTTGTTCTTGCACTCATGACTCAAGGTTGAATAAATTCCACTTTCTAGTGATATTTTATTATTTCTTTTCTACACTTTATCATTGCAAGGGGAAGACACTGTAGGACACAAAATAGAAGGTGTGCCAGTTGTAGATATTTGCAAATAATTCTGAGCTCATATTTCGGTCCCAAATCAAAGGATATTATTAAGTAAAGAATTAATAAGTATAGAATAATAGAATAAATTGATTTATAAAGGAGTTATTAATTTTCTTCCCGAGAATCACTTTTTCCTGTTATTGCTTAAATTGGTTGCTAATAGAGGGTGACCAAAATTGTGCCTTCAGTTTTCCCTTTATTATTTTTGGGACAACTTTAGTGCACATAGATTGACTACAGCCCTGGTTGCCATCATCATCTTTGAGCCTGGACCATTTTCTGTTCTTTGATGCAATCCACATGAGTTTTAAATTTCTAGTTGATTGTTTTTTGTTGTTCATCATCTTTTATATATATTCCAATGAAATTGATTTTGATTCTCTCATGGCTTAGGAGGTGGATAGATTTTGGGGTCAAAATAAGGAATGCTTTGTTCCCAATGATGTTCTTCATGAATGTGTGGCTGAAGACATGCATAAGCAGCACTTAGTCTCTATTCATTCAAATCTAGTTTTCGGGAATCGCCTTGAGGGTTTAAAGGTAAATTTTGATGGGCATTTCAAGAAGAAAACTGTGATACATCTTTTAGCTAGTTTTTGCCTGCACATGCTTCCTTCTGTGCCAGCTTTGACGAAAACTATTTCGAGAAAATGTACACCACTACTTTTATAGTAATGCTCAGAAAGAATATTTTGTAATTGATCTTCAACCATTGTATGTTTCTTGCTTTGATATGTATTATTTTGTTCTCCACTGCAGTGTAGAGATGGCATAGTGCAACTCTTTTTTCCTGCTGGCAGAAATATGAGTGAGATTGGATTCATATGCTATGATAAAGAAATTGAACCTTTGAAACTTTGGAAACAGCTACATTCTAACCTTGAAACTAATGTGCTGGGTAGACAATTTTTTCCAGTTTCATCTAACATTTGCCATCCGATATTGCAGGTACGTATTAGTTTTTTCATTTTTGATGTTTCTGCTGATTTGTTGTGGTTGGTCTTCTAGAAAAGTTCATCTTGTGGTTACGGTTCACGAAACTTGATCTTTGTATTACTTGAGCAGATTTTTCCTTATTTTCAAAACTATCTTTGATTCACCAAATCAACAGTTAAATCTTGTGTGAAGTTCGTTTTCTTATACGGTTCATGGAACTTGATCTTTGTATTACTTGAGCGGAGATTTTTTATTTTCAAAACTATCTATGATTCACCAAATCAACAGTTAACTCTTGTGTGAAGTTCGTTTTCTTAGCATCAGCTGCACTTGCCATTTTTCGATAAGGTATTTTGTCTGGGTTATTACCTAACAAATTTCATAAGCATTGAATAGAGGTTTTACAAATTGTTTAAATCATGTCCTTGTTGGGGTTGATATTAGTTTGCATTCCTTTTCAGAGTTCTGCCTATGTATCTCATTCAGTAAGCTAAATGAATTGCCAAAAGTAGTCATCTTGTAGCTTAAACCAGAGTCACATTTTAATCCATCTGCTTACTCATGCTCCTGTATGGTCATTACTGTCCTAAACATTACCGAGTTACTGTCTGAATTAATGTTTCGGTGAAATTAAAATATATTTAATACTTGATCTAAATGCTTCTGGAAAATCGTGAACCAAAGTTACGATCATCAACATATTGGATCACCCTAAGTGGATTGAAGTAGAAGAAGTATCTTTTGATTTTATCATTGAAGTCCAAGCACCTTTTTGAATCCAACTGGTTTAAATAAAATTGAGAGCCAAACTATTTTTATGTGATCTAGAGGCATTTTGGGTTGAAAATTGTTTAGGCTTGGAAAATAGCTTTAACCCAGGCATACACCCTTTTCAAAATCCATGTTTGAACAGAAGTGTTAGAAAGGTTAAAAACTATAAATCTCATGATTATTGTCACAATCATATGGCCATCTCATGACTATTGTTAGTAGTTAAAATCATATGGCCATCTCATGACTACTGTTACAATCGTATGGCCAATGAATCATGGTGTCGGAGTCAATTATTAAATACTAAAAAGCTGGAAATGGCATGTTGGAAGGGGCGAGGAAAAGTTACTTCCAACATTGCCCCAACGTTTTTTTATTTGAGTTTCTGGGGTTTCATCTCAATTCTGCAGTTGGAAGTATCAAAGGATTGTGGTGACATTTTTCTAAGCACTTACCATCACATAATCACATAATTCTTGAGATGGGATTTTCTCATTCCAATGCTAGGGAGCATAAAACATAGCTTAATAATTATTGGCACATTTGGAAGCTACAAATAGATGAACAATTTTACCAAGAAGATTTGATTCACAGTATATGGCCTAAGACGGTGGTATGGAAGACAACCCAATATCTTATCTAGTAAACTAATGAGTTGTGAAGAATATGCAGTAGAAACTGTAATGTCCCCTTTTCCCAATCGAAGACCTTTGGCCCATTTTGTCAACCCGACGGCCAAGGAAAAATATAAGGGTGACTTAAGTTATAATAAATTATTATAAAGTGCTATAAAAAATAAAATAAAATAATTAAAGCACTTATATTAATTTATTTAGCTTAGTAAAAATAAATTGTAATCCCTATGGAAAATACGATTTGCCTTAAGGGGCAAAAGTCATTGTAAAGGGATTTATTATATTTGATTCCTCCTAGAAAGGATAATGGCGACTTGGGCCAAAGGGGAGTAATGCAGCCTAGGAAAGATAAAAACATAATTAATTTATGTATTCCCCCTAGAGAAATGTGACTTGTACTAGGAGGGAAATGTTGTTGGGAAAAACATTTAATATGGAAAAATATTAAATGTTTGCTTAGGGAAAATCATGTGAGCTCATTGGCTGGTTTGGAGGTTGGTTGTTGGCCCTTTTCTTTTAAAAGGGAAGTCAACTTGCCTCTTCCATAACGGAGATTTTTATATGATATTTTCTCTTGCATAGAGCTTTAGTTTTTGCATTAAAAATTTTAAGGACGAAACTCCTTATGAATTCTACCTCTTGTGGACGAAAACCCTAAGAGTTTGAGAGGGTTTTTCACTTAGAAATTCCCATTGATTGTAATCAGATTTTTAGAATTATTTTCAGTCATTTCCAGCAGTGTATTTTGAGGGTATTTTGGAAAATAATTGCAGCAGTTCTTCTATTGGATTGACCTAGTTTGGGACTGATTTGGCATGTTCTTCGAGGTATTTAAATCTGATTTCTATTGTCAAATCATCTACAAATTTTTGTGAAGTGAAGCAAAACAATTTTATAATTTTTAGAGGGTTCTCACAATGGTTTTCAAGCAATTTTATAATCAGATTTCAGATCTGATTTCTGATCATTTGTGGCTTCTAAAAATCCTGATTTTAATATATTTGGGTTTCATAAAATATGGCAATCAATTTGTGAAAAGAATATAATTTTTTGAGAGTGATTTGCATTGGTTTCTCATCCAAACCCTAGTCGCATTTCCTCTATTTAAATCAGATTTGCCCTAGCTTTATTGTCATAACTATCGAAAAGTATGTGTTTATATTTGTGAGGGGAGAAAAATTCATTTTTGGCAAAAAGATCTATTGGGGATCTTTTAGTGGTATCAGAGCAATGTTCCTCCCACCTGGAGGGTTTTTGATTTGATGCAGCCATGAGAGGTTGGTGATAGAGTTGAATCATGGGAGTTAGACAAAAAAGCTTTCCACGGGATATGGATAGAGATCTTCTTAGGGAAATGATAGACACCCATCAGCAGATGATACGGTCCATGCAACAGATGATGCAGAGGATGGCTTTGGATAGGCCAAGAGTAGGAGAGATAGTTTGAGAGCCAAACAAGATCGGAGGCCTAGATCATCATCATTATTTTCTATTCACAAAGGTCCAACACCACAAGACAAAGAAATAGAATTGTTTATGCATGGAAGGAATAGAGAATCTTCACATATGGTTGATACAATTCTTCATGAGAGTGCTTTGGTGTCTTCAAGTTCCAATGAGGTATGTAAAAATTTATATGATGAGTTTGATAGTGCTGATTTGAATTTGGTCATATCATCTACACATGGAGAAAAATCAGATTATAACAGCCATGGATGTTCTGAACAAAGGCCTATGATTTGGGAAGAGGTTGATGCTTGCAATGAAAGCATGGAGGAGGATCCCAAGAGTCTGATTTGGGACAGCGTTAATTTATCTCCCCACTCTCGTGAGATGGTAGCCCTTACACATGGAGAAAAGAATGAAGAAGAGTCTACAAGTATTGGCATTCAAAGTACATGTATTGGATATGAAAATTCCACGGAAGATGCACTTGTGAAGCTTGAAGACATGACAAAAGAGTATGACAGGTATTCTGATTTTTATGACAGCAGTCATGTTTCTTTACCCCATCATGAGAGGATGCTCATTTTACATGAGGATGACAATGCCATGGGGTCTTCCATAGGTGGCATTCAAGAATTGGGTGTTAAAAATGGGTTTTGTGTGATGAATTCAAGTCATAAGAACTCTGATTTTTTATATCAGACTTGGGAGGATGTGACAAAGACACAACTTTTGTGTGATATGTGGTCACAAAAAGCCAAAGAGGCTAGATTAGTGGCTGCCAATGCAAGACAATATCTTCAAGAAGTCAAAGAAAAGATCAATCTCATCAACATAGCAAGGCAAAAAAGGATTGATGAATGTGTGGAAGAAGATATGCCGTCTCATTTATCGCAGCAGCTGGTTCACAACAATATTCATCCCATTCCAGACAAGAATGAAGGGGAATTGGTGCAACAAAGTCAAGCCATGGTGAAGTCCAAGATTGACGTGGATGTTGGCAATACTCCAAGGTATGATGAACGTAATAATGCATCTTATTTATTGCTGCCTAGTCCAATCTATTTTCATCATGAGATGCATGATATGGTAGAAGATGAAGTCTTCATTTTGGAGTTTGTTGAACCATTGCTCCAAATATATTGAATGTTAATTGCACTAGTATTATCATAAAATATAGAAATGGGACCATCATTTTCTACCTTAATATCTTGTAGAGTCTGCTTCATCCATAGAACTTATGTGCAACACAATACTGCTGCTATGTATTCTGCCTCCGCCGTGGATAAGGAAACAAAAGGCTGTTTTTTGCTCAACCAAGACACTAAATTTCCATCAAGGAAAAATGCTCCTTGTGCTTTTCCTATTAAGTATTATCCATGTCCCCTGCCTAATTTGCGTCTGTATATGCTCTTAAGGTGAAATCTACACCTCTTGGGTACCACAAACCATAATCTAAAATGCCATTTAGATATCTGAATATTCTCTTAACTGCTTGCACATGTGTTTCTTTTGAGGTTGCTTGGAAACGTGCAACTAAACCAACTGCTTGCATGATATCTGGCCTAGAGGCAGTTGTGTAGAATAAGCTGCCAATCATTGACTTGTATAGAGTTTGATTTGTTTCAGGAGACTCATCATCCTTACTCAACTTGCATCCTGTAACCATGAGTGTGCTGACCGGTTTGTAATCTTCCATTTCAAACTTCTTTAACATCTCCTTTACATACTTAGTTTGAGAGATAAATATTCCCTTTTCAGATTGAGAAATTTGTAAACCAAGGAAAAATGACAATTCTCCTAGCATTGACATCTCAAACTCATTTTGCATATCTTTAGCAAACTCTAGGTATATTTTTCTATCATCTCCTCCAAAAATAATATCATCTACATACACAACAATCAATCGATGGTTACCCTTTGTTTTAACGTAGAGATTACTATCTATTACTCGTCTTTTGAACCTTTGTTGAAGAAGGTATGTGTCAAGTCTTGAGTACCATGCTCGGGGGACTTGTTTTAGCCCATATACAGCCTTCCTCAATTTGCGCACAAAATCCTTGTTTTCTGACAATAGAAAACCTTCTGGCTGCTCAATGTGCACTTCTTCCTCTAATTTTCCATTTAGAAACACAAATTTGACATTCATTTGAAAAACTTTAAAATTCTTACAACTAGCATATGCCAAGAACATTCTAATGGCTTCTAATTGAACAAGAGCAAAGGTTTCTTCAAAATCAATACCTTCTACTTGGTCATACCCTTTGCATACTAACCTTGCTTTGTTTCTGGTTACATCCCCATCTTCATTCAACTTATTTCTAAAGACCCATTTGGTGCCAATCACATTTTTGTCCTTTGGTCTTGGAACAAGTTCCCAAGTTTCATTCTTTTCTATTTGATGTAATTCTTCCTCCATAGCATTGACCCAATGTTCATCTTTACTAGCTTCAACAACATTTTTAGGCTCTATTTTTGATAACAAAGAGAAATGATTCGCTCAGATGTACTTACTGTCCTCCGTCGAGTTTGCACCCTAGCATCTTTATCACTGAGAATCAAATTTTCTCCATGATTCTTTTGAACAAATCTCGATGGTTCCTTAGTATCTTCCCTTTTCTTTTCTTCAATTTCTTCTGCGACTTCATTTTGGTTTGATTCTTTTGTGTGATCACTTTCTTGTTTGGTCACCTTATGTTTTCTGAACTCATCCTCTCGTACATTGACACTTTCCACAATCTTTTGAAGTCTTTTATTATAGCATCTGTAAGCTTTACTCCTTGAGGAGTATCCAAAAAAAATACCTTCATCAGATCTAGTGTCAAACTTTCCCAAATCTTCATCATTTCTTTTAATATAACATTTGCTTCCGAACACCCTAAAGTATTTAATGGTAGCTGGTCTACCCTTCTATAGTTCATAAGGTGTTGTGGTATTGTTTACTCTGATTTTTCCTCTATTAAGGATGTAAACCGCCGTCTTAACTGCTTCTCCCCAATACCTATCTGACAATTTGGACTCATTCAACATAGTCCTTGCCATCACCTGAACTGTTTGGTTCTTTCTTTCAGTAAGTCCATTTTGTCGCAGAGTTCGTGCAACTGTGAGTTGTCTTCTTATTCCATGTTCCTCACAAAATTCTCCTAATTGGTCTGAAAGAAATTCTCCTCCTCTATCTGATCTCAAGAACTTAATTTTCAACCCAGTTTCATATTCTATTAATGCTTTAAAAATTTTAAAGTTCTCAAATGCCTCAGATTTATCCTTTAGAAGAGAAACCCATGTCATTCTAGAATAGTTATCAATTAACAACATAAAGTAACTCTCACCTTATAAACTTTGAGTTCTTGTGGGCCCACACAAGTCTGTATGAATCAATTCCAAAGGCTTCGTTGTTGAATATTCCTTTGATTTGAATCTGCCTCTAGTTTGTTTTCCATGTTGATATTGCTTGCAAATGGTGTTTGAAGGCTTCATGATTTTTGGCATGTCTCTCACACACTGCTTAGTGCTGATTTTCACCAAATTGTCAAAATTCATATGGCCCATTCTTGTGTGCCATAACCAACTTTCATCTGATTGTGTCCTATATCATCTTTCTTTCTTAACTTCATTGAGCTCATACAAGTTTTTTGTGGTTTTGTTTGCATTTGCAACTAATCTTCCTGAATCAACTTTCTTTACTTCACAACCTTGAGGATGGAAAGTGAGGATGTGTCCTTGATCACACATTTGACTAACACTTAGGAGGTTATACTTCATCCCTTCAACGCACAACACACTCTCAATTTTTGTCTTTCCATCATTGAGATCAAGATTACCTTTGCCTGTTATCCTTGCTGTAGCGTTGTCTCCAAATTTTACTGTTCCTCTACTTACTTTCTTCAAGGAATGGAACTTGCTCTTATCACCAGTCATATGGCTCGAGCATCCACGATCAATGTACCAATTTTGCTCTTCATTTTGCACATAAAAAGCAATTTGAACAAGCATAGATTTTTCTCTCTTCCTTTTGTTTCTTCTTCCAAGCTTTTGTAGATTCTATTTTCTGCTTGGCTAGGGTATCCAATTTCTTGATTTGCTTTAGATTCTTTACAGAAACACTTCTATAATATCGTGCTATATGATGAACTTTGATGTACTTATAACACACAATATCGTATTCATTGTAATCCGATAGTGCAACAAATGAGTTTTGATTTCTACTTGAATAACCATAAGCACTTTTATTCCCACCATTATTCCTTGCTTGAACCATACAATATATTGCCTTATGACCAAAATTGTTGCACGCGAAACAATAGCCATAAAAAGAGTTTTGATACCTGATCATGTAAGGCTGCCTTGGATAGATGGATCTTTTGAAGTTTCTCGCAGGAACCTTATGCCACTTGTTCTCATCTTTGTTATCCTTTTGAGGAATGTTGTTCTTATGAGTCTTATCTTCTTTCTTCGGATGTTCAACAATTTTTAAATTCAAATTCTTCTTAGTAACTGTTGGGTAGATTTTCTGCATAGCACAAAACCTAGGCAGTCATGAGATAAATCTCCCTCATTTAACCGGTGAGGCTCCCGTGTCAGATTTGTCAATTTAAGTATACTAATATTTAAATGGGGTTTTACTTTAACTACTCAGTTCATGAACCATAACTGAACAGTTCTGTAGCAAGTAAGCAGTTGTTTAAGAAAGGAAAAGTTATAGAAGAAGATAATTACATAAACATATAGAAGAAATGGGGAAGATGTGCATCCCAATCAGTAGATGGCAGAGCTGATTGCATCCACATAGAAGAATCCAATAGATATAAACATAGAATTCTAAAACAAAGGCAGCTCTAAATCCAGATGTAAAATAACACAAAGTTTATTAAGAGATCTAAGATTAAAAGCAAGAAACACAGTACACCGTGACACAAAGTTCTTTGGAAACCTGCTCCTTTGTATTCCTTTGCTCTAAGTGGCTCTCAGGGGTTCAGCACAAAGTCTAGAACGCAAAATTGTTGCTTACAAATTCTGATCATTAACCCGAAGGTTCTTCCTCTACTTATAGAATGTAGAGGGGCAATTACAAATCTGAAGCTTTTAGTTGAATTGACACATGTGGAAGTTGAAAAAGAAACAACTGGCAATCTCCTTCCTGGAATTCCTCTTTGCATGACATGTATGATTTGCAACTGAAAATAGAACCTTCTATTTTGCACGTGCCACCTATCTCCAAGTAGTTGACTTCTTCAAGTAATGGCTTTTAAACCAATCACTTAAGTTGTATAATTTAATTGATCGCTCAATTTCTTTGTCGGAGGAAAGAAGAAGGAAGAGGAAAGCTGTAGTCTTGTCCTTTTTCATGTCTGCATGCAGTTGATTCTTTTGCCGTTGATTCTCACCAAGCTGGACCTGGGAGCAGCTGGATCTGGAAGCGAGCTGGATTTGGAAACAAGCTGGATCTGGAAACAACAAGCTGGATCTGGAAGCGAGCTGGATTTGGAAGTGTCTAGAAACAGCTAGAAGCAAATAGTTGGAAGCAAGTGACCGTGATTTGATTGCGGGTATTGCCTTTGACATGTCTTCGTTCTTATCCTTGAAGCTTTTGTAGTTCTTCTCTAGTACATGCATCAGTGCAATGTTTGCCGTAAATAACTCATCATATTTATTTTTAATTGCATATTATCAATTAAAAATTCTGGAAAACACTCCGGGTGAATGCAAATTCAATGAAGGCTTCAACTGGAAGATGAGAGCACATGCACAAGATCTTGGAAGGACTTTTCCATTCACTGACTTCTTCACAGGCTGCGTTCAAAACAAGAGGATGAAGCCTTTGTGCCAGAAGCTTTTGCAACTATGAGATCTAGATCTGCATATGGATCTACATCTGCATAACAAACTCTGGCAACTAGGCTGTGGTTGAAAAGCTGCAACTCAAAAAATTCCACTGCTTTTAATCTGCACGCATGAGTGAAGTCTTTCCTGCTTTGGATCTGTCAATCAATTCAGCAAGAGGTTCCGAGCCTAGATCCGTGTCTCGAATATCTGTAAATTTAGAAGTGATGCATGACTTTGTTGTGCTTTCTTTTTCATCTTTCTTCGCCATAGCTTTGTCTATTTTTGTCTGAACAATTCTTTTTTTTCTTATTTGATTGGAATTCTTCAAAACTGGTGCAGATCTGGATAATCCTTCAGATTCAGAGGAAATATTCAATGTATTGGACATTGATATAAGTTCCTTTTCTTTGTAAAAGCACCTGTATCTAACTCCTGCAATTAATTCAGACAAAGATGGCAACCAGAGCATGCACAGTGAATTTTAATTGTAAAAATCTGCACTTTTCAAGCCTGCTGCCCCAAAAATTGATGTTTAACTTGCACATAAAGAGAGCATGAACTTTTCCAACTTCACCTTAGCACCTGTAATACTTATGTAAACAATTATGCAAACACAAATCAACCTCCTTCAAGGCATGCGCCAAATTTGAAAGCTTTTAGCCTTGTTTTCACCTTTGTCTGAGCAAAATCCTTCTTCAAATGGGACGCACTTTTCCTCTTGGCTGCAATTCTTTACTTGTGAATTAAATAATTCACCCTTATGGTAGCCCATGCTTATATAACCCTCACAATTCTATAATTAATAATTGCTCTTCCTATTCCTGGCAATTAATTAATTAAAAATCCTATGTTGCCAGGAAACGGAAACGGAAACGGAAATGGAAACGGGTACGAAACGCGGAAACGGCAATTTTCAAAAAACCTTGGATACGAAACGTCGACGGAAACGTCCGTACAATATATTATTAAAAAATAATATATATATATATATATGCATAGTACTCATTTTATAATTGTAGACCATAAGAGATAATTGATAAAGCACTCAAAATATTTTGAATTCATTGAAATTTGAACTTCTAAGTTCTAAAGAGTCATCATTCAACATGGTTACAATTTCAATGATTCACATATACATAATAATAATCTAGATTCTAGAATATATCATCTAGATTTCCTCATAGTCATAATCATCTCCATGAACACCACTAGCACCGACATTTCCACTCCCACTAGCTCCACTCTCCCTCCCTTCTGCAAAAGATCCCGATTCTTCTTCATCAATACCAAGCAGTGAAAGTTGGCTAAGAGTTGCAGCAGAAGCATCAAAGTCGCTAGTCTCAGGATCAATATCCCAAAGTTTGTTGGGACCTCTAACATAGGCTTCACTCTTGTGTGATAGAATGCGCAAATTGGAATGCACATACACTAAATCCTCGGCCTTCTTGGATGCTAACTTGTTCCGTTTGGCTGAGTGGATGAAGGAATATGTACTCCAATTCCGTTCTGCTGAGGAATTGCTAGCCACCTGTTACAAAAAAGAAGTTAGAAATTTTCAATTAGTAATACTATAATATTAATTTACTAAGAAGTAAGAACATACATTTTTAATTAATAAACAAACTTTTGATTTCATTTTAATATTTGATACCTGTGAAAGGATTTTAATGGCAACAGGTCGCAGCCACTTGGCATCATGGCCATGTGCACACCACCACATGCATGGGGTCATCTTGTACCTGTCAAGTGCTGCATCTATTTCACCCATGCTACTATTAGATGAAGAGACAAAGAGCGTCATTTCACAGCGGACTGTACTAGTTACATCTGGATCAGGAAAAAGCCTCCGGAATGCTGCCTTAGCTCCACTTGCAACTTCATGGTCATCATATGGTTTTTGCCTACCAGGTAGTGCAAGTATTTCACTGCTATAAAATTTGGGATTCAGGGCATAGGCTAGGAGATGCAATGGGGTGGTCATTTTATTCCACCTTCTCATGATCACGTTCTTAACTTCACTGTAGAATTTTTCTTCAGGATCCTGCTCTTTTTGTTGTATGATGTCTCTAATTTTTTCAAGCATAGAGTCAATGCCATCATAGATCTCCCCTATGCAAGCATTATCCGTGTCTGCATATCTAATCATAGATAAAATAGGCTCAGTAAAACTAAGCAAGTATGCAACCTTTGCCCACCAAATATCATCAAGTATCACTGATTTTATTTTGATGGCTCTTTCTGTGTTTGATTGCCTCCACACGGACCAAACATCATCAATCACCATAAGCTTTAAGGCTTGCTTTACCTTCACAAGTCGTCTCAAGACGAGCGTGTGAGAGGCAAATCTTGTTTCAGCAACCTATTAAAATAAATTAAAGCAAGTTAATTAAAAAAAAAATTTAAAAGGAATTCAATTGATAATTTGATATTTCATAAAAAGTTAGCAAATAAAAATTAGAAACTAGGAAATTGTTTGGTTACCTTCAGCAACTCCAATGTCGAGAACCTCCTAAAGATAGCCTGGGACATATGATGATTTGTGATAAACATTTGGATCTCATTTGCCTCTGTATAAACTTCCTCAATCCATGGTATTTTTCCAATCTTCTGCAGCATCAAATTCAAGGAGTGTACTGCACAAGGTGTCCAAAAAATGTGCTCATATCTCCCCTCAACAATCAGCCCTGCTGCTCTACAATTTTTGGCATTGTCCGTGATGACTTGGACAACGCTTGCAGGGCCCACTGACTCAATAGCCTCAATCAAAATATTAGCAATAAATTGAGCATCTTTCACTTCACCCTCACAATCAACAGCCCTTAAGAACATTGCCCCTTTAGGGCACACTGCAACAATGTTGATTAGGGGTCTATTTCGAGCATCTTTCCATCCATCTGAAATGATAGATACCCCTGAGTCCTTCCATGAGTCCCTAATTGGCTGCAAAGAAGTATGTACATGGGCCACTTCTTTCGCCAACAATGTGGTTCTGACCTTCTCATAACTAGGGCTTTTATACCCTTTCGGTGCATCATTAATACCTCTCACCATTTGTTGCCAATAAGGTGAGCGCAACACATTGAAGGGCAGCCCACATGCATAAATGCATCGAGCAACCAACTCATCAGCAACATCCCTTTTCTCATTTGCAAATGCTTGCTCTAATGGGCCTTTGAAAATTCTCTTTCGTGACAAATACTCTCCCTCTGTTGGAGTTTCAATTGCAACTTGGATAAAAGGATGGTTTGATGGGTTGGGTGGTTTTTGTGAACCCCTATTTTGCAAAGGAGCTGTTTTAAATCTAGCTCTTGAAGCTTCCATATCAGCGTCCTCTTGCTCTTTCATATATGCCAATATATGTCTATGTTCAACCTTGCCACATTTTCTAATCCCCGTTCCTGATTTCCCCATTAAATGAGCTTTGAGTCGGGTATAAGAGGATTTGTATTGTATATTGCAATGATTGCATACCCAAACTCGAGAGCCACCGCCAACAAGGTTCTCCACAATTTGCACATGTCTCCAAAGAGGAGCTCTAGGATCCACACCCCCACTTTGGCTTTCTTCCCCTTCCCCATGCCCTCCCACTGAAGCTGAACTAGATGCCATTGAATCAAACCTTCATTGAAAAATAAAAACATAAACTTAGATAACAATAAATTATTAAATAGAACCACACCCTACATATCCTATTCTGCTTTTGATCACCAAGTTCACCGTTCAGGCGCGAGGTGAGAGCATACACAGAGTTCGGATTTTTTAATTTAAAAAAACAAAATAAACTTTTTAAAAAAACAAAAAAGAATTAAATTTAAAAACCCTACACATCCTATTCTGCTTTTGATCACCAAGGTCACCATTCAGGTGCGAGGTGAGAGCATACACAGAGTTCGGATTTTTTAATTTAAAAAAACAAAATAAACTTTTTTAAAAAAACAAAAAAGAATTAAATTTGAAAACCCTACACATCCTATTCTGCTTTTGATCACCAAGGTCACCGTTCAGGCGCGAGGTGAGAGCATACACAGAGTTCGGATTTTTTAATTTAAAAAAACAAAATAAACTTTTTTAAAAAAGCAAAAAAAGAATTAAATTTAAAAACCCTACACATCCTATTTTGCTTTTGATCACCAAGGTCACCGTATAGGTGCGAGGTGAGAGCATACACAGAGTTTGGATGATATTTATAATTTAAAAAAAGAATATATGTTTTTTATTTTAAAACGCAAAGAAAATGTTACATTTTTTTATTTTTTTAAGCATAGAGTTTTAAAATTACTAAATTCAACCTACATATTGACATCATGATCAATGATCACGAATGATGTGTGCATAATGCACACATCATTCGTGATCATTATGCACACATCATTCGTGATCATTGATCACATTAACATTTTCTTTAGCCAAATAAAAAAAAAACTTGAAAAATACCTGGTTTTTCCTCCTTGAAGTCAATCCCACCTTCCAAATCTGATTCGAAATTCCTCCTTGAAGCCTTTAGCTCTTAACAACACGTCCTAAACTCTTCCTTCAAGCTGCTCCTTGATGTCTCTTTGCTCTTCACAATGCTAAATGCTAGTTTAATGAAAACTGTATTTAGCAAGAGAAAAATGAGAGTGTGATTTAGAATGGACCCAAGAGGTCATTATATAGCTTTTAGGAAGTGTGTTTAGCAAGGTATGCAGTCGTATTAGGGTTTCGCCGCATTTAATGCAAAGATTTTTTACTTTTTAAAACGTATTTCTGTTTTTTTGACTTGACAGGCGCCGGAAACGCGAAAAACGTTTCCGGAAACGTTTTTTCGCGTTTCCCCCCCCCCCGTACCGGCTGCGCGAAACGTTTCTTCCTCGAAACGGAAACGACATAGGCGTTTCCGGAAACGTTTTTCGCGTTTCCCCTCCATACCAGCCGCACAAAACGTTTCCGAAACGTTTCTACCCCGAAACGGGCCCCTGCCCCGTATTTCCTGGTATCACAGTAAAAATCATGTTTCTCTTTTAAAAATAGCATGTTTAAGGACAACCATCCAATAAATTAAAATTAATTCATTTAATTCATCCACTTTTCACTTTACTTAAGCTTCACAATGTGCTTTAACCTTAGCCACTGAAAATAGGAATTAATATAATCATTTAATGCTTTAAAAAGCATTATATCTTTCCCAAAAGGGGCGCATTTTTTTAATTTATTTAATAAAATTAATTTATTTAATTTTAGACAATCTATTTCCAATTAATTTATTCCCCTTTGCTTTTGTTGACTTTTCTCCATACCTGGGCGCCAAAATTGGGTGAATAAATATTAACAAATATTTATTTAATGCATTATTATTCACCCAAGGTGGGTCGCACTTTTTTGCATAATAGAATTCTATTTTTAAGAATTTATGACAATGGGATTCTTTACCTTGCAAGGCAACCCCAGAAATCGCATGATCCACTTAAGTGATTTGACTTTGACAATGAGATTATTTACCCTGCAAGGTAGGCAATAAAATCCCATGATTTCACTTAAGTCACTTTTCTTTTATTTCACCATGGGAATTTTTACCCTGCAAGGCAGACAATAAATTCCCACCTGCCTGCTGCCTCTAATTTTCCCACTGCAGCTTAAGTGAATTTTCTATCATGGGAAAAAAGTATCCTGCAAGGCAGGTAATAAAATCCCACCTGCGTGCTGCTTCTATTTTTTCCACTGCAGCTTAAGTGAATTTTCTATCATGGGAAAAGTACCTTGCTAGGCAGGTACAAAAATTACTGCCTGCCTGCTACTTCTATTTTTCCCACTGCAGCTTAAATCCTTTGTTTTCCAAAAATGCGCCCAACCCCACAGGGGCTTTTTAGTGCATGACTTGGTTTTTTCCCCAATGAACCAGACCTCCGATGGTGACTTCCTCCGGGCATAACGTGCGTATATGTTCTCCAGCTGCTCCAGGCCAAGAATCGGGCTAACCCAGCAAAGGAATTGGTCCAGAGAAATTTCACAGAAAACGAAACGGGAAAACACAAAAACACAAAAAATTGCCAAAAGTTACAAATAAAGCCCAGAACTTATTCTTTGTTAAAACCCTTCTGGTACATAGGAATAATGACATGTTCGATCATAACAGAGTTAAAACAGAGCGCAAATAGCCTCAAACGGGGCTCAAAATAATTAAATACAAATTTCCCGCAGACAAATCCCAATGACAGAATATAACAGTTTTGGGCATTTGGGTATTTGGCGAAAAAAGCTAATATGGCTTTTTGGGAATATCTTGACGCAATACAAGAACTTTCAGGCAATAAAAACACACAAAATGACCCATTATTTTAAAAGTTACGAATTTTTTTCGAATAGGGTAGTCACAGATTTCAGGATGAAATCTGGGTACACCAGTAACCTCTTGTTTTTCTTTGTGGCCAAGACCCATCTTGATGCATGATGACCTTTGGCTATTAAGCATGTTATCCAAGATCTAGGTGCTCTTTTCAAATTTTAAGCTATTTTTTAGCTTGTCACTAGACTTCTCCGATTCCTTTCTTAAATCAACTATTTCAAATTCAAGCTTAGCACAATTTTCCTCTTTTGATTTCAGCCGATCTCTTACTAGCTTCTCAATTCTTTTAGCCTCTTCTAATTGAGTTTTCAGACTGATAATAATCTTTTCAGACTCTTCGAAGCTTTGAGATATGTTCAATTGCGAATTTTCACCTTCTGCATATATTTGAAGCTGTAATTTTTGCTTCAAGTTCTTTTTCTTAAGCCTCTTTATTTCACCCAAGGCACACACAAGTTCTTCTTCCAGATCCACTTCTCCTTCATCCTCAAAATTTTCTTCCTCTTCCAGAAACATTTGGTATTCATTGTTATTTGTTTCTATTGCCATGAAAAAAGTTTCTTCTCTATCACTCTTTTCTTCTGAGCTACTCTCCTTCTTGGTGTAGAGGCTTTTCTTATGCCTGTCAGAGCTTTTCTCCTTTTCATATTTTCCCGGCTTATAATTCTTTTTGTATGGATGTTTTCTCTTTCCTACCTTAGCATGTTCTTCTTTATCACTAGTATCATCTTTTGCATGAGAGGACATTTAGCAATGAAATGCCCTATCTCACTACAATTGAAACATTTGAAAGGAAGTTTACCTTTCTACTTGTCAGAGCGCTTTTTTAGTTTTCTCACAAAAAGAGCTTCTTCTTCTTCTGATTCATCACTTGACCCAGGTTTTGCATTTTTGACCGTTTTTGAAGCTTTGAAGGCAACTTCTCGCTTTGACGGCTTTTTTGTTTTAGTCCTCATTTCATATGTTGCGAGGATTCCATGCAACTCATCCATCTTTAATGTGTTTAGAATTTTTATTTCCTCAACGATGGAAACCTTAGGATCAAATCTTAAGGGGAGAGACCTTAGCACCTTTTGTACTATTATTGGTTCTTCTATCTTTTCATCGAGCCCTCTGATGGTATTCACAATTTCGTCCACACGAAGAAGATAGGTTGCAACATTCTCTTCTTCTTTCATTTTTAGACTCTCAAGCTTCCTTTTGTGGGTTTGGAGCTTAGCGTGCTTTACTTTGGTGTCTCCCTCATAGATATTTTGTAGTTTGTCCCATGTCTTCTTTGTTGTGTTACAATGTATAACTTTGACAAACTTAGATTTAGACAAGCCACATAATATTGCGTTCAAGGCTTTGGCTTTGTTTTCACTGGCCCTCTTCCTGGCTTGATCCGTCAGTTGAGTATGAGGAGTTATATATCCCGTCACTACCGATTGCCAAATATCGAACCCTGGAGCCATTCGATAGGTTTTCATTCGTATGCTCCAGAAAGCATAATTTGTTCCATCGAATAATGGAGCCATGTTTGTGGAGAAACCCTCTGGTACTTGTTTATTGGCCATGTGTGCTGCCAAGATCTACCTTCCGTCGATTAGATTGTTCATGAAGGAACTGACTCTGATACCAATTGTTAAACACACGCTTATACTGAGAGGTGGGTGAATCAATATAAGATAAACTTTTATTAATTCAAAACTTTAATATTCAAAACAACAACAATCTCACAAGATCTAAAAATTATGCAACACAAGAGGAACACAATATTTAAGTGGAAACCCTTTCGGGAATAAACCACAACAAAATATTTGCTTTTATATATTATATAAATCTCTTTTACAATTCATGTAGGCACCAACCTACTGGAGACACTAATCCCTAATGCCAAGCACCGACATAGCAATTCAGACACCAATCTTTTCTGCCGAGCACCAACTCAGCAGGAGACACCAATCTCTTCGTTTTATTTGGCACCAACCTCGAAATCGATGACGATACCACCTTCGTAGTGTTGCTGTTTCAACGAATGATGGAGACTTTTATTTCCTTTTCAAAAATCTGCTTGTCTTCTCAAGATAACTCTTATTTCACACTTATAAAATTCTGCTCTTCTTCCAAATGATATTCTCTCAATCTGCCCTTCCTCCATCCAACAAATCTTCTTTTTATAGCCCAAAAATTCCCTTTCAAATGGTCACGACTCTTCATCCCAAGAATCTTCACTCAATAAGGTCGGCCTTCTTCAAGGGAGGTCGACCACATAAAAACAAATCATTTAATCTTAATGGAGGTTGGCTGGCCGATTAAATAAATGTCGTCGCTTCATGAATAAATGCTTGCACATTTTGGTATACAATTATTACATTCATTGTTATTAAATCTGATCTCTGTAACACATCATTCCGATCACTGTTATTTTTCTTTTGATTGATATGCATTCTCCGTTGACATAAATGACTCCTTTGACATCAATGACAATATTTCCAATAGTTTTCTTTTGCAGGACTTGTCAGCACATTAATCTTCTTGAGCGTATGGCCTAAGGAGTACATTTGGGATCAAAGTGGGTCGGCTCGTAGCACTTTGTGAGAGATTCGCCATGCATCCCCTATCTATTGCCACCCTTCAGATTACCATGACATCAGGCCTCATTTACCATCCTAGGTTCCCGTACTACCTTGTTGAACCTTGTCTTCCCTCTTGCTAGCACATAGCTGATGTCATACAAGAACTGTTTGCTTTGCTTCAAATCCCCCTGAAGAAGAAGAGGACTAAGGGTTTATAAGAGCTTACACCAAGGTAGACAAGTTGAAGCATATTGAGTTGTTGATAGTCAAAATAGGAGTTGAACAAACAAGGTCTACCTTAGTCTTTGGAGTCCCTAACTTGAGGTTTACTTAGGCTGTCTACCTATCCATCTTGACTTCATCCTTGACAATCTCCCACAAAATGCTGCAAGCCAAAGAAGGAGATTAATGCAACAACACGTCAAAGCCATGTATTCTCTAACCCTAACATTCTTCTTTTGTACTTTGGATGGTGATTGTTTTATGTGCCATGTATTAGGTAGGATAGAGTATCATATGCGTGTTATCTTATTGGCATCCTTTGCGCATAATTCTCATTTGTAGCTCTCACGTATCGCCTAGTGGTGCCCTTATACAACTTTTAGATTTAAGAGCTCATGGTTATTGCCTGATGGCATTTGTTACATATAACTTTTACTTCATAACTTAATGACACCCTAGATCTATTAAGGTCATACACCTTATATATCCGTAAAGATTACGTATAGATTTTCTTAATAGATCCATGAAAATTACCTATGCAAACGACCCTTGTCTATAGCTCCAAATTGCTTTAGTTACCGACATTTGTGTGTGTGTTGGTTCCAGAATTGTTTTATATCCTTTTCTTATTTTAGAAGATCCTTATAAGAGACTATTTTGGGCTTGCATTAAGGTGGTATAATACCACATACCATATGTCCTCTAGGATGACTTTATTAAATGCATGTTATGGGTATGGATCACCAAGGCTTAAGCATTTTATCGGCAAAGTACCAATAGTTAGGAACTATCTAGAAGAAGCTCAAAAGATAATCCACACCCTTTCGTAAAATTTTGAATGTGCTTGCAATTGCATCAAGTAGAAAGCTGATCAACACTGCACAAAGCGAGAAGTTGAAGGATGAGATTGCTTTATAAGCTTTCAAGCATAGAAGCAAACTTCATTAGAGTAGAGTGGTTGAAATTTCAAATTATCACCCAAGTTTTATTGGCCATTTTAGGATTATTAAATCAAGTTGCTTCGACAATGTTTTTCACTTATGTCATATTCAAATCGAGTCATTGATCCTTGGTGAAGGAAAACTTGTGCTTTTTGATGGTGTTCGTGAAAGCTGCTCAAGGAATTTACACTAGACAAATCACTAAGCGTTTGATCAAGATAAAATTCGTATACACCTTATTTTCGCTTATTGAAACTTTTCTCAAGCAAGATTTAGCAATGCATTAATCTCCCCAAGTGTACACCCTAAGGAGTACATCGGGATCAAGGTGGGCCGGCTTGTAGCACTTTGTGAGAGATATTCATGCATCCCTTCTTACTGCCATCTTTAGATCATCATGACATCATTTCAGTTATCCTCTCAGGTTCTTGTTCTGCCATTCTAACCCTCTTTTTCCTTGTTAGCACATACCCGATGTCATCGACCCAACTGAGGACATCTTGCAAACCCCATGTTTTTGCCCATCGTCATTGATTGAGGTTTGACATTGGCTAAAATTAAGTTATTTATGTTTAGGGTTAGATCCGCATCTATAGGGTTAGTAATTGTCATTTCTCAAATATATAAATTTGAATTTGCTCTACTTGGGCTTGCAAATCCACCTTAGGAAGAAGAGGACTTGTGGCTAAAAGGAGGTTACACCAAGGAAGACAAGTTAGCATAAAGGTTTCAAAGATATTAAGAATATGAGTTGTGCTAGCAAGGCTTACCTTAGTTTTTGGAGCCTCCAACTTTGGTCTACTTAGATCTTCACCTATCCATGTTGAATTGACCTACGACAACCTCTCACAAAGTGCTACATGTCATGGGAGAGATTAATGTTCCGACAAGTCAACCCAAGGTAAAGTATCCCTATCTCTAAAATGTTCTTTTTTGTACTTTGTTTGGTGATTGTTCTATGCTCCATGTATTAGATAGGATAGCTTAGCATGTGCTTGTTGCTGTATTGCTATTTTTTACATGCTTGTTACACATGGCTCTTTCTTACTGCCTAGTGGCATCTTTTACAACCTTAAGATTAAGTAGCTCATGCGTACCACCTAATGGCATTTTAGTTACTCTTAACTCTTTCTTACCATCTAATGAGACCCCGAGTCTAGTATGATCCTACACCTTATATCTCCTTAGAGATTGTGTATGTAAATTTGCCTTATAGATCCATTAAAATCTCCTTTGCACACAACCCCTTGTCTATAGGCCCAGACTGCTTTGTGGACTAACATTTTGTGTGTGTTAGATCTAGAATGGTCTTTTACCTTTTCCTATTTTAGAGGATCCTTATATTAGAGACTATTTTAGGCCTACATACATAATTTACCGTATTGCCAAAGCTTTGACTTGCTTATTCATCAAAACACCAAGGCCCCACATAAATGAAACAAGATCCCTGCTCTTGAGGGGCCAAGGTTACCTTTAGAAGTGCCATCCAAGTTTACCTTAACCCAAGAGCTTGGAATTGGTGAGAGCGGCTGTTTCCACATTATTCTTGATGTATCTTTCTTACACCTCCCTTCAATGGGGATTGCAGACTAAGTTTTTTAATAGAATATACAATACTGTGTTATATTAATACAATATGTACGAAGTTTTTTATAGTATAAACTATATACTATGTTTTAGAAGTTATATATATATATATTAGCTTTCAAGTTTATTATACTATACAACTATATTATATTATACAGTGTACATATTTAATTTAAGAAAGTTTAGTACTTTGAAAATACAAAATTAATATTTTATTTTTTAGAATAGTATTTTTTCAGAGTTTTACTTTTTTTATTACTAGCCAACATGAATATATATTTGGCTGTATATATTTTACCATATATGTATTTTTTAAGATTATTGCACAGCAGACATCTTAATTTTATGAGGTATTTTAGGCAGTTTGGGAGGGTTTGCATGAGGGAACAGGGCAAGCCATCCAATGGAGATGTGGTACATCATCCAAAGAGACAGGTGATTAAAACCTCGGAGGAGCTATAAGAAGAGTTTGTCACCATTACCTTGGAGGATTGGATGTGAAGCTTTGCTCAGCAGCAATGTTTGAAGCAAACCACGAAAATTTCATGAGTCAAAAAAGAGGCAACCAAAAATCCTTCTCAATCTTATTTGAAGTCTGCATATGAAAGCTATGGTAGACAAGATCACCAATTTTGAGAAGGGGTAAGAACTAGTTTGCGAAAAGAACAGGTGACATCCATATTTAGTGATTTAGACATGAATTGACAAAAATAGAGAATAACAGGCTTCTGATGGGTGGTCCGATGCAAGGAGAAGGCCCTTCGAAAATATATTGACAGAATGCCCTCAAGATGCATTGTTTGTCAAATATGTTGGTATAGTTAAGCAGGTGAAGAGGGCTCATTTCATTTGTGGATGGATTGCATCTGCTGTTTTGGACATTGGAGAAGAAATTATTTGCCAAGCTCTTACGAATAATGCAACCCATAGATGGAAAACTCGCCAAAAACTAGCCGACTTTTAAAAAACTCGCCAAAAAACAGGAAAAACGGTTAAACCGCTGAAATACTCGCCAAAACCATGAAAAAAGGGCTCGCCGAGTTAACTCGGTGAGTACTTGCCAAAACTCGGCGAGCTTGTGCAAAAAACTCGCCAGACGCGGCTTAAACGCGGAAACACGGCTTTCAAAGGCAAAAAAACACTGATTTTACGCGGTTTTGGCTCTTTTTAAGGCCCTCTACTCCCTCATTGTCACTCACACAACCATTTGAGCTTGCATTGCTTGTGTTGAGTGGATTTTGGAGCGAATTTGAGGAGAGAATTTGGAGATTTGCATTTGGAGGTAGGTTTTTTTTTTTTTTTAATTCTTTGAAGTTTTTCCAAATTTTGAATATATTATTTAGGTTTTATAGATTCCTATTGTGATTCTAAATACATGTAATGTAAAATCGAATGCTTGTACTTTTTTTTATACTCATTTGCAGCCAGAGGTATGTAATTTTATTTTATTTTAACGCAAATTCATTGTAAATTAGTTAAATTTTATGTATGTGTATTGTAATCGATTCGTTGTGTAATTCTAAATACATGTAATGTAAAATAGAATGCTTGTAATTTTTTTTATACTCATTTGCAGCCAGAGGTATGTATTTTTTTTTTTAATTAACGCAAATTCATTGTAAATTAGTTAAATTTTATGTATGTGTATTGTAATCAATTCGTTGTGTAATTATAAATACATGTAATGTAAAATTGAATGCTTGTAATGTATTTTTTTTACTTACGCAAATTTGTTATTTAGGCATGTTTTGTTTTTAAAATTAAATTAAGTTTACGTTTTCTAATTTTTTAAATGTGCATTGTGTTGCAGATTAGAGTTTAACAATGGCATCAGGTTCGGCATCAGGTTCGGCATCTGAATCACTAGCAGGGACCGTTCCTCCGAATGCCCGTTCCATAGCATGGAAGTATGCTGTACGTGGAACTTGTGCGGGCGAATTTTTTTGCACTTTCTGTAACAAGAAAATGAATGGAGGCATCAATCGTTTGAAATATCACCTTTCAACTATTCCTTGCCGAGATGTTACAGTTTGCCCCAACGTGTCAGAAGAGGCAACGCGAGAGATTAAAGCAGAGCTGGCAGAGTTAGAGGAGAAAAAACTAGAGAATGCAAGGCTGAAGGCAGCCATAGCACAAGCTATTAGACCTGGGGCTGCAATGGAAAAGAATTTAGACGATGATGCGGCAACAATTGTGGGCTCTACTCGTGGTCCACGCATACGAAGAGGAAGAGCCGGAAGAGGCCTCATCTTCATCGAGTTCGAGCAAAGGCATACCGAGTTTTTTTTGTGGCAAGGAACACACCTGGAGCACAACCTTTATTGGATGGTACATTCTGGAACAAAGATATGCACAAGGAAGTGGATAAAGCTTGTGCAAATTTTTGGTACTACAACAACCTGCCATTCAATGTGGCAAAGATCCCATACTGGGAGTACTTGGTGACAGCGTTGACAATTGTAGGGAAAGGGTACAAGGCACCCTCTCCAAGAGACTTAAGTGGGAGGTTGCTCCAAGATGTAGATTGCAAATACAAAGTTAACTGCTAGAAGAGCACAAGAAACAGTGGAGGAAGTTCGGAAACACTATTCTTTTATATTAGTGGACAAATTGAAGGAACCGCACCCTTAATCAATTTTTTAGCAGAATTCAAATGGTGACATGGTGTTCTTTGAAATCAATTGATGCCTCTTAACACAATAAAAAATGCAGAAAAATTGAGTGTTCATGTTGGAGGACACTTGTGTTAGAGGTGGGCATGTACAGAATGTCGTGCAAGTTATCACCAACAATGCAGCAGCATATGTGGCAGCTACAAGACTACCTCAAGACACGACATCCATCACTCTTTTGGACCCCTTGTGTGAAACTCAGTTGCCCATTTCCTTCACCATCTTTTAGAAGACCTAAGCAAAATTGATTGGGTGAAACTAGTTGTAAAAGATGCTAGAAATATCACAAAATACATGTATAATTACCATAGGGTTCTCGAGCTTGATGCGAGTATCACACCAAAGGGGAAAGAGCTTGTGCAAGCAAGTGTCACAACATTTCCAACTAACTGTCCTAACGTTGTAAAGTATTTGTAGCAAGCTGAGCACTGTTGAAGCAAATGTTTGTAAATTAAGCATGGCTAGACTCAGCAATAATCCAAAGAAAGTTGATAGAGAGAGAACTGCAAAGATAGTTTTTGATAATGACTTTGCCAAGAGAGTCGATAGAGATCTTCAAGGCAATTTCAAACTTCAATTTAAATTTCATTCCTTGATTCCTTTATTTGTCAAATTATAAATATTAAATATATTGTTCTACTTTTCACTTTTTTATTTCATTTCAATTGTATTGTAACTTTAAGTTTGTAATCTTACATTTTAATTTGTGTGTCGGTGTCAGCCGTTCGGTGAGGGTTTTGTACTTGGTGGATGGGGAGCAAAACACAATGGGGTTTGTACTTATCAGGCCATCCATAGGGCTAAAGAGGCCTATCCAAAACTATTAAAGGGGGATATAGACAGATTTGGTCCCTTTTGGGAGATCAACTAATCAAAGGCGGAACAATCAACTCTATCAACCCATTTAACCATCGAGGTACTACCTCAACCCCAAGTATTCTCTTCTATGATGGCTTCACAAATATTAATGGAGAAGGTTATGGAGGGCCGCTTCACCATGCATTGAGAGGATGACTACCTGAGGTTGAGGTGAGCGACCTCATTATCTTAGAGTTGCAGAATTACAAGCACACTAGCGGGAGGCTCATGTTCTTCATTGCTACCTATCTAAGGGAGATCCATCCAGACACCAACTAATAAAATTGGGGTCTTTATCATACAATGTTTACCAAGTTTACAATTATTAATTACCTATGTTGCCACAATATTAAGTACGGTTTGGTACACAGATATGTCAATTGTTCAAAAACCCTTGGTGGGAGTACGTCTTGGGTACGTTTGAATACATAAATAATAAAAAGTATATGCATATATAGAATTTTATGTATATACTCATTTTACTCATTTTTGTAGCCCATAAGAAATATGAAACTTGAAAAATACAATAGACTCAAGGTTCAAAACATTCAATATGCTTAGAAGTTTAACATTTTCACTTAATCATGTGGTAATATGAATACAAATGACTCTAAAATATATGCAATACTATATTATCCGGCTTCACAAATAAAATTCCTGAATGCCACATCCCACTAGCTCATTGACTTTTAATGAGATAGCTTCCATCCAGTGCAGTGCATTGGGCAAGACTCCAGATCTCGAAAACTCCTTGCAATAGTTGCACTCCATACAAGATTGCTTCGTTTGCAGATGGTAACCTCCTCCTCATTTCGTCTTTGGCACTTTGCTCTTATACTTGCAAAACTCCAAGGAGATAAATTGGAGTGTTTTGGTTTTTTTGGAGTGTGTTTTCCAACAGGTTTGCATTGACTGAGTCAATGAATAACAAAATTAACTAGTTCTTGCATCTACAATGCCGAAACACAGCGGGTACATCCTAGAGGAGCGTTCAAAATATTCGCTAGACAAGCCTGGGGACATATTTGTGATGTACCCAAGACACTAGACCCTCTACCCAGATTTTTCTCTGGATGGGGGAAGAGGTACCCATGCAACGTATTGCTATATTGTAACTTACATAGACTTTTGAATATCTATGATTGATAGGTTTCAATGGTGAGAAGATCATGGGGTGGAAATTACTTATCAACCGGTTGTAGCACTTACACATGATGAGCGCACCCAGTAGGTTGTATTGAGGCCATTCACATCAAAGGAGCATAATACAGTGACTCCAAGGATTTTATGACCTAGATTTTATGCAATACAATCTTTGTAGCTTTGTTGCTTAAGAATTTAGGTGTTTAGGACACATCATCGAAGTCTTTTTAAGTTGCATAAGTATTCCCGAGTACTACGGTCACTAGATTGCAAAAGTTTTTTTTTTGAGCGGATCTGGCGATGCTCATAGAGGACGAGATTGTTGCTTTCAAGAGGGAAGTTATGGAGGGTGAAGCAGAAGCAAGAAAGATTGGATTGGATGACATCATTGTAGATGATAGAATATGAGGCAGAGGAGGAGTCACCGCCATCTAATACCAAGGTGGAGCCGCATTTCCAACCTTCTACGAGCGAGGAGCTACAACTGAATGCAAGGATTAGAGTCATCACAACCTCTCCCAAATTTTTCAATAGAACGGGAGCGAGATAATTGTAAATTCTTGTAATTTATAATTTGCATAATAGGCATTTTATGATGACGACTTTCAAAGTGGCAATCATCATGAATTCATATGAGTTATGAGTTGGTTGTATTCACATGATGATGCAATTTTGTACTCTATTCATATTTGAATCTAATAGAAAAAACTTCCGCACCATTTTAAAGACTCATGATACATTTGGTAATTGTACTTTGTATAACATTTATGTTTTTAAAAAATTTAAGTTTTAAATTGTCGAGTATTACTAAGTATTGCCAAGCAAAAAAATAGATCTTTCAAGTATTTTCCGAGTCAAAAAAAATTGTTTGTTGAGTATTTGGCAAGGACGAGCATGCGAACTATACCCAACACCATTTCGAGTGATAGGGACAAAAGATTCCTCATCACCTTCTAATTGGAATTATTTCATATGACTAGCACCAATCTCACTCCTAGTACCATCTATAACCCCTGGACACATGGGCAGACAGAGAGTTAATAAAAGCACTGAAGGGTACCTAAGGAACTAAATCACAGATCAACAAACAGAGTGGATTAAGTAGTTCCACCTTGGAGATCATTGTTATAATAATGGCACTAATCACATGTCCATTAACATAATGCCATTTAAGGCACTATATGGATATAATGCACCTTCCTTCATTAATTTGGTGTTTTTCACTAATAGTTGTGTACTGGAAGTTGATGACTCTATGAAGCATGGTAGAGACATTCTGAGGTCACTTAGAAACCATATGCAGTAAAAAGGCACAACATTGGCGAAAAAAATAGGCAAACTTCCATTATACGAACTAGAGTTGGAAAGCTCAAACCTTGATTCTTAGGACCGTTCAAAGTATTAAGTAGAATTGGAGGGATGTCCTATGAGTTGCAGTTGCCAACCAAGAGTCGAATTCACAATGTTTTCCATGTGTCTTGCCTCTATAAATGTGCTTGGACAGCATGTTGCACCATCAGTTGATTTGCCACCCCTAGATGATGAAGAGAACTTGTAATGTGTCATGTCCCTTTTCGGAGACGAGCGGATTTGAAGACCTTATCCCATTCTTCCTCGTGGGACTAAGGATGCCATAGAGTAAGAGAAATAGGTTTTTTGAAGATATTTGATGCCAATTTAGATAACATAAGATAAGATAAGATAAATATATTAATGTCCAACGAATGACCACAAAAGTAGGTCAATGGGACTGCAGCCCAAACAATAAACAAAGTGCAAGCGGGGACAACTCAAACGAGTTCCCAAAAACAAAAGCGAAATGAGAAAAGACAAAGGGGGCTGAAAAGGAAACAATGGAGAGCCAATACCCCCACAGGCAGACCCAATGGAGCAAGCGGGGGAGAAAGACGAGAGAAGCAAGGAAGGTCATGAAGGGGTGGGGGGCAAACGAGAGTCCAATGGTCTACTAGGAATGGTAGCCACACCCCTCCTAACATTAGAGGTCGACTAAAAGAAGCTCTTGATGGAGACAGGCAAGGCGAAGAGGGGGGCGAAAACCTCTCCCCTGTTGAGATCTGAGACTGAATGTTGACGGCTAGGGGGACAAATGGAGCTGGGCTGCCCTCTGGTACCAGTGCCTGCATCCGATTCTGCTGGTGGTGATCGAGGGAAGTGTGAAGGTCCAACTGTGGGACGAACTGATCTGGCACTGTATCTGGGTCAAAAATAGCTCTTCGTTTAGTTGGTGCCTCCACCTGAAGGTAGAACCGGAAAGAAGGAAGTAATTCGTCTCGTGGGGATGACTCTCGGAGGTAGGATGAAGAATCTGTGTCCCGGAGCAGCAAAGACTCACGGATGTAGAGGGCAAGACACCGCTGGTCAATATATCTGAAGAAGATCTGGGAGAGATAAATCCCTCTGAAGAGACAGTGAAATCGTCCTCTGATCTCATAGTAGATGGGGCAGCAGAAGATGAAATGAGTCTCGGTCTCCACCTCTTGAAGGCTACAGAGCCTACAAAGTTTGTCCTCCCGATCAATGTGGTGATCAGTCTCGTACCGAAGTCTGTGGGAGCCAACTCGAAACTGACCCAAAGGTATACGGAGGGCATGCACCCCATGACGAAAGGTGTACTGAGGGCGGATGATGAGTCCATCTCTGATTTCAAGAAAGTGCTCTGTATAAAAGGACATCTTAGGGCGCAAACCCCCAGGAGGGTTCACCCAAGTAGTCTGAATGAAGCTCCTGTAGATATCCTCCCGGATGGACCTGTTCAACACTTGCTTAGTGGGCAAGAGATGACTAGGAGCATTCAGGGAATACTGGAAAGGGGGGAGACGATCAATCTGGATACCAACTGAATCCAACAAGGCAGAAGTCTCGGAAAACCAACAACGGCCCACAGCCTGGGCAATACTCACAGAGGAACAATAAGTGAGATACAAATACCTGTCCTGCTCATTAGAAAGATCACCAAACCTCCTGATACGGTGAAGAAAGGTTGATATGTCAAATATAGTGTCCAGACGGAAAGGTCGGGCTCCGAACTCTGCCAAAATAATATGTTGGGGGATTGTCTGTTTGCATCTGATGAAGCGGCGAAGGAGGAGAGTCTGAATCCTCTCAGCAGAAGCCCAATCTGTGTCCAAGAGGGAGGGCCCCCAGACAACAGATCCATAGAGAACAGTGGGGTGGATGAGGGAGTTCATAAGAAACATCTTGGAAGAGATGTCCTGGAAGTGGTGCCGAAAACATTGTCTCTCGAGAATGGCAAGAGACCCATACCCTTTATTTACCCTCGACTGAAGAGCATGCCTCATACTGAATCTAGGCCCTGAGAACTGGACTCCCAGGTAGGTGTATGTATTAGTAATTTCAATCTCCTGCCCCTTGAAGAAAAAGTGGAGGCGTGATGTCCTCAACCCGTTGAAGACCATGACCTTGGTCTTACCCAGATTGACCGTCAAATGCCGAAGATGTCTCTGAAGCCCCTCAGGAGAAGAGGCGAGTAAAACAATATCGTCGGCAAATAGGAGAATGGAAATCAAGACGTGGTGAAGAAGGCAACCATCCCCTTCCTGAATGTGATCCTGAAGGAAAGATTCCAGCTCATCAATGTAAATGCCAAAGAGGGTAGGAGACAAGGGGCACCCCTGTTTAACCCCAATGGTGCTCCTGATGAAGTCAGACAGTCCGTGTGCAGTACGAAGACGACCAAGGATGGACTCATAGAGGCGCATGATGGCGATAATAAGAATCTCAGAAATACCAATGTCTCGGAGCCGCTGGAAGAGGAACATGCGAGGTACAAAGTCGAAAGCTTTTCGAAAGTCTACAAAACAACAATAAACTTTCGAAGAGCGGTGACGGGCCTCCTCAATAATAGCTCGAAGGGTGAAGATGTGGTCAATGGTGTGGTAATGAGGGCGAAAACCAACCTGACCTCTGGCTCTGAGCTTGCTTCTGCTCCAAAATCTTGGACAACAACATGTGGAGAACTGTAGCATAGAGTTTGGAGAAAGAATGGCCCACCATGATAGTCCTGTAGTTATTTGGATCATAAATGGACCCAACTTTGTGAATCAGGTGAATGATATGAAGAGACCAAGTAGGAGGGAAGCCCATGGTAACCACCTGATTGAAAAGATCTGTCAAATATTTACCAAAGACCTCAAAACCCTGCTTGAAGAACTCAGTCTGGAAACCTTCCACATCCACTGCCTTGTTACAGTTCAAAATCCTTATTGCCTCTTTGATATTGCGGTGAGTGAAGGGATTACCAGGCGGCGGGATGCCAATTTGGGTAAGTTGTTACCCTGGAACATCGTAAAGGGTAGAGGTGTGGGAAAAAATGGAGATAGGATTGATCGTTGTGGAGGAGGGGGAGTGGCGGGGAAAGACAGTACGCCAGAAGGACCGAGGGTTAGTCCTAAGGGAGGTGGAAAGCATATATCTGCGGTGGGAAATGAAGGATCACTTCTTACGACGGAGAAGGCATCGGTAGGCAACTTTAAGAGTGGGGAAGGAGGGGAGGGCATGGGTAAAAGCCTGGCGAAGGTGCGGTGAAGGGATTTGCACTCTACATCATACCATTGGTTCATGGGGCAAGATTTAGTAATACTAGTGGCCGAGGGATGGGTGGTGGAGTTGGGAAAGGATCTCAGGGCAGCCTCCCACATGGCAGAGGAAAGGCATGTGTACTTGGCCTCCTGCACTAGGCAGGTTAGAGAAGTGGGGCTCAGAGGGGAGAAGGTCGCGGATGTGGGATGAGTAAGATCCGTAGTCCCCTTTATCAAACTGAAAGGAGATGCGAGGGGGGGTAGTGGGGAGGGGGAGGAGGGGTGGTGGTGGTAGGAGGATTGGCGACCAAAGAGAAAGATAGGACTGCATGGTCCACCACGGCAAGGGGAATGGGGGAAACCCTGTTAAAGATCACCAATGGAAGCTGGAGAAGAGGGGTGAGATATCTATTCAAAGCAGATGCATGAGTGCTTGGCCTACGCACTAGGCATCTTAGAGAATAGGAGCTCATAGGGGGGAAGGTCCCGGATGTGGGATGAGTAAGATTCGTAATCCCCTTTATCAAACTGAAAGGAGACGGGTGGGTAGTGGGGAGGGGGAGAGGAGGGGCGGTGGTGGTAAGCAGAGCTGGCGACCAAAGAGAAAGATAGGACTGCATGGTCGGCAAGGGGAATGGGGGAAACAAAGGAGCAGAAGAGGGGTGAGATGTTCGGGCTAGCAAGGGCATAGTCCACCACGCTAGTGCCCCCGCCATGGGGACGACATGTGAAGAAGTGTGAATCCGGAAGCGCTCGATCCTGTAAAAGATCACCAATGCTTGTGACACCCCAAGCTGGAGAAGGAACCAATCCATAAGTTGTGAAAGGGCCATCTGTAAACTCAAAAATCCTATTCAAACCAACAGACACGGGGTCAATCCTCTATGTACAGAGTGTATCCTCTGATCTGTCATGGAGGGGGACCTGAAAGTGTCTGGTACGGGCAATAAAGTCACCTACAATGATAACCTCCCCCTGCGATAGAGTATTGACCAATACTGTCTGTATAAGTCAGAGAAGGGATCGCCATCAGGGCCATTGTGGATGGCATAAGGGGAAACAACCGGAGGAAAGTAAGAACTTGCTATATAGAAATCCCTAGAGAAACGAGCGGCCCCAATGATACAAATGCACATGTACTTGGCAGACTCATCTGAACTGACCATCGAGATCCTGTTCTGGAGGGAGTCTCTAAAGAGACAAGCAAACCCCCGCACTAGAGCCTCTGACACCACCCTGAAATCCAGAGTCTCCTGTATACAAGTTGATAACCAAAGAAATCCAGTAATGCCTGGGAGAGAATGAACCAGGCTCTCGCGTGTCTCTCTGATGAAGAGAATGTCGGGCAGTCACCGAGCGCATCTAACATAAGGCCAAGGGAGGACCAAAGGGAACCATTCCCATTCCAGCAACTGATAGATAAGCCTCTGGCTTGACTCCTCTCCCACTTGGCCCATCATTAGGGAGCCCCTTGGCGGGGCTCCCAACCAGGAGGAGGAGAGTCTCTAATAACATCCCGGAAATTTCTGATAACCGCCCATTGACATACTTTCCTTGCTGCCTATAACTTGCTCCCTAGAGCGTTTGAGCTCCCCAACTTGTGTCCTAGTGAGATCTTCATCGAGGAAGACCTTGTCTGGGCATGTGAAAACAGGAACCCTCTTAGTTCTCGACGAGCTCATAGCCTGTCAAAAGTTGTCCTGAAATGGATGAAAAGTGTGGAATCATAGCCAACCCAAGCTCTTTCTAATGTAATGTCAGAAATCCCCAAAGTATTAGTGATAAATGAGTTACCAATAGTCAGTGAGTCCTATGTCGGCATGGGGGGGTCGGAGGACCCCTCACCTTGAGGTTTAATTCCCTGTCATGCCTAGTACGCTCCTCAATTACCTTGGCCTGCATAACGGCCCCAACTGCAGCCAAAGAGAAGGGGAACGATTGCTCTTTCCCATTAGCAACGTTGGTCCATGATTCCATTTCCAGTTTTTAAGGAAGTTTGGTTATTTCTGATTTCCTCCTGTTGAGACCGGAGGTCAACAATTTCTGCCTGGTAAGGCATCATTAGGGGAACTATTGTTATCCGTGTTGTTGGCCATTTTTTCTCTCAAGCTGGCATTCTCAGACACAACATTCGTGACCCTGCTAATAAGTGTACAGACCTTAGTTTAGAGTTGTTGATTAGCATTTTCAACTTTTTAGATTTGGGTTGAAAAGTTCCAATAAAATGTTTTGGCTCGTACTGCTAGAGGTGTGACCCAGGGGATTCCCAGATCGTGCCGCTGCCAGTAGGAGTTTTCTGCGGCTATGTTTGTGGCCAAATCACTAGGATAAATCATCTGAAGAGGCGAGAGGATTGAGAGGCGAGCCAGAGAGCATAACAAAAATGGCAAAATAATTCAAGCAAAGCTTACAAAGTTTTTGTCTGGCCCTTGGAAAATGTCAGATAATTCCGTTTTTCAATTGTGTGTTCTTTACCCCTCGAAAATTAAATGGAATCAATGGCGTCTTGCACTGTTTGTATTTGGACAAGATTCTGCTCTAACAGTTCTCCTCCCTCGTTTTGTTCCTTCAAACGATCCCTGTAAGTTCAATGTGATGCGCAAGTTTTTCTTAGTATAATATGTGCCTCCAATACCATGTGTGTGGAGGAGATCTATAGACGTAGCCTTAAGAGATGGGAGTCGACATTACTTTGGTGTTTGACTATACCTTGTTTCAAAGTTTTATTCACAATTGTTTAATACGCCACACAACATCGGACAAAGCACAATTAAGGAGCAATTGAGGAGACACATTCATAACTATCTTTTTAAGATTAGACAAGGAGGAAAATTCATTTCTCTAGAAAAATAGAAATGGAAAAATAAATCTCTATAAAAAAACCACCAAAAAAAATCTCGAGTACAGAATATAAGGGGTAAAATCAAGCTACTTTTATTAAATCATTGCAGACAAGATAAAAAATATTAACTCATGAAGCTGATTTTGGGAGGGGGACATAACAGATCTAATGTGTTTCATCCATATGTCGATTATTGGAACGGTTGGTAGTGGTAAACCTTGCATGGGATTGGTATGAGGGCTTGGATAGGGAAAAGGTGGGGAAAAACAGGACCTGCAAATGATGTTGAAGATATTCATTGCATCTACAATAAAAAACTTGCTATTTAAATCTCAAGTTAATAGAAGTCAATCATGATTCAGATGGGGATATAAAGTAAAGTTTATTCACAACACTAGAGAGGGTGGTTTGTGATAAAAATGAGAAGCGGAGGGCAAGACAGCAGCTTTCTATTTTCAGGAACCAATTGAAAATATTTTCTCTTGAGGTAAAAAAAACATGATTGTGGGTCTCCTATGAATGGAGGCAACCTTATCAGAATTTTATTCCAAAGTCTCAAAAGCTTGTTGTCTGAATCCACCACCATGTTTTTCAAAGCTTTCTGAATGTGAAAGAATTTGGAGTGAACTAGATATGATTCATACTAGAAGAAGAGGAACCAAACTAGGGGTTAAGAATATTTCATATCTTGAGTTTATCCACAACAATTTACAATTGTTGGAAGACTCTCTTGCAAAAAAATGATGACAATCCCCACTTAGAGAAACATCCTATGAAGGAGATCAGGAAAATATTGTTAATGTTGAGGAAGATGCTAGTACTACTTGAAGCAGGTTTAGAAGTTATAAATGTTCAGGACTCCCCAAAGTTTAATTTCCTTTTTAAGCTTTAGCTGTACAATAAACTATGGATAGTTTGCTATATTTTTAATGTTGTTGAAATTCGAGGGGGCTCTTTTGCATTTCTCATTTTTGAATATTTTAAAGATTTTCGCAAGAACTATTGTGTATTCATATGCATTTATTTTGTGGTTTGATGGTAATATATGTATATGTGTGCATTTCTACAATTTTTTCTCCTGAACCATATTTTTCAATCATTTTTGAGAATTTCAGATTTCAAATTATGTCCCTGCAAAATGGATCTATATTTTTGAGTCCGGTAACTATTCTCAATAGGATGATGCCATGCACAACTAAGAATCTAGTGAATTTTGGAATGAGATGTATATATTCCTCAAATGCCACGATGGTATATTTGGGCCCTTAAACTAGGAACCAAAGAAAAAATTTCTTCTTTCTTTCAAGTTTGATAAAACATTATTGGGATGTATTTCAAGTTTAATCAATATTTTATTAGTTGGTACATCATTGTATGTGCATTTAAGCAACAAGGTTCCTAATATTCTTGTTTTTGGTTATTCTTAGGATAAAAACTCTTGAATGTATGTTGATCTATGTCTTGAATTCAAGAATGTTAAATGTTATATTGTTAAATGTTATATCTAATTCTGGTACACCTAATTACTAATTTGCAAAATCTACAAAACATAGGTGTTTGTTTGTTAGAATCCACTAGTGATTAATAATTTAATTCCCACTATTGCAAAAGACATCTCCCACATCTCCCACATCTTTATCATCGTTCTTTCTCTTAAATTTTTACCAGCTTGCCCATTTGTTCAAATTGGCCTTCCTTGTGAAGGATTCCCTTTTTTTTCAAAATACCAATTTTGTTTTAAGCAAAGTTTGGATGAGATCTAATGTCATACCTAGTGAAAACTAGAACATGCTTTTAATTGGTGACATTTTATTGGGTTTATTAATAATAGATTTTTGGGAAATGTCATTATTAGGGTCTTTTGAGGCTAAATTTGTTAACCATTTAAAGGCATTCATTTTACTAAGGACCCATTTATTCCTTATTGAGACTGAATGGACAAGTGGTTTTGCTAATGATTTGAGCTAGGAGTTTCTAATCCAATCAAAATTTAATAAGGAATGAGGATTTGGTATTATTTTTTTTACTGATTTTAAATGCTGATATTTTAGGACACATTGATATGGTGTTCAATTGCTGCAGCTTTGCCACAGTATGGAAGGGGTCAGTTTGTTTTTGATGATTCTGTGGGAAGGATTTTTGTTGGCTCGTACAGCTTATGCTGTTCATTGGTTTAGAGCTGAAACAAGAGTAAGGACTTAATAAATATGACTTTCTTTCTAACGATTCCATGTTTTGGACTATTCCAGTTTGTTTTTAGTTCATTATATTAATCTTCTTTTGTCTATTAAGATTGTTTCAATTGCATATTCTAGCGAGATTAAAAAAATTCATTGGACCAATGTACTGTAGAACAACTCCCTAATATATTGCTCTTTTTTCTGGGTTTTACAGGGAGGTCATACGCTTAAACACATAGCATTTGCAAACTTCAGAACGAGTGTTTCACATGTAAGTACAGCCGAGATAACATTTTTAATTTTTTAATAATCTAGGGCCCTTTAACTGTAGCACTTCTATATTAAAATTGGGTGTAATTGTTGAATCTTGTTGACCTAATTTTGGTTATTTATGGACATCAATATAATTTCTTTTTCTTTCTTGCTTTCTGAAGAGATCTTATCAGTCCATTTTCCTTTGCTTGTTTAGTTGAATGGCTTGTTGCTTTGTATATCTGTGATTCAAAAGGTATTGAAAAATCATGAGATATATCGACAGTGGAAATGGTTTTTCTTGCTTTGAAGAAGTTAATGTTATCTTATTCTAAAGCTTGTTAAGAGACAGCCCTTGTTTGCCCTTCTTTTGAAAATGATTTTTCTCATGATGTTGTGTAATATTTTAATAGCAAAGTTCAGTTGTACAACCAGACCTGAAATGAAATTCGGGGTAGGACCCCTTGAAATTTCAAATAGTTATCGAGTTCTTAGATCATGTAGATGTAAAATCTATAGGGAAATCTTGTGCATGCATTTGAGATAATCTCTGAAAATCCCTTTCAGCTCTATGTATGTTGAATTCCACTTCCTTGCACTTCAAACAAATGAAGTGACAAATTACTGTTATTGGGCACAACTGGAATAAAATACTTGTCTTGTGGTCATAATCTCTTATCTTGAGGATAGGGAATATAGTAGAGTTCTAGCAAGTACCGGAGCTCTTCCCCCACTTCCTAGTTATCATTTTCCCATCACCCCTTAACTATGATGCATAATTGCTATTGTCATGTGGGGACATGTTCGCTTCTAAATCAACGTGTATGGGGATGTATTGAGGATCATAGGATGGGGGGGGGCGGGGAACACCCCCCCCACGTATTTGAACACGCTAAAATATTGGGGGATGTCCCTCTTTTTTTAGCTTAAAGGGGATGTACAACCGTCCCAAATGTCATTGGTATTTTGCTTTTGCTTTTCTTTATAAAAAAAAGACTTTTTTGATGGAAATAAACTAAAGAAAGTTACAAAATCAAGAAAGAAACATAGTGGGAGAACCCTAACCCTAAAAGTGACTCTAACTTATAAAACGAATCTATGGCATCATTCCATATCACAATTCAATAGTCACACTTCAGCAAATTGAGCAAAGGGAAGAAAAGGAGAGCAAGGGCAACTGCAAGTGAAAGAGGAAGATCTAGAGGCAAGAGCAACTAGCAAGTGCAAGAGGTATTTATTAGTTTACATACTACTCTTTAGTTATTGAAATTTACATTCGAATTTAATTCAAGAAACAAAATAATTTGCTGTTTATAAGAGAATTAGAAGTAAAGAACAAAATTGTTGTTTGTATTTTCAATTGTTGTTTTTCTATGTACATACTACATTGTAAAGTTGTTTTTAATTTTTACAAAACCGGTTCAGGGTTTGTTTGTATTATTGTATTTGTAATTGTTGTTTTTGTATGTACATTGTAAAGTTGTTTTTAGTTTTTAGTATTTTACATATAGATATGCATACGGTTTGGCTGAATCAAGGGTCCTCTGCACAGTCTACCTTTCTTAGTAATATACGAGAATATCTGGGTAGTGCCCAATAAACACAGCATCAATTAAAATGACCGAAATAATGTACCCGCTCCCTTTAAGGGCATTCCCAGAATTAAATATGCCTCACATCAATCAAGTATAGCTGCTCACACTCTACAGAGTTGTATACATCAATTTGGGCCCCCCACAGGATCTATTCCCATCAACGCTTCAGGAGAGTGGGCAGCCCTCCATAGTTAATTAAAGTATTTTCAGGATGCTGCATATTAACTCCGATGTAGCATAATTCGAGGTTGAACACTATAGCATATATTATACAAAGTTAAATACTTAAATATATCTGAATAGGTTGTGTTTATGAGTATTTCTAGCAAGCAGACAATACACAAAAACATTCTGCAATGACCAGATTTATCAGAGAGTTCTCAAAGATACTATATGTAACCCGTAATCTTCTAAAACAACAATAGTGGGTTTGAGACACTCACACAGCTAGAGATTAATTGAGCATGCTTTTTCTACAAATCTAGTCTATCCCATTAATTGAAAAGAGATTAAAGTTAGAATGAGTGCACTGGTCAATTGTTGTTCACTTGCTCACTCCAACACAGCCTATGCTCTTATACTGAATGAGATGAGCGTTTGCTATGTTCCTCTTGGCCACCATCACAGCGAGTGCACTGGCCCATAAGAGGGTACTGAGGAATCCTTTAATTTGTTTAGCCTGATCACTGCTCAATCCTTTGACAATATGAAATTCCTGAAGGTCTGTTCACCTCCACAAAATAAAAGATATACAGCTGCCTATGTACATCTTCAGCCTTATTCAATATATAGAGCTATAGCCTCTCCCCTTGGGGGTGTATTTGCAGCCCCCTTCAAATGTGTTAGTGCTCTCTTTTAAATAGCATACCCCCTCTTTTAGAATTCTTTCTTATCATTAATTTAGTGGCTGCCCCTTTGTGGCTCCTGTCAACTCCTCATTAATAATACGACATGGTGCCCAAGTCTTTTCTTTGCTTGTGGTTCACTCAAGTCTGTCATATTACAGCAAATGTCATTTCTTGTGGCTGCCCTCGTCTCTGTCCTCATTTCTCTCTTGCAGATTTTCCCAAGTCTCCGTGTAGATTGAGATATCATTTCTCATAATTATTTAAACCATACCTTTTTCTATACGCTGGTCTGTTCTTTTCATTGCTCCCTCTAGAACTTTCATTTTCTAATCACGAACCATATCTTCTTTTCTCTTCATATATCCTTCTCCTTATTTATACTTGAATTTTGTTTTCTTTTTATTTCAAACTCGAGGGATATATTTTTAATATTCCAAGTTTCAGGATAATACATATATGCACATTTTACTTTTGATCAGTTGATGTTAATCGAGAATTTGAACATTTGCTACCCTGAATTTTTTGCTGGATTTCTGCATATTTTACTTTCTATCAGTTGATCTTGATTGAGAATTTAAACATTTGCTACCCTGATTTTGTTGCTGGATTTCTGACTAACTTTGCATGTCTGCCGTCTCTTAAATGGGTCGACTCGAATACCACCCCGATGGACAATCGTGTAAACCCTTACCAACTTATCTCATCATCTACATTTTAGTCTGGTTAATTGTTATAAAGTTGGAAACCCTGTTTCCAGCACATGAACCAGACTCATCATGGTACCTGTATGGTATAGTACTATAGAGTGATATAACCAAAAACATGAGAACGAAATGCTTATTTATTGATGACAAATTCATATTAAATAATCAATTAATGGGCATATGCAAACAAAGCATGGTCCCATTCATATAAGTCAGTATGATTAACATGTTGACCTCAATTAATATTTAACCATACCTAAGCAAGGGTTGGGTTAGGTTGGGTGTGTATGTGCGATGTGCATGGATGCCAGACCAAGGCACGTGGCACCATATTGCATCCAGAAAGTGGGTCGCAGGTCCCTCCAGAGTGATGGACTATTGCATAGTGCATTGAAGGTGCCGATTGTGCGACAGTGTGACCTAATGACACGTGGTGGCCTCTCGCATGTGGCAGCAGATGTGGGGAGTGGGATAAGGTAACACACGACATTGGTTGTTAAAAGTCTTGTGTGAAATTGTGGATGCGCACATGGCAAAGCTTTAGTGTCTCTAGGTGTGAATCAATTGTTGTTGCAATGAAGAGTTGAGTCTCCAAGTGCCAGCTTGTACAATTCAAGAAATGGATAATTTGAAGCATTGGGAGTATAAAGAAAATGGTGATGGCCTGAAAGTCTTGCATAGGAAACATTACCTAGACAGAGAAAATGAAAGAGAACCAATCTTTAATTGGTTTTTGGCAGCAAGCAAAAGGGAGGGAGCAAGTTTACCACAGCTCAGAGTAAGCCAATGAGCTTAGCTGCATTAGGTTGTGTCTAAGCTCAAGAACAAAGCAGTTGGCATCCTGTATTAGAGTCCATCTTGGAGATGGTAAAATCATCATGTAGAGATAAGTTTGCATCTAGTCATATGGTGTGTTTCCAGTAAAGCCTAGTAGAGTACACCTAATGGTCATAATCTGTTCAGTTTAAAGTCTAATAGTTGCAAGCTAGGAATTAGTTGAGTTTCAGAAGAATTCTGAGTATGAAGTATGATGTCCGTTTGTGCAGAGTGTGTCTAGGCTGCGGGGAAAGGATGCCAGTTTTATCCCTTCTCTCTCCCTCTATTGCGTAGTATGACTTCCATCACTCATAGAACCTGACTGAGACTGGATTGGCCTAAGATCAAAATGATTTTGTTGACATGACTATTTATGGCTCTATTGTCTCCTAAACTGTGATGCTAAACATCACAATGGTCAACTATGAGTGCAAGGAGCCTCTTCAATTACCTGCTTAGTCATCATATGGGCTTATCATGGTTCCTAATGATGTGTTCTCTACTTCAAATTGTGCCTGCACCAATGGGACTTGTAGGAAAGCATGCAGCAAGTTGTGTAGAACCTTTGGAAAATTGATTAGTAATAAGGTTTCCAGATAATCTTTATTCTATTGCACTTCCACGTTACAGTATTCAAATCTGTTAAGGCACAGAACTTTGATGCTAGAAGGCAATAAAAGAATGAATTAAGGTGGGGGGTTGTGCGAACCTTAAAGAGCATTAATGATCAATAAAGTCAAGTCAGTTGAATGTTGACAATGTTGAAGCAGAGTAGATGCCATCATTCCTTAAACTTTGTATTGAAGTTAGTTTACATTCATCCTTACAGGAGTCTTAAATATGGTCTTGATCTTATTGTACATTCATCCTTAAACAGGAGTAGAGTATATCAGGGTTTCTTGAAAAGAGAGATGACATCCATAAAGCTCTGCACCTTGACTTTGAAGACAAAGGGTTGCATGAGAATATATGACATCCATAAAGCTCTACAGAGTCTGCACCATGACTAGCCAGTCAAAAAATTCCAATCAGTTAAATTGAGATAAAATGTGATCTGTTATTCTTCGTGTATCCCAGATGCGAGCTTCCAATCGGATACAGATAGCATTTGGCAAAAGTTAATTCTACTATATCAAGTTTTAGATTCATGTATTTCAGCAAAGTTTTGGCAACTCCATCCTGCAATGCATCAATGTGTTGTAGACAGAAAAACCGATAGAATGTTTGAAGTTTGAGCTATATCTACTTGTGTTTTTTAATTTGCAGCGGCAAAGAAAGCTACCTCTGAAAAAATTCTCTCCAGTTTCCATTCACAACATAGACTGGGAAAGCAAATCCTTCACACTTTTTCATGTGAAGAGAAGACTGCTTATGCTTATGATGCATTTTTCTCAAAGAACTGGATGCAGGACAGATTTGTTCTTTATATATGTTTTTTAATGATTTTTGTAAAAGATTAAAGTAGCTTCTTCCGATTTTTGCAAAAATATGTTAATGTCAACTAAGAATTCTCAAATTTGACCAGTAATGTGGCGATGGGCTAGAAGGCTCAAGTCCCGTGTAGCATGTACCCCAAGACATATTCTGTGTCAAATGTGAGTCACCCATGACCAAGATGGATGCATCCAGCCAATTTTAGGTGGAACGGATATCTCAGACATGGGCTTTAAGCCAAAGTGATACCTAAAATCGATATTAATACATCCAGATAATGCTATGGCTACAAAATAAAAAAATGCACATGGTCACATTACTGGCAGTAGGGACGACTTCTACCTTCATGTGTGGCTAAAGGTCCTCACACTTTGTAATGCCCCCTTTTTCGAAATAATATAAATTGAAGACTTCTTGCTCATCTTCCATTCCGTGGGCAAGAAAAAGTTGAACAAGGGAAAAACTTGAGCTATATTTCAATTTTTTTATTCATGTTCATGTTTTTATTTTGTGTTTTGCCTTTCAAGGCAGGTCGGTTGGGTTATAGTGCTCCCAACATGAAATCAAAAGATAAAGTAAGCTCCTTAAGATGTCGGCAAAGTTGAAGAGTTTTCAACATGGAAATAGAAGATAAAGCAAGCTTAAGAGCTCGGTCTACACTCTTATGACTCTTGGCGCCAAGCAAAGGGTATAAAAGGAGTCTTGGTGGCTCATTTGCACATCATCTTTTGGCATATACACTTGATACTTGGTCTCTAGGGTTGATTGCTCTTAGTCCATTCCACTATTGGGCGATAATCCATTAGTGTGGTATCCAAGGAGGACGAAACCCTTCCTTGTGGGAGATTGGAGGACTTAAACCCTTCAATTTGGTGGTGTTGAAGACTCTCATTGAAGACCATCTTGCTGGTTTGCATCTAGGGCATAAAGGAGGAGCCATACAAGGACTTTTGACATTGTTTGGAGCCCCTCTCCTAGGGAGCGACTAGGGTAGAAGAGGATTTAGGTCCCTTCTAGGGCACAAAACTTCATTATTCTTTGATATTCAAATTTATCATATTTTATAAGGCTGGTATCTTCCATTATTTGGCCATTCTTGGGGTTTGGAGACCTTATTTTTGATCATTGATTTTGGCTGTATTTCTGAATTAGATACACCTAGCCCAATAATTGATTTTGCAGTTCCATATTTATGCCCAAGTTTACAATACTTATCATTATCTATTGAGCCTGCATACTTGTAGTGGGTGAAATCTATCGAACTTGATTTCATAGCCAACGTAAGTGCTTCTTTGTACTTTGAGAGTTGAATCTATCGAATCTTCACACTTGCAGTGGGCGAAGTCCCAATTGCAAGATATTCCTTTATTTGAGATTTAGGGAAAGAAAAAATACCAATCAGTTTCCACATATGATAGCTGTATTACTGGATACATTCTTGAGGTGTCATCTTTATCATCTTGATTTCACAAAATTCTGCTGCCGAGGTATCCACATGCTCTCATTCCTCCTGCAAATTCTTTTTCGGATGTATCATATTTCGTGTCTATAGATTACTTCGAGTACGAATCTTGGAGGTTTGTCCTGAGAAATAAAATGAAGTAACAGAGTTTTGAACATTATATGTAATTTCCAATTGTTCCATATATTTCTAGTACTTAAATTTTGGGGCATGCTTCTTCCTGTCCATCGACACATCGAGCAGAAGCAGCTTTCTATTTGGAACCAAGTGAAGTAGTTTGTGGTTGGTTGGCCAACTGTTGATAACTGTACGAAACATTTGCATGTGGGCTAGGCTGATTGCACATATCTCGTCCGAAATGTTTGCTTTTTTTCCCCTTTAAAACTCCTTTCTGAGAGGGGGAATCTAGCATATGCCTTTCTAGCTGAAAGCACACTCAAATGTGACTGAGTAAGCATATACCTTGCATAGCCATGACTGTAAATAAGCTTCAAGATGAATGATGGAAAAATAAAGTTTACTCCCGAGCATGTCTAATATTTAATCACATTTCTTTAACAGAATAAAATATGTAAGTATATTGTAGAGCTAATTAGCTTGCTCAGTTATCAGACTCTTAAGAAGTTTAAAACAAAATCTTAGTTCTCATTATGTTTTCTACATTTTCCTACCTGTCATTACATATATTTTTTCTTCCAATGCAACTATTTCCTTTCTATTGATCTCTGCAGCTTTTAGAATTGTTTTGCTCCTTTTGAATCCGAGTATTCCCGATTTCTGGTACTGTTCTCATTTAACGGATAGAATGACTTTATTTATTTATGTAATATTGGTTTCTATGAGTTAATATATTACACTGTTTTTGTCAAATGCTACTGCCCATCTGCTAGATAAAAGATTTATGATAAACCATCTTTCTCATCTTAATCACATTGTAATATCCCTTCTAGGGGGCAGATCTGGAAAATTTTGGATTTCCCTTGAAACTCTTATGATTCAAATACTGAAAATACTTCAAATTCAACTAGCAAACTGAAAATTATCTTCAAACCCTAACAACAATCTGTTTTTTATTTTTTTTATGGTATCATGCATGCAAAAACAGCTGGAAATAAGTATAGAAGACCCTCCAAATTATTTTATTTGAGAGCTGGAACAAACATAACTGATGAGAACACCGGAAAATATGATTTTGGTATTTTCAGACCAGCTAGAATTAAAATATGACAACAACAAATATACTTCACCAACATGGCTGGAAATAACAATTCCCAAGCCCAAACACAACTACGGAAGAGTGCAAACAACTCCAAGAATATGAAAAAGCCAAAGACAACTGAAATTTGGGTTTCTGTGCCCTAGAAGCCCACAAAAATCCTCCAGAATGCAACTCGCCACCCTAGGAGAGGGTCTGAAAACTTCCGCCAAAGATCTAACAACCCTTCTACCGCTTGCGCTAGCCAATGATGGAGCTTTTACCCCTTTTTTTCCGGCCAATGATGATGCCCTATCCCTTTTTCCGTTTTGTCCTTATGCCCAAATGTGACTTTTGAGTGAAGCCACTAACAGAAATTGAGGGTTTTTGTTAGAATATGCGGAGAGAGAAAGAATAGTGTATAAAGATAGAATGAAGAGAAACCAAAATGCACACATTTGAGATTGTCTGTCCGTCTATTTATTATGAATGATGTGGTTTCAAAATGGTTGATATAGTTACAACTGGTTACAACCATCTCATTAGTTAAATAACTAAGGAAGTTCTTATTTCAATAAGCCTTACATTCTAATAGTTTTCGTCCCCAAATTCTTATCACAATGAGGGTTTTCATTCTCAAATGATGAAGGCTAAGAGGGGTTTCCGTCCTCAATAGTTGAAAGTAGAAGCACAAGTGCGCAACTCCTAGAATCAAGATGATAGATCCCCAAATGAACCCCTTTGTCCTCCTTTTATAACTTCTCTTTCCTCTTTCTTTTGATTTAGGTGGCCGACTTACATTATTTTAAATGTCATTTTTATTTTTAATAATAAACATAAGTTTCCTTATGATATAACATAAAGTTACATTTGACCGACTTAGTAAAATTATTAATTTTAACTTCAAGTATTTAAATATACTTTTTATTTTAATAAGTTGTCTCAAAATGAAGAATTGACCGGGGTCCAACTTAAAATATTATTAATCATTTTAATTTAATAAAGGGGGACATTACAATCCTCCCTCCCCCAAATTTTCTTGCCCTCAAGCAAATGCAAGCTCACATGCCCAAGTGACGAAACATGCTATATTGCTCAAGGAGCCTAGATCCCATGCCTATCAAATGAAAAAAATCTTGCCAAAACATGCTCCCACAGCTACTTTCCCTCTTCCGATTACTGTTCTTAGGGAGCCTGTGAAATTTTAAAACTTTTTTGATGAAGAGATTAGCGATCACCTCAAACCTGTCATTCTTCGCTTTTACCTCTAAAAACAACATTAGTGAATTTATTCTTTGCATGTTCAGCTGTGCTTAAAGCTCTCCAATTTGCTGTAATCTCAGTTTTAGAGAAAAGAATTGATAATAATCAACAACCAAACAAGCTAACACAAATTCCATTGTGCATCCTTCCTCTTCGTTCCAACCTTGTCAACTATGGTGGGAGAACATCCTATATTCACCAATATGGATGCTACTGAAATAATGTGATGGTTGCTAATGATGATGACAACAGTCCCAATGATTCTTATCATGACACCTAACATTGTACCTGCAGATTTATGACTGCCTATGACATGTGTCCTTATCCCAAAACATGAATTTGTCAAAAGTGACCATACAAAATATAGAACCATGGCTGTCAAACTGGTTGCTCTTACTCAAAATCAAGAATGTAAAGGCTAGAAACCATTTTTTATCAGCTACAAATACCTTAATAATTACAATGGGTGGGAAATATATCTTCCAACTGACAATTTTTTTTCTTATGACTTTAAATAACGGATGGGACAATCTGGAAGTGTGAGTAACAACAATTCTAAAATTGTAGACAACTCCCATAATGATCCATGGGTCATGGTTCTTGTTACCCATAACCATTTTTATGATTTCACAAGTTGTACCTTTTGACAAACAACCTGGAGCATATTGTATGTGGGCTGTAAAATGGCTGTAACAATCATAAGTTACTTAGAATTTCCCTCTAAACAACAATGTGTAGGCTGGAAAACTTGTACTTAGTGACCCCACAAGGTGAAACCTCCTACACACAACATCATGCAAAATGTCCTTTTTCCATACCATGGCTGCTAGATTGTATTTTCCCGCCTGAAATTTGATTTGTAATGACTGGAAACGACCCTACATTAGCTGTACATACCTCAACATTGATAACAGGTTGAAAATTCTTCCACCATGTGTCAGGAAACTCTCTTATGACAGTAATGATAGAATGGAAGAGGCTGGAATTATTGAGAACAACAAATCTAAGGTTGGAAACCACTTTCATAGTGGGCCCTTGGTTCATGTACCTTACTGCCCACACTTGTCCCTACCATGCATAGCTGGTGACTTCCAACAAGAGAGCTCCATTTTGTAAATATCACCATTGATGACCACCTTAGAGAAGTGATATTGGGTATGTCTTCATGCTTTGAAAGCTGTTCGAAAAAAAGAGGTTGTAGATCTTACCAAACATTGTGCTGCCTATTCTTGACTGTTGACCATAATCGGCGGGCCATAAGGATACAAACATAACAAACCACCATTACCCTTTCCCACTTTGAGGTTGTTAAACAATCCTTCCTTAAATGTGATGTTATTTCCACATTAAGACAACTTATTATATATGGAGGATATCATTGCCCGTGGAATGGTAATGTAATGTCCCTTTCTAGGGCTGAATCTGAAAATAAGAGTTTGGGCGTCAAACCCAAATGAAGGAAATCAGATTTTTGGAACAACAATTATCAAACCCTAGCAACGAACTGAAATCACACATTTAGGGCATCAAATTCCCTTCAAAACGAGCTAGAAATTAGTAAATAAACCCTCTAGGGCAGCAAATTGTAACAACACTTGAGGGCAACAATTCTCATGCAACAAGCTGAAAATGACAAAGAAATATTCCAAATATTCTAACCAATCATGAAGATATTACTCGAACCAATATAGGTCATAAATAAATGAGAAACAAGTGATAAACCACAGCTGGAATTAATTAACCGACAAAAGTACGACTTACAATAAGGGCTGAAAATGATGTTTCCAAATCCCAACAAATACCAATGAAGTGAGAAATCAGTCTTATAAATTAGGAGGAATCTGAATATCAACACAAAATGTCAATTGGTGTCCTAGAAGGCACTCAAATCCTTATCTACCCAACTCACCACCCTAGGAGAGTGCAAAATTGATGTAGAAGTCCTTAATTTCTCTTTTTGCTTCAAATCCTAATTGCCAACCAACAAGATAACCTTCTTTAAAGCCCTTGGAACCACCAATTGGAGAGTTTTCGTTCTCCAATCTTGAACAAGGGTTTCGTCTTCCTTGTGTGCAACGCCAAAGGATTTTCGCCCTCTAGTGGAATGGAATAGAACAATCAACCCCAAAACCAAGTAGAATAAAATTATAATAAGGAAGCATGCCCAAATGAGCCGAAGCGACCCCTTTTATATCCTTAAGGTGGGTGCCAAAACCTCACGAGGGAGTTCCTCCATGACCGACCTTGTAAATAAGCTTGCTTAATGTTTTAAATTTACCTTTTTAAGTCCTCCAACCTAGTCGTCTTGCTTCATAAGGAAAATACTAAAGGAAAAATGTAAATGTTAATAAAGAAAGACTAAGACATCAACCAAAGACCTTTCTTGTCCACCTACTTCTCGTCCATGGGAAGTGGAATGGCAAAAGGTCTTCAAATGAATTAGTTCGAAAAAGGGGACATTACAATCCTCCCCTTCCCTAAATTGCTTTCCGTTAAGCAATTGCAAATTGATATGCCCAAGTATCATCATCTCAAGGTGAAGAAACATGTTGTAGTGCTCCCATAATTTGGATCTCGTGCTTGTCAAATGAAGGAGCTTTAACCCTAACAAACTCATACCTCTGTTGCCCCTCTCTTCATTGAAGTCCTCTTGATCTTCCTCTTCAAACAACAGTGACAACTCCTTTTGCATGCTCAACTGTATCACAATCCTTCCAAACTGCTGTAGTTTCTGTTACAGAGCAAAATTAGATGACTAATTAGCCTGACCAACTATCACTCTTATTACAAGATGCAAATCAGATTGTGGATGGGCTGGAAACAATTCACGACAACCATAAATCACATGGAATCTTATCCAAATCTGGGGGTACCGAATCTGATTTGTTTATTTCTTTCAACTTTAACCTTCTTCCCACATCAATGCATGATGAAGTTCCCTTTGAAAATGTAAATTCACAGCTGTTCATTACTGCTAATGGCAAGTCTTAACTCTTAAATATGATATTTGCATGTTCAGCCATATGACTATGACATAACAACTACCAAACTGAAAGCTTCCTGAAAAATGCAAATTCATAAGTAGTATCGGGACTAAAAATTATCTTACATAAGTTGGAAAAGCAAGTCTAATGGTTGAAATCAACAGATACATTGGCCCTTAACTTGATTCTTGCAGCCCATACTTACCCCAACTTGGCATAGAAGAGGTCTTTCAAGAAGAAAACTCCATTCTGCACATAATTCTTCAAGTTTTCGCCACAAAGAGGTAATACTGTGCATGCTCGGAAACTAACAAAAAATTATTGCCACAAAGTACTTTACCTGAGAGTAGACTCTTACTAGTCGCTATGCATCGAGTGCTTTGAAAATATTGCCTACTCCTTCTTCATGCAATCCATGCTTGGAACTTCATGTATTCTATCTTGAAGCATTGCCTTCTTCCCTTTATCATTGAAATTCCTACATAAGATGTAAACAATACATACCAATACTTATGCTCACCTCTTTTGGATGGTTGTTACCTTGCTGTTTTTGAATTTCAATTGTTGTCTCCAAGATGCCCCACTGAATTTTCTTCACAATTTTGTTAGAATTAGATGCGGGATGAGTGGGTGTAATGGCCATGTACAACTCTAGATTTCTTCCCAAGCAACGTCAAAGATGTTGGGATGTTGGCTTTGCTTAATCTCAATGTATGAATAGCTCATACACATCATATTAAGTGGAAAGAATGTCTCCAAACCTATGCTGTCCATGGAAGATATGCAGAGTCCCATACATAAATTTGGGACGAACAACCGATCATGGCTGTAGTATAACATTTCCAACTCAAAGTTCTTGGATGTTAGTAACATAGGAAGGGTACAATAGCTGCAATACTTGAAATCTCTTTCACACATCATATTAACCTCAAAATGCTTAATCATATTTGTCATCCTACAGCTGTCCAAGGAGAGTGCTATCCATCCAAAATGTGAATTTAGAAAAAAACATCCTACCATGGCTATAACATTGTATCGTCTCATGCAAAATTGGAATGATGGTGGTTGGAGGACCATCTTGCATATGATGTAAACACTACATACTTCATCATGGGTGAGAAAGGCATCTTCCTTGTGGCTACCCATTCTCTCATGGCTGCCATGAGGATGTAGGTAACAACAGTCCTCAAGTTTGTATCAACACTCTTCAAAAGATCTCTCGGATCCCAAACTTCTATATACAAGCAATCTAGGATTTGCAAGGAAGAATCTATGTGCCCTTTGTTCCTCAACATGTTCCTCCTCTTATCAAATTGACCATGTTGCCCTACATGATACAAATATATCAGCGACATAGGAGGAAAAGTCTGAGATACGTGGGTCATGTTTAGGATTGTCAACAAAGAGTTCACTTCGTTGGGCTGAAGTGGAATCCTCTTCTCATTTGGTACCCTTCGTCTTCACAAAGTTGTTAGACTATTTCTTAGGATGACTAAAACATTGCAAAGACAACATGAAGGTGATGTAGCAAATCCTTGCTAAGAAGATGATAAAATTGCTTACCATAGGTTGTTGTCATGAAATTTCCAGCGAGCTGAAGATTAACATGAGCATCAAGAGAGGCCCCTTATTCCATGGGCATGCCTCCCAACAAGGTCTCCTGGAATTTTAGCCCCATTAACCCCTTGCAATTCTGATTTTTCTCCATTCTTGGCACCATTATGATGACCCATTTGCCATGATTTACTATGGAGCATCAAACTTGCCCCATGGTTATCATTTTCAACAAATTGTCCATGACCACAAATCTGAAATGGCATGGTAGAAAACAGCAAATCTGAATTATCTTCATACCTTCCTTTGTCTTCATAGTATTCATCTTTCTTCACCTTGTGAGAATTGTTGAAGCATTCTCATTTTGTTGATCCATATAAAGAACAACATCATATATCTTGCCGGAATCATGAACATTACCAATTTGTTTTTCATTACTCGCTGTCTAGAAAGTCCTAGTGAGCTAATCATCCTCCTTACCCTTTGACAATTGTGCTTCAACTTTCAACTTCTCTTCGCCATCTTGTAAATCTGATTTTTTATCTTTCTTGGCCTCATGCTCCATGTTTTCTTCACCGAACGCATGCCCCTTTATGCTGCTATTTTGAAAAACCAGTCAAGGGCTCATCTCTAGGAACAATGATAGGTGCTTCTAGGGATTCCATGGGCTTAGCTCATGGTTTAGACCTTAGTCCAATTCCCATTTCACCTTTCTTCAACCCCATGAACTCGGTGAATGACATGGCATCACAAATCTCATTTGGCAAAGCCCTGTACTCCTCATAGATTGTAGCAATGTTGTTGCTCACTGAATGTCATGTCTCGATCTTTGGAATGACTTCTCTAGGGAGGAAGGTAGGCTGAAATGGCCTAGCATCAACTCCAAAACCTGACCCTAAGGGCTGCCTCACACTATGAATTCCTGAAGAACTTCCTTCACCATTGTGGTTTTGCATGGCATGGATCAACTGTGTCACCCTATTCACCAAACTTTCTTGCCCTAGGGCAATCCCTTTAACCCTAACGTCATCAAGATGTATGTTCGCCATCTATCAAGTCTTTTTGAATGAAACCCTCCAGGTTGAGAAGACCGAAGCTCTGATACCACTCTAATGTCCTTTCTAGGGCTGAATCTGAAAATAAGGGTTTGGCCTCAAATCCAAATGAAATAAATCAAATTTTTGGAACAACAATTATCAAACCCTAGCAACGAACTGAAATCACACCTTTAGGGCATCAAATTACTTTCAAAACCAGCTAGAAATTAGTAAATAAACCCTCTAGGGAAGCAAACTGTAAACAACACTTAAGGGCAGAAATTCTCATGCAACAACAAACTAAAAATGACAAAGAAAGATTCCAAACATTTTAACCAATCATGAAGATATTACTCCAACCAATATACGTCGTAAATAAATGATAAACAAGTGATAAACCACAACTAGAATTAATTAAATAACCAACAAAAGTGCGACTTACAATAAGGGCTGAAAATGATGTTTCCAAATCCCAAAAAATACCAATGAAGTGAGAAATCAACCTTATAAATTAGGAGGAATCATCAACACAAAAAGTCAATTGGTGCCCTAGAAGGCACTCAAACCCTTCTCCACCCAAGTCGCCACCCTAGGAGAGGGTGCAAAGTTGATGTAGAAGTCCTTGATTTCTCTTTCTTCTTCAAACCCTAGCTGCCAACCGGCAAGATAACTTTCTTTGAAGCCATTGGAACCACCAATTAGAGAGTTTTTGTTCTCCAACCTTGAACAAGGAAGGGTTTCGTCTTCTTTGTGTGCCATACCAAAGGATTTTCGCCCTCTAGTGGAATGAAATAGAGCAATCAGCCCCAAAACTAAGTAGAATAAAATTATAATAAGGAATCATGCCCAAAATGAGCCTAAGCGACCCCTTTTATATCCTTCAGGTGGCGTTAAAACCCAAGCGAGGGAGTTCGTCCATAACCGACTTCATAAATAAGCTTGCTTTATGTTTTAATTTGCCTTTTAAGTCCTCCAACCCATAGCCCACCTACTTCATAAGGAATATACTAAAGGAAAAATGTAAATGTTAATAAAAAAATGATTAAAACATCAGCCAAAGACCTCCCTTGTTCACCTACTTCTTGCCCACGGGAAGTGGAATGGGTAAGAAATCTTCAAATGAATTAATTCAAAAAAGGGGATGTTATAGGTAACCTAGCAACTGAATCAAAACTAACATAAGAAGGAAAAACAAATGCTGCCTTATCTAGCTTACCATTGATCAGAAAACAACCACTTGCCAACTTATTGGCCAATTACCATCTCATATGCATTTGCCAATACAATCACAGTTCAGATATAAGATCTGAATCCAACAAGAATGATATGAATTTGTTTATAAATTGTCCCTTTGTTGCTTGCCTTGAGATTACTATCAGATGTGTGGTGACATGCCTTGATCCTTGCATTTGACCCATGAGCTCCAACTATTGAATCCTATTATCATTCACTGTATTTTTCTCATACTCATATGAAGTCAATTTTAATCTTTTCCTTATCGCAATGAAATTAACAGCAACAAAAATATTGAAATCAGAATTGCTACCCTTTATAGATCTCATAATACTATCGGGATCCCCTGTCATTTGACACAAACAAATATGAACTTAAATCAAAGGATCTATTCGCCCTATGCTGCAAGTTGTATTCTTCAATCTATCATTATTTTTTAGAGTGCTCATCATGATGACAAAAAACATTGTAATGACATAATATGAGGATGATGCAATAAATTCTTTCTTCTATTAACATCCTTATTTCCTTGAGTTGTAATCACAATGACAATCAAAGTATTTACCTTCTTTTTTGCTGATTTAGAATTTTCTGAGAGATTTGTAGCAATAATACCATTTCCATCATGAAGATCATTAACTGAAACATCCTCCTCAGGTTCATGCCCATAGTTAATTTGCAAACCATTCTCACATGCCAATGTTCCCATATTTTCAATGTTTGAAGACTTGATTAGTGTTTCTTGGGCTGGAAACCATGATAATCTCAATTCCTTGACTTCATTGAAATAAATCTGTTGCTGAACTGCAATCTCAGAAGTCAATAAGCTATCATTTTCTTCATTAGATTTCATACCTTCCATGGGCTGCTCCCTTTCAATTTCTTGTAGCTTTAATTGTTCTCTCTTTGGCTCATGCTCCTTGATTTCTCCCTCTTCCCTCATCGTCAAAGGAGAATTCTTTGCCCTAATTTCCCATAGGTGTTGTTTTGCTTGAGCGGTTATCAACTAGATTTTCTAGCTCTTCTTAGCCATTCATCACACATTCGATTGGTCTTCATTACATCCTCTGCACTTGAAAATCTGAATTCCTTTTTCTCTTTAATTCCAACATTTTGTCCATTCAAATCCATGCCTTTTTCATTGGAGGACTCTTCCTCTTCAACTTGCATGGTGGATTCTTCTATGGGTTGTTCCTTCTCAATCTCCAACAACTCTTATTGCTGTTTTTTCTTATGCTCCACCATCAAGATGTCTTCCTTAACAACTTCTTGAGGTGTTGATGTATCCGTTACTTTTGCTAGTTATTTTTCTTCTTTCAAGAGAAATTCTTTTGGTTTTGGCCTCTTGGTACACTCTTGTGGTCTAGGGTTTACCCCTAACATCTTCATCCATACCTTGGGACCCATTTCCGTTAGTTCCTTTTTATCTTCTTGCATAGCTTGCAACATCTATTCCATGGATTTGTGTATTGTCTTCATCTTTCTATCACTGCCCTGCATGGAGAAGGAACTATGAACAACTCTAACCCCACAATTGGCAAGGTTTGTGCTTTGATACCACTATAATATCCCTTTTAAGGGGGATCTGGAAATTTTTTGATTTCCCTTGAAACCCTTAAGATTCAAATACTGAAGTTACTTCAAATTCAACTAGCAAATTGAAAATTATCTTCAAACCCTAACAACTATTTGAATTTTATTTTTTAAAGGCATCATGCATGCAAAAACAACTAGAAATAAATATAGAAACCCTCCAAATTTTTTATTCAAGTGCCGGAACAAACACAACACAAGAACACTGGAAAATATGATTTTTGTACTTTTCAGTCCAGGTGGAATTAAAATCTGATAACAAATATACTTCACCAATATGGCTGGAAATAATGATTCCAAGCCCAAACATAATCACAAAAGAGTGCAAACAACTCCAATTTTTTTGAAAAATCCAAATACAACTGAAATTTGGGTTGCTGTGCTCTAGAAGCCCACAAACTCCTACAAGATGCAAGTCACCACCCTAGGAGAGGGTTTGAAAACTTTTGCCAAAGCTCTAGCATTCCGTCTACCCCTTGTGCTAGCCAATGATGTAGTTTTTACCCCATTTTGTCAGCCAATGATAATGCCTCAGCCCTTTTCCGTTTTGTCCTTATGCCCAAATGTGACTCCCGAGTGAAGCCATGAACAAAAATTGAGGGTTTTTTATCCCCACATTTTGATCACAATGAGGGTTTTCGTCCTCAAGTGATGAATGCTAAGAGGGTTTTCGTCCTCAATAGCTGAAAGTAGAAACACAAGTGCTCAACTCCTATGTAATGTCCTTTTCTGGGCTGAAATTGAAAAAACACACGAAATAACACAAAGCCTAATTAGAAGTAAATTGATTTTGATGACAACCAATTGAAAATATTATAAACCCTAGTAGCGAACTGAATTTGCACTTTTAGGACATCAAACACCATCCAAACAAGCTGAAAATTGATGTATAAATTCTCCAAAATATTATACTCAACAAATGGAACAAACACCAAGCAAAAACACTCCAAAGTATATGCAAATTTGGAAATTCTATACAATTTTAACTACATTTATGATAGCAAAATTACATCTCACAACAATAGATAGAAATAGAGATTTAAAGCCCCAAAATTCTCATGAAAGTGTGCAATCAACCTTTAAAATTACGAGGATTATGAATATCAACTCCAAATGAAGAAATGTGCTCTAGATGGCACCCAACTCCACGTCCAAGCAAGTTGCCACCCTAGGAAAGGGTCTTAAATTTGTGTTCAAACCCTTAACAACTCTTCTCCAATCAAACCCTTGCTGAAAATCTGCAACATCAATCTTCTTGAAGCACTTGGAAGCAACAAATTGAAGAGTTTTTCGTTCTCGAATCAAGCTAGGAAGGGTTTCGTCCTGCTTGTTAACCACACCGTAATGTCCCATTTTCCAAGCTAGTTTGCTACGGAAGACCTTATGCCCATTCCTCTTACTCATCTTCCTATGGGCATCAAGGAAGGAGCAAAAGAGGGGAACTTACCATGGTTGTAAGCAATGTACGTTTCGTAATTAATTATATTATTTACTAATCATGGTATTGGAATGGTTCGACTAGGTGGTGAAGAAGAATTGTCAAACAAAGCAAGAAGAAATTTTATTTCTTCATTATGAGGTAGGTCGGTCTTAAGTGCGAGGATTAAATGGTGAGTTTAGGAGGTTCAGTTCCTTCATGAAGGATTGTCGGTCATCTCCAAAGGATTCTATCCTTGGTGCCATTGACATCTTTAAGGGGTACTATAAGAAGTTGATTCGAATTACTAAAGGAGGATTACTCATGCTATTTTGGACATCTGAATCCCTTGGAGGTGGAGCTAGTGTAGCTTTTCTTCTTGCCATTGAAGGACGAAAACCCTTTATTGGTCACCTATTGACGACAGAAACCCTTCAATAGGATCACACTAGAGGGATGAAAACCCTCTTGTGTGTAAGGGTGATCTCACACAAAGGTCACATTGGTACTTCAAAGATGATTTTATACAGCTGATCGATTCATTTCCATCCCTAGCAGACTTGCCTTGAGGGTGGAGTTTGGTGCCTTCTATGGGGCACAATTTAGGTATTTTGATTTGGCATTCTTGTTCCTCATAATTCTATAAGGCCAGAAACTACATTTTGGTGATTTTAGGACTTTATCTATTTTTTCCAGCCCTTCGATTTGGTTGTATGGTTGTTTGTAATAAAAATTAATTACAGCTGTGATTTCTCATTCGTTTCTCCATATTTTTGATGTATTTGAAATTGATAAATATTGCTGTCGTTGAATAAATTATTTTGGTGGCATTTCAGCTCTATTTGCATGGTTAAATGTTTCTAGTGAATCTCATATGCAATAAAAATCATGTTGCCCTAGATCCTACTGATGTTATATTAGTGTATTGATTGTTTGAAGATTCAAGTTCC